>SJYX01018971.1:117823-237661 GCA_006410675.1 Oreotragus oreotragus | reverse complement strand
GATTCTAGACTAGATGCTCTTTGCTTTCTTGTGGACTTTTCAATGCCTCCAGGTATAACACCTTATAATTTGTCAAATTCTTCAATCTCCTTTTGGGGGCAGGAAAGAAGAAAAGGGTGCCTTGACCATATTACTAAATATCCATTACTAAAAGTGAAAGTCAAGATATGTGGGATCAGTTTTAATGATGAACTTGATGTTGATTATCATCCAACAAGTTAAGTAACAGTTAAGATTTACTTTGGTATTTACCTGCATCGTACCTCTGCATTATAATCAGGTTTAAGCCAAGTTTTCTCTTCAAACTTACTTTCATCTAATGCTCAGATTAGAAATTAAGTTGCTTATACTTGAGCTGACTATATTTTCTAGTTTGCCTTGGATAATCCTGATTTACACCTGTCGTCCTGACTTCTTGTTGGGTCTACTCTGGAAATAAGGCCTCAGAAGAGTAAATTCTATTATCACCTACATAGAGTAATTACCCTTACTGTGGAAATTTAAAATTTAGTAAATAATTCCTGAATGTTGAAATCCTTAAGCTATGAATGAATGACTCTCTGATACAAGAATATCAGCCACTGAAATTCTGGCAAAAAGGGAACATACCTTGAAGCATAAAACATTTCTGAAACCCATTAAACACATGAAATTGCTAATAAATTTTTAAGGCTGGCATTGAAGAAGGGTTCCTAGATATAGCTCTGTACTAAGTTCTTCAACCTTTCCATCATAAAGATGAGACATAGGGGTTGTAATGTGAAAAACTGACTATAATATTATTAGTTAGTATTGTAATCCAAGGTCAAGAACTTTGAAAAGCAAATTAACGCTGTTGCATAGACTATTACTTTTAAGATAAAATATTTTTTATAATGAAAAGGCAAAATGGCTTTGTACAAAACTAGGTCTATTTCAAAACACTCTCTTAAGTATAGGGTTCATTTCCTGAATTTGGGGGGTTATGTCTATCAGTTTATAAGTAAAAATTCTATTATGATGGAACTTTCACAATTTTGCCCCAACTTAAAAAAGGCAATCATTTGTGAATTTCAATTTCTCCCAACTAAAAAAATTTTTTATATGTTTGACTCATATGAATGCTCACAAACTGATGATAAGGAGGGGAAAATGATGAATTTAGGATTTCAGAAAATTAGGCAGGCAGTAATTATAAGCAATGGTTAAGAGAATGGGGTGAAGAACATCAACCAGCTGGGGGGCTTATCCTGAGGTACCTATTTGTCGACTGTGCAGCCCTATTATTTCACTCTCAAAAACCCCTCAGTTTTCTTCCCTATAAGTTCAGCAGCTCAGTTGTGTCTGACTCTTTGTGATCCCATGGACTATAGCACGACAGGCTTCCCTGTCCATCACCAACTCTGGGAGTTGCTCAAACTCATGTCCATTGAGTCAGTGATGCCACCCAACCATCTCATCCTCTGTCGTCCCCTTCTCCTCCTGCCTTCAATCTTACCCAGCATTAGGGTCTTTTCAAATGAGTCAGTTCTTGGCATCAGGTGGCTGAACTATTGGAGTTTCAACTTCAAAATCAGTCCTTCCAATGAATATTCAGGACTGATCTCCTTTAGGATGGACTGGCTAGATCTCCTTGCAGTCCAAGGGACTCTCAAGAGTCTTCTCCAACACCACAGTTCACAAGCATCAATTCTTCAGTGCTCAGCTTTCTTTACAGTCCAACTCTCACATCCACACATGACTACTGGGAAAACTATAGCCTTGACTAGATGGACCTTTGTTGGCAAAGTAATATCTCTGCTTTTTAATATGCTGTCTAGGTTGGTCATAACTTTTCTTCCAAGGAATAAGTGTCTTTTAATTTCATGGCTACAGTCACCATCTGCAGTGATTTTGGTGCCCCAAAAAATAAAGTCAACTACTGTTTCCCCATCTATTTGCCATGAAGCAATGGGACCGGATACCATGATCTTAGTTTTCTGAATGTTGAACTTTAAGCCAACTTTTTCACTCTCCTCTTTCATTTTCGTCAAGAGGCTGTTTAGTTCTTCACTTTCTGCCATAGGTGTGGTGTCATCTGCATATCTGGGGTAATTGATGCTTCTCTCAGCTATCTTATTACAACTTGTGCTTTATCCATTCCAGAGTTTCTCATGATGTACTCTGCATAGAAGTTAAATAAGCAAGATACAGCCTGATGTACTGACAATATATAGCCTTGATGTACTTCTTTCCCAATTTTGAATCAGTCTGTTGTTCCATGTCCAGTTCTAACTGTTGCTTCCTGACCTGCATACAGATTTCTCAAGAGGCAGGTCAGGTGGTCTGGTATTCCCATCTCTTTCAGAATTTTGCACAGTTTGTGGTGATCCACACAGTCAAAGACTTTGGCATAGTCAATAAAGCAGAAGTAGATGTTTTTCTGGAACTCTCTTGCTTTTTCAATGATCCAACGGATATTGGCAATTTGATCTCTGGTTCGTCTGCCTTTTCTAAAACCAGCTTGAAAATCTGGAAGTTCATGCTTCACATATTGTTGGAGCCTGGCTTGGAGAATTTTGAGCATTACTTTACTAGCTTGTGAGATAAGTACAATTGTGTGGTAGTTTGAGCATTCTTTGGCATTGTGTTTCTTTGGGATGGGAATGAAAACTGATCTTTTCCAATCCTGTGGCCATTGCTGAGTTTTCCAAATTTGCTGGCATATTGAGTGCAGCACTTTCACAGCATCATCTTTTAGGATTTGAAATAGCTCATCTGGAATTTCATCACCTCCACTAGCTTTTTCTTCCCCATACAAGGAGATAATCCCTATCTCATCCCACTACTGTGAAAGTTAAATGCAATAATGCCTGTAGTGAGAATACAATCAATCCTAACAAACACTTTGATTCAGTACTTGAAAATAAATAATTTCAAAAACATAAGTTTAGGCCCCATTTCATGGCCCTCAGGAGGCTCTGCCAAACCTTCTTTTCTTCACTTTACAGCAGAGGTGCGAACCTCTGCCTTAGAGGACTAGAGGGGAATGTCGCAATTTTGGGGTAGAAAACTCTGGGTTTGAGACTATAGCACTGCTTTTCCAGCCAGTACAAAGCTGTTTGGAGGCTGGTAGGGGTGGTGAGGCCCGAAACAGCTTCTGGAATTTCTGAGCAGCCCTGGTCAATACAAGATGGGCCCAGCAGTCTTGAGTTACATGGACAGTCTCCTCTGGCAGTCAGACTTCTCACTGCTGGATCTTCCAAGCTGGCTCATGTCCACGCTATTGGGTTTGCCTTTAAGGACTTTTCCAACAGTCAGCTTCATGACTGCTCTGACCATGTCTGCTTCGTCAGCCTCGAAGTTACTCAGCTCATCAAGCACACTGGCAGCCCCGCAGAGGGTGCCATGTTCCTTGAATCCCTGGACAGCATCATCTTTCAGGATTTGAAACAGCTCAACTGGAATTCCATCACCTCCACTATCTTTGTTCGTAGCGATGCTTTTAAGGCCCACTTGACTTCACATTCCAAGATGTCTGGCTCTAGATTAGTGATCACATCATCATGATTATCTGGGTCATGAAGATCTTTTTTTGTACAGTTCTTCTGTGTATTCTTGCCACCTCTTCTTAATATCTTCTGCTTCTGTTAGGTCCATACCATTTCTGTCCTTTATTGAGCTCATCTTTGCATGAAAAGTTCCCTTGGTATCTCTAATTTTCTTGAAGAGATCTCTAGTCTTTCCCATTCTTAGGTCAAATGAAATGTATTTGAACTTCTCTTTGTAAAAGTTTTTCCTTATTTGTTTGGTCTCCTCAGTTATACTAAGCTTTTTGGGGGCAGAGACTATATCTTGTTTAATTTTGGATTTTTATAGTCCAGATTAATGCCTTGGCACATTCATGTTTACTGAATGAAGGAATTCCTGCCTACGTATATGAACCACTTGAGGGCGAAGATTATGTTTGTATTTAAAGAAGTCTTTTATATTTTCCCACAGTGCACAAGGCAGTATTCAGTACATAAAAGTACACAGTGGGTGGTCAATGCTTCAAGAATAAACAGTACATCCTTAGGCAAGAGAATGTTACTAGCAGTAGACACAGTGTGATGGAAAAACCTGTTTCTGGGAATAGGAATGGAAAAATAAGCATAGATGGCGTGGCAACAGATCTGATCTGAAGGTAGATTAGCAGATGGTATTTCATTTCTCACTATGGCCCTTAACAGTTTTTAAAGTGCTTTATAATTACAAAGTACTTCCCCATGCAAAATTTTGTTTACATCTATGTATGTAGTATACAAGGTTATGTTAGTGGAAACTTTAGAAAGATGGCCTTAAGCAAACTGGATGTTCCCACCTTTGTGTAAAATAAATTATCTTTAGATATTAGAATATGCTTCTCAAATTTAACTTCAGACATTTTACTGTGACCACAAAGCACAATTCAGCCAACATCAATTGTCAGATAGCTAAGACAGCCAATATAATCATGGTCATCTGGTTTGTAAAGGTGCTTCCGAGAAAGAAGTCTCTAATGGAATTATACAATGAATCTTATTTTGAAAACAAGATTTTTGAAGGCTTACCTAATACAATTTCCCACAGAGGTAAGATAGTGCCCACTGTATATATTTATCTATTTTTAGAAAAAGAGTTTCCCAGTGGTTCCTAAACACAGACATCCAAACTGCATGTCAAACTTCTCGGGCCAAGCACCCAAGCAATGCAGATATAATGCCAGGATGCCAATTAGACTTCTCTCTCTTTCAGTTTGAAGTCTTAATTTGGAAATATCCATAGCTCAACTTCATTTTACTTTTCTTGGCATCAGGAATTTTACTTTATTATACATGAATGTAAATTCAAAGTGGAATTAAAAATGAAGGCATCCTTTAATGAATTTCTGTATTTATTGGTATAAAGCAGACTTCTGAGAGAGTCGCTCTAGTGGTAGTTAATAATTAGTTCTTATCAGCCATTCTAAATATATATTTGACCCACAGAGAACTATTTTAAAATTCATTATGACCTAAAAACTATTTAGGTGGTATTCTTCAAAAAATATAAGGCATCTTAGCAAAGGATTAACTTTAGATACTCAGATGATTGACAGAGGAAAATCATGGACATGTGCTATTAGAAGGGTAACTTTCCAACGTCTGTTAAGATAACTTCCCTCTAATTACTTTCTTACTCTATTTTATGGAACTATAATAATGATTAAGGACATCAGCATTGCCTGATAAGGGTTTGAATGACAAATGAGATGTATAAATGTAATACTTATTGCATATAATAATCACTTTTTCAAATTTACCTCTTTCATGTTGCTCTAGACTCCTTTACATTTTCAAGATTATCTAAACGATGTCAGTTTGCTTTACAAATGTGCAACGTCATAATGTGATTAAACTGATTGGTATTTACTGGGTACCAGTTAATCATATATATCACATCCTGTAAATGAATCTTAGCATGCTTTGAAACCTTCTTAAAAGACTCATTTTACCCTTTCCCACAGATTATGTGCATTAATATTTTAAACTTTTACTTAATTGTATCTTGCCTTCTACTTTCAAGCTCTTATTCAAGAACAAAATTCATATTGTTACTCTCATAATCTTAATAAAAGTTCTGTGTGAAATAAAATACAGATTAAAATCACAGAATATACAATACTCACCTTGGAAATACTGTCCATATCTCCTGAGCCTAAAACAAAAGAGAGAAAAAAAGCCTTTATAGGTAAATATTCTATTTATAAATTAAATATTCCTTTAATATAAACAAATGCAATAATCAAGTACACTGTATGTATTTTCCAATGCATGTCTCCTGGATTTTTGAATCTCAAAAAATTACTTTTCTCTATACTATGTGGTGAATAAGTATCATCTGATGGCTAATTCAAAGAAAAATTGTAACTACTTCCCAATCATCTACTTTTTTTTGTATAAAACAATAACTTGCTACCATAAATTCCTGAAAGCGAAATAGTAGACATACATATCCTACTCAATTCAAAATTTTAACAAGTGTATACTAATATACATATGTGTATATGTTTATAGATATGTAACTAGATAGCGAGAGAGAGACCTCTTTTCTGAACTAATGCTTCTATAAATCTGATAAAGTGTAGAATGGGTACCTGCAACATGACCTGACAATATTCTGAACCACATTTCACTATAATAACCTAAATTGAAGTATTGTTACTATTAAAATTCTGGCAGCAATCAATATGTGTGGCAATACATCAAAAGTTACAATGTCTTCAAAATATAATGTTGTAGTTTTATTTTAACTCTTAGGGAAAATGGACCATCAATGCTAATTTAGTTTCTTACCTAAGAAATGGAATCACAACTTAGGTAACAAAAATAATCAAATCCTTGCCACAATTTTAGCTTTATTTTTAACTATTTGCATAATTATCCTGGTATAAAAATATTATATTTTAATAGCAGAGCATTCCATAGACAGTCATAAATGAGAGCCTATTAGCATGATTAAGTTATAAAGAAGCGTAATAAGCTGTTAAATACTAAATGTATATATAATTATGTAAAATATGTAGTAATATCCATGATAGAAAACAGGTAAATGTGAAAATATTCTGAAAATTCTATTCCAGTAAGTAATACAACTGAGAATCCTCTATGACCAAATGCCATCTTTTTACGAATGATATTACAATTAAAAGACTGGAAAGTAAATCATTTTGCAATAAATTAGAAGGTAAAATTCTAGAATGGTGCTGTCCAGTGGAATTTTGTGTGATGCTGGAAATGTTTCTTTGTGCTGTCTGTTATGACCGCCATCAGCAAATGTGACGATATGCGCTTGATATGTAGCAGTGCAACGGAGGAATTGAATTTTGTGTTTAATTTAAAATCAGTCACATATGACTAGTAAACACCGTAATGGGACTGTACAAATTACTATTTTGAAATCTAGAAAAATAAGCATATATCCTTAAAAGTAAAAATAGTCTATCAAAGTGTAATTTCTTGATTCCTGAAGTTACATAGCTTTTCAGAATATAAGAGGATGGTATTTCCTGACCTAGGGTGAAAGTTAAAGGTGTTCAGTCATGTCTGACTCTTTGCAACCCCATGGACTATACAGTCCATGGGATTCTCCAGGGTAGAATACTGGAGTAGGTAGCTCTTCCCTGCTCCAGGGGATCTTCCCAACCCAGGGATCAAACCCAGGTCTCCCGTACTGCAGGCAGATTCTTTACCAGCTGAGCCATAAGGGGACCTAGGGTAGGGTTGTGAAATCTGTATAAACCTGAGTTACTCATGGGCATGGTTTCTCCAACTTAAGTAAAAGATGGTTCTTTTTCAGAGGAAAAAAATTAGCACAAGCCTCCAACCCCACTGTCAACTTTTAAAATAGTTTATGATATATGATGATACACATACAGATATAAAATAAAGATTTTTTTTCTCTATTTTTGCGTTTGGCCTGCCTACATATACAGTGTGCTGTGTGACCACATCAATTTTTTACCACCTGTTTCTGTTTCTAACTGTTGTGAACTTTTTGCTCACCTTGCAGGTAGCTGGCTTCATTTGGTAAGAAAACATCATTTATGAAGTATGTTTTCAACCATTATTTGCACTACTTGAAACTGGCTTTATTATGAACACAGAGGGTATGGACAGTGTTTTTTCTTAAGAGAATCAGTTTATCTACAATATGATAACTGGTTTTACTTTTTAAAAAGAGACAAACATTAAAAAGGAGAAACAAAATCAAGAAATTCTTGCTGAGAACCAAAGTTCCTCTGAGACTATGTCTACAGACCTTGGGAGATACCAAAGGCCCACTGGGAGGACTTAACAGTCCTCTAGGTGCCCAAAGCTGCAGCGTCTCTTTTTATCATAAGAACTCAGATTTTGATAGGTTAAAGGAAATACCTGTGAATATGAGCTCGGATAGAACAATTCTCACACATCTGAGTTTTCAACTTTTCTCCAGTTATCATAGCAAATATACTATGAATTAAACTATCAGTTGTAGGTAAAAGCTGAAGCATTTCAAAATGAGCTCCTATACACAGAAGAACTTTGTAAATCATGATATTATGTTGAATTAAGTTTTTGTTTTGAATTCATTTCTGCACATCAGATTTAATATCCTTACCTAAAGAGCCATTCATGTGATGTGACTCCATTCCTCCTAATCCACCCATAGGGCCATCTGACCCAGGGCCCATTGGAAACTATTTAAAAAATGGAAAAAATGACTGTGATCATATTGAAAACAGTTGTTTATCTCAGTGTCACAATATCTATCTTCAACACTGTAAGATACTCCTACAACTTATTTTCATTTACAAGTTATAGAGATTATTTTCCTAGATTTCCCCCCAGCTTTATAGAATCTCTATGTGCACTGCTATTTCCCTTATTTCATCTTCTCTATGTCCTGGATCTTCAAGCTAATCCTTATCCATATCCAAATTTTCCTTAAGATATCCTTAACCAGAAAGCACATACATTTCAGTGCAAATGAGAAGAGAAGTACTCTCTCCAATGCTGTTGACAAATTTTGCTATTATAAACCAGAGGTAATTCTTAACCTGTTAAAAGTATTGGCTTATTAACAAGAACAACTGAACACTACACATTTTTCGTAGCAGACAATCTCTCATTGTTCAAATGGACATAATAAATAATGTCATCTTGCAGGTTAAGTACATTTAGTGCCTTGGGGATAGCTGAATACACCTAAGTCATCTTGGCAATCTCAACCACGTCAGTTTAATGACAATCAGGCATTCAAAAGCAGTTATATTTAACATTTTTAAAAAGTAGTGTTACTTTATTTTCAAGTGAAACCTTACATTAGGAGTGTAGCACAACATGCGTGTAAACAGATGTGCTGTGGCAGACCAGGCGGTGGAAAAGTCCATGACCTGCCGCTCAGTCTCTGCCTCAACTCCCTGGAATACTTCGGAGGAAGCTCAGACTCCACTTTGAAGACAGGCTATCTACAGTCACCTTATATGTACAGTTAAGATACTGAAAACACTTGTTCTTAAAATGTCTCATGCCCAAATAATTTCTTCCATGTTGTATGGTGCAGAATATTGAATGCATGTATGTGTGTGGTTCACGTCTGTCTATAGATGTTGTCTGTGTGTGCCGTGTACGTCTGTCTATAGATGTTGTATGTGTGTGTGTGTGGTGCATGTCTGTCTATAGATGTGTGTGTGTGCGGTGCATGTCTGTCTATAGATGTTGTGTGTGTGTGGTGCATGTCTGTCTATAGATGTTGTGTGTGTGTGTTGCATGTCTGTCTATAGAGGTTGTGTGTGTGTGGTGCATGTCTGTCTATAGACGTTGTCTGTGTGTGGTGCATGTCTGTCTATAGACGTTGTCTGTGTGTGGTGCATGTCTGTCTATAGACGTTGTCTGTGTGTGGTGCATGTCTGTCTATAGACGTTGTCTGTGTGTGGTGCATGTCTGTCTATAGACGTTGTCTGTGTGTGGTGCATGTCTGTCTATAGACGTTGTCTGTGTGTGGTGCATGTCTGTCTATAGACGTTGTCTGTGTGTGGTGCATGTCTGTCTATAGACGTTGTCTGTGTGTGGTGCATGTCTGTCTATAGACGTTGTCTGTGTGTGGTGCATGTCTGTCTATAGACGTTGTCTGTGTGTGGTGCATGTCTGTCTATAGACGTTGTCTGTGTGTGGTGCATGTCTGTCTATAGACGTTGTCTGTGTGTGGTGCATGTCTGTCTATAGACGTTGTCTGTGTGTGGTGCATGTCTGTCTATAGACGTTGTCTGTGTGTGGTGCATGTCTGTCTATAGACGTTGTCTGTGTGTGGTGCATGTCTGTCTATAGATGTTGTGTGTGCGTGGTGCATGTCTGTCTATAGATATTGTGTGTGTGTGGTGCATGTCTGTCTATAGATGTTGTGTGTGCGTGGTGCATGTCTGTCTATAGATGTTGTATGTGTGTGTGTGTGGTGCATGTCTGTCTATAGATGTTGTGTGTGTGTGGTGCATGTCTGTCTATAGATGTTGTGTGTGTGTGGTGCATGTTTGTCTATAGATGTGTGTGTGTGTGGTGCATGTCTGTCTATAGATGTGTGTGTGTGCGGTGCATGTATGTCTATAGACGTTGTGTGTGGTGCATGTCTGTCTATAGACGTTGTGTGTGGTGCATGTCTGTCTATAGATGTTGTGTGTGTGTGTGTGCCTATAGATGGGGTGGTGATGCTTACTCATCAAGGAGGCTTTGGGGGGAAACTGCCTCAGCAGACATGGTGTGTATCACCGACTCTGTGTGGAAATAGCACGGCTTTCCATCACCGTGCTCACCCATATCACATGCTTATACGTCTTCCCAGGGTGATGCCAATTCTGTTGCCTAAAAGTATGGATTGTTTTTTATTTTCCAGTAACAACTTGGCATATGTATGCCTCTAAAGAGAGGTCAGAGAAATTAACTTTGAACTTACTGTTATTTTTCAGCCTTCTCCCCCGCCCCCCAAAGCATAGTTTAGATCTGGGCTGAGAAACTGGTGGCAGTGAGGCTCACAGCCTGAGCTCCTCCTTGGTTTGGTCTCGTTATCTGGCCATCACTGTGCTTTAAGCAACACTGACTGTAGGTATGATACTTCAAGCACAGAACACTGCAGTCCGAGCCCTCAACAGGCACTGGCTTTTACTACCCATGGCTCAAATAAACGATATTTGAAAGAATGACATGCTCCTCGTCTACTTCTTTTGAATCTCTTATCTTCGTAACAAGTGAGAGAACCAGAATGGAACACACTTGGGTGATACCAGCTCAGCTGCCTGCAGAAATGTCTTCAGTACCATATGCTCTTGGTTTCCTCCCTTATTCCTTCCCTTTCAAATATCAAGTTTTAAGATATGAAATTGCAGTATGAAGTGCTTTTCTATATTTGTGCTGCATTTCTGAAATGAACATTGTTCATGATTGTATTAAAATCTCTTTGAAAACACCTTTTAGACATTACTGACAGGAAACTGGTTTTTTTTTTTTTCCCTGAAAAAGAATATTTGATTATATAAAGGGAACTGGTAATTGAAGGTAGTGCTGCTTAACAGAAGTAAAGTGTGAAGTACGTAAGTAAATTTGGATTTAGTAGCAACCATCTTTAAAAAGTAAAAAGAAACAGGTTAAGTTAATTTTAATAGTTTTATTTAGTTATGTAATCAAAATTATCATTTAAAAATATTCAATACAAAACTTTATTGAGATATTTTTTCATATAAGTCCTCAAAATCCAGGGGTGTTTCACACTTGCAGAACACCTCAGTTTGGTCTAGCCACATTTCAGTGCCATACCCCACTGACGACTTCAAGTTTCCCTTCGTTGGCCTCACTGATAGGAAGCTCAATTATATTTCATCCCCAGTCTTTGGTATACTTAGGGGAATTCTTTTTACATGTTTTGATTTTTCTTTGAGCTACCTTTTAGTCATATATATATATATATATAAACTGTATTGTCATAAATATATTTTGTTAACATGTAAGTTTCATAGACCAATACCATTTTTCTGTAAACGTTTGTAGAAAAATTACAGCCTTATGCCTTATTAAAAATGCCCACATTCTTTCTGTAGAACTGCTTCAGCTCTATATTTAAATGCCAGATTTCAAAAATTTAAAGAAAAACAAGCATATTCAACTTCCTAATTTAGTTTTGAGCTTATCAGGAAAAAAACACAATCACCTGAATAAGTTAATGATGTGCAAAATGAGGTGATCTTAAATGATTACACATTACCTGTCACCTTCAAATGGTCAATATAAATTATTAGATATTTTAGATAAAATAAGGCCACATACCAACATTTTATAATTAAGCTCCATTTTACATTTATATTATACTAATATTAAATCTCTTGTTATGTATGTTATATATAACGTTTTTTTCCAACCCAGAACATAGAGTCTGATATTTTGATATTCAGTAAGGTCCTGGATAATAAAATACAAAACCAGTATCAAGGAAAAGAAAAGTACTTAGAGACTTGAGTCTTCAAATACATTCCAAAAATTTTTGAAAAAGGCATAGTTACATTAGGCCTGTTAGGTCCTGGAGGTACTGCATTCATTAAAGTATACATGTTGTCTCCAGAGTTGGTTGAATCTGAAACAAAATATTATTGAATTAAGATCTTTCATTATAACTTATACCCAAGTCATCACAAAAAAATAATCAAAGATGATCTGGATACCTATATATATTAATAGCTGTACCACTTGAAATAATCATTATTCATGTTCAGAAATAAGACATTTTCTGACCCAGAAATTATCATTCTGAGGTCATAAATTAGGAATATTTACTTAATAGGAATAATCACTTGAATAGTTCAGGCCAAAAGGAATATCCCAAAATACTCTTATGGGTGTGGGGCCTGGTGCCATTCTAAGTTTTGAGACATTCCTTTCTTTCATTAACAGACTGCTGGTGACTATATAACATCCAGCTGAATACTAGCAGACGGGTACTCTTTCTGCCCCCTTCTGATGCCTATGTCAGAAGCTTTCTCTATCTCCTTTATACTTTAATAAAACTTTATGACACACACACACAAAAAAAAAGTCTAAATTATAGTAAACTTTTCCTTCTTTAAAAATATGAAATCCTTTTGACTTCTCTAAGCAATTTATATGAATACCTATAACAAAAATCTCTTAAAATTCAGATTTAGTAAATTTTTAGTTATTATTTATTAAGGTTTCTTAATCTACCAATTACAAAAATTTATTTAGCTAATAATAAAAGCTGGTGTGATATCCTGGCTTACTTCCCAAAGAAAGAGATGAGAAAAAGATGATGTAACTGGAGTGAAAATTCTCTTGCTTGAAGTAAAAGCCAGCTTTCACTAGTATAACTTCCAATAAATTTTTTTCAGTCATTTTATTTTTGATTCACTGTAATAAAAGTAATTGTGTATACCCATATAAATACATGTAACATTTCATGTCTGTTACTAGTCCTCATTAAGTCTGAGTATAGGTGTTTCTAATGTATAGCCTAGAGTGAAAGGCTTAATATTTTATGTTTAGAAACTATTAGTTATAAAATATTTTTCTATTTTCCCATAATTATATAATTCTCTTAAATAAAATATTGTAGGCCTCTACTTTGAAAAAGTTGTTTTACTCTGATTTAAAGCAGAAGATAAAAATAATTTGCTTCCTATGGTAATAATCACGGAGTGAGAAATGGGCAATTACTTTTCCTCTTATTTTGTGATTGTTAAACATTAATTTATTATTTTAGAGTAAGATGTCATTTATCTTTTGTATATAAACAGTGATCCATAATCCTAAGTATTATTTTTTACATCTAGATTAACACGTCATATTATTAAGAAAGTTGAAATGCCCACATCTGGCTGACCTCTGTTTATACTAAGTAAGCTCCTAATCTACTTTTGTGGCCTAAAGTATTTTTACATTTTTATGTGTACTATACACTTGTCAACTCAGGCTACTCTTTCTTTCCTGCATATGTGCATCCTTTTCCATCACCTTATTTTTGTTCTTTTTCCTCCAGAGTCTTCGCTACCCAGTCTCCACTTACTGAGATGACACTTTCACGCTTCAAGGCCTACTGCCAATGATACCTCTTCCAAGAAGTTTTACCTCCTCTGATATTTAAAAGTCTGTGAGTGCTCCTCCACCACTGAATTATGCTTTGCATTATAGTTAATATTTTGTCTTATTTTTGCCTCTGGCTTCATACTAGGTTATCAGTTCTCTGAGAGGAGGAAAGAGGCCATGTCTTACTCATATTGTATACTATAGACAATAAATGTCTGCTAACTTAGATTCAACTCATGGCATAAATGCTATCCATAAAAATTTGTCTTTCAGAAAAGCTGGGTTTGTTTTTTAAACATAGGAAAACTTAATGGCTTTTCACCTTTATTAGTCTTACTAATCTTAGTAATTAATTTGAAAGGAAAATGGGCTATATATTTTAAAATATGCAGAAAGAAAATTCATTGCTTTTGAGACTAATCAAAAGAATTTCATCTGAAAATGAAAAAACACTGAGGGAATAAGTTTGGTATTTTTTAGAAAATGTCTGATTTATAGACAAAAAAAACATACAGTAGATATTCTGGCACCTATTTTTTAGAGGCTGGGGCATACTGGCTTCATATTAGAGGACTGACTGATAAAGAATGAGTGCAGAAAAGAACATGCAGAAAAGCCAGCAATACTGGTGGCAATTTTTGGATTGAAAGGAAGAATTGATCAGATTACTTCTCGCCTGCGGAGTTTAGTGTCACTCCAAAAATTTTCTTTGAGTACTGCAAGTGAAATATTTGTTAATCATATGCTACCTTCATAAATTAAACCTTAACTTCACCAAAAGGAATGCAAACGTGGGCAAGATATTCAATTCATATAATTCTATCTTCAATGAATTCTGTCTCACTTCACTGAAGGTGTTCTGAAGACAGAGATCTATGAAATATTTATGATTCATTCCAAAGAGTTAGTGAAGCAAAGTAAAATTCTGAACTAATCAAATTTCTGCTTTTTCTAAATTAAGGTTTCAAAACTTAAAAACACTTACTGGTATGATTAATGATGCTCAGTTTCAAACTTCTATATATCTTAGGTTTCAACAAATTCATAAGATATGAATTTGAGTGCAACATAATAAAAATTACTTTCTAATTATAAAAATTTCCCTCATATTTCATTACCCAGAAGTTAAAACCGAGTCTATTTCTTATCTACTTTTTAGATTTCAGTGTAATATATTTAAAAATAATATTGTGATCACATTATATTAAATCATGAACATTTATTTCTCTGTGTCATTAAATGTTCTTTGACAGTAATCTTAATGGCTAAAGTTTTAGTCCATAAAACATAAACATTTAAAAATATCACTAAAATTGGATTAGGCATGAAAGTTGTTTCTAGTCCTCTGCTGGCTATATCAGATGAGCATCACTGTCCGTGATTCCTGGGCTATTCCTCAAATCGTTTCTAGTCATAGGATTATGGAGTCAAATGGGGTGAACTTGTTCATGGCTCTGCTACATGCTGCCAGGCACTAAGAGGGTTGTACTATTATATCACTAGAGGCCTCAAGACACAATACATCCACTAGTTTGTATTTAAGTCTCAAAGGACAGAGGCATTGAAAATAATCATATGACATGATTTCCAGGAATACTGAAGTATTTTAGTTTAAAAGATTAAAAAATGTCCCCCATTACATAGTGGATTAGCTAACCAATAAATACCTATAGACGTGTAGGATAAATGATATTGATAGCACATCCACATCTGTTTTGGGTGCTAGATACAGTGAGTCTGATTTGCTGTATTAAACCTAATGGGTCCATGTATTTCATGTGTTACTTGTGCAGAAATTTTCTCAAGCTGTGGGATTTGGATCTTTTCCACAGTTTCAAGCAAATTTCTAGTCAGATAAAATTATTGGGCGATTCATACAGATCAACACAGTTTTCATTCTGGTTTAATCTGTTACCTACACAACAGAAGTGTTCTAAATGCTTAAAGTAATTGGAAAATAGTCACCAAAGAGCACTAGTTCCTCCTACTTGCTACCTCTACTCAACTTATGAAACCACCAATGAGATAAAGGATACTACTAACTTTCCCTCATAACAGTTTCTGTACTCTCTTATTTTACTCTGAGAAATACCCATGTGGCTCATTCGATTACAGTACCTGCTGGACTAGGCATGATGGGTGTTCCTGGTGGCCCTCCACCTCCAGGAGGACCCTAAATAAGTACACAAAATGTCAGTGAAAATAAGGCATTGCATTTAACAATACAGGGAAAAACAGAAGTTAGACTTTATAACAATGCAATTTGAAAACAGCAGAGGCAATATATTTTCTCCATAATTTACTTTCTTTGAATGCACAATCATTTCACTGTTATGCAAAATATAATTTAGCTTAAATATACTGAGATTGTTTTTGACAAGTTTCTCAAAACAGTGAGCCTATAACACTGATTTATAATTCATGACTTAATCACATCAGGTATAATGAGGTTAAGGAGAAACGATTTAAGAGGGCCTTTACAAATCCATAAAATAGAAATAATTCATGTGTATTTGTATTTATTATCTAGTTTACTGTAATTTTCTTGTATTTTGTATCACTGGTTTTTATAGGCAATTGAAAACCGAAAGATATTCACATGCTTTAAAAATATATTGATGCTATTTCTTCTGTCAGTCTCAACTACAGCATCTCTGATGCACTGTACCTTCAGCCATCGCATCAGTTAGAAGAGGTAATGCTGACTAATGTGAGGGCGCCTAAGGCTGTAGGTACAGTCGATTTGAAAGGGACGTTAGGCGACTCTAAAGTTAATTCAGTTATTTCACACAACCAAGATGGATAATTCAGGCAATGAGTTTTAGAATTTTCAGAGGGACATAGTCAAATTAACTTTTAAACAGCTAGATTTTTGTTTCATTCTGAGTACACAGACACAGTCCACTAATTATTCCAAATAATACATGCATTGCTATTTACTAAACAGCTTAAATTTACTTTTAAATATGTCAAACTTATAATTTCATAAAGCTATATGTGAAGCATATTTTTAATTGACTTTAAGAAAAAATAGGTTGTACCCAAACTTTTAAACTTTCATTTTGGCTTCATGGAGAACATGAAAAAAAGTTACGTTTTTAGTTTGTACAGCTTAAGGGAATTCTGAGCACTAAGTTCCCAGGTCCAAAACCGTGTGTATTTTCCACTGTGCTCATAGAATAATGTCTCCATGGAAAGTAAAACTGATCAATTGATATTGATCTTCCAAAGTACTCTTTTTTCCTACTCTGGTTAACCAACGCCTATGAATATTTCCTTGGGAAAGATTTTCAGTTTTACCATTTATTCCTGCTTCTCTGCTAAAGAGTATAACAAATTATCTGCCTTTAGACGCAGCATGGATTCTAATGTGATGATGGTTAAAAGGTCATTTGTAAGTTCAAGACATCATGTAAACCCCACTGATTTGACAAAGATAAATCACGGGACATTTTTAACATGTACAAAATGATAAGTACTCTCGATTTCCAAAGTGAAAATCAACACCTCTCCCCCAAATTATTAGTCATTTTTCTGCTATCGGAGTCTCTTTGTGATTGGGAGAAAGTTTAATGTCTTCTTAGACTCTGTGTGTGGCAATGGGGTGGGGGTGTAGATTATGAAGAAGTGCAAATTCAAGCATACCATTGTGGAGCTGGGGTGCTTCTTCATGATTGGACAGGGTATTGTACTGGCTTACAGAAACATATGCTGAAGTAAAACACAGTGCTCAGGGCAATTTTGGCCAGATTGATAACTGTTTCACTAATGAACACCAACATATGTACTGAGGTTGGCAGACGAAACAACTCAATACAAATCAGATGTTCACTTCTTGGCCAATACACAGGGGCTCTTCTTAACATCTGGACAACTATTTCATTGCCCAAATAAAACGTAACATCAATCCTTATGAGCAAACAAACCCAAATGTACTTACTACATAATTCCCAGGAGATGCTGAGGAGTATGGTATCTGGAACATGAACAGGACAAAAAATAGACATATTCTGATTTATGTGGCAGTAAGGAGACTGACCTAAAATGAATCTATTTTCTAACTTTTATCAAGTTTTAAAATTTATCACAAAGGATAATAAAGGATAAAGGCATTTATATATGTCTGAGTGCTAGAAAACTGAATAAAATGCAGAACTAGCTTGAATTTATTAAAAAAGGGAAAGGACATTAGTCAAGAAGAATTTAGACAGAATTACAGTTTCAAGTTATATTGCTTTCAGGGCAGTTATACTCACTGCTTGATACCAGTGACACTTATTCTATTATTAGAAAGATATATATTTGTGCAGCTAAAAACCAGAAATCAGAATTTTTCAAATTAGCAGACTTTACAGATGCAATTTCTAATTTATGTGCATCTGGGATAAAGTATTTTTTGAGAGACAGTTTTCAGGCTACTTTGTTCATGCAGTACGGGTCAATACTTGATATATAAACCTCACTGTTTCCCCTCTTCCTTTCTAACTACCTTCTAGAAAACAGCATAATGAGTGCAAAATATGTTGTTAATTTAAGTCTCCGAAGACTACTAATTTGTGGGATCAAATATGGGTAACCTATTCCCTCATTCCCTTCAAATCAAGCTCTTAACCAAGCTCTTTTCTAGAGATCAAAAGGTATTAATATGACATTGCTATGAAAATTTAAGAAACGAAAACTGGGAAACATATATTTAAAAATAACTCCTTAAGTGTGGATATTAATAGAGAAGTTGATCCAAATATTCTTTTTTTTCACACAAGCTCACCAGCTTACATCTTTTATCTTCTGCACATCCAGAAGAGATATTTTTGCCTTATTCTGAAAAAAGCCAGTAAATTACTATCTTCTTGGAGTAAGCCAGCCAGGGCTAAAATAGGACCTTAAGAATGGTGAAAAGATTATAGTGCCTGTACCTAAATGCTCCCTCTACATCAATACCTTCCTTCTAATTAAACACAAAAACAATATGAAATCATAAAGCAGAAAGACAAAGCTATACTTTTTCTAATGATTTTAATATTCAATTATTTGAAAACTCTCTCCTCATTGTTTGGCGTCCTTGCTTGGCTTTAAGCCCGGACCACAGGCATCTGAGCCTCTGCTTGGGCCGCTTAATGTGTAACTCAGCACTGCACACGGCCGTTACTGGAGTGCTCAGTATCGTTAGTGGTGATGATTATGTCTGTGAGTATCAGGATCGCTATGGCACTGTACGTTTACTCGACTGGGTGAATGAATACAGCTTTGCTCTCTTGGGTCTTTAGCAGTTCATCCTCTGCTAATTATTTTATATACGTGTACCTGCTGTCTCCAAATCACCAACTTATCTGCCGGCTCCAGTTTTCATCTCCTTATAACTTAAACACTAGGCTCATGTTCTTTCTGTCTCTATTGCCTACTGTCATCCTTAAGCAACTTCAAGATATGATCTAACAACTCCAGTACTCTTGCCTTGAGAATTCCATGTGTCCATGGGAGGCTGGCGGGCTACAGTCCATGGAGTCACAAAAGAGTCAGACATGACTTAGCGACCAAAAATCCCTCTCTTTAGATGTTAGGAACACACTCACTGCCTTTACTTTACAGAAATACCCTCCCCGTACCCCTCCCCCAAGCCCAGTTTTTTTCCATATATAAGCATGACTACATCCTAAAAGTTTTTGCACAGGGATCTAAGACCTAAACAAATTTCCTGACTGACATCTTTCTTGTTCTTCATGATACTCACAAACAACATTCTATATTCCAACCAGAATCTTGTCCCATCACAATTCCAGCATTTTCTTTCTCTCTCTAATATCTTAAAGTCATTATCCTGAAGTCTACTTTGTTAATTCCCAACTCTTTGATCATCCTCTAGCCAACTTTTCTGTCTTATAGTAGAGAGTGCCTGGCAAGGAACACAAAACAGGGCTGATGAGATCCAATGCATGATCATGTTCTCCAGCTTCAACCTAGGTTTCACTAACATCTGGAAGCATTTTGGCTCAGCTGTTATGGAAGCCCCAAAGTATTCTAGAGGTGTGCCAGTACACTTGAGGGAAAAACTCCCAATCTGTAGTATATGCCAATTTATACTGTGTAAATAGTCCTATAAGGCAGATTTCAAGCTACTAATGATTTTAGCAATCAGCTGACAAAGTTCCTGAATTTTTTAACAACTGACTTTTGTGAACTGGCCCTTATCAGTGGTTCGACTATCCTGAGTTAGTACTTTGTCCTTTGGTCATATATTAAAGCCGTCAAATTCTTGCTATGCCTCCATCTTCAACTAAACACTTCATTGTTTATAGATTTAAAATTTCATCCATTCATCTCAGGTAGGGGGAAAAGAAATCTTTATTTCCAAAGTTAGCCCCTCTTGAACATCCCATTCTCCTAAGTACTAACTTTTCCTTCTTCATGGTTTCTTCAAACACCATTAAATATAATAAACATTTAAAAATACTTTAATCGTTACCCTCTCCAGTTCAATTTCTTTCCATTTTTGCCCTGTCAAACTCCTGTACTCACTGTTTTCTACCTTGAAGTCCTTGCCCTCATTCAGAGAAAAGGAGCATTTGGGCTCTTATCCCTAGCACTCTATGGAATCTGAACTCTTACAAATAACAGCAGTGTCTGTCAGCCTAGTCTGAGAAACCAAATATGATAGAAACGGTACTACGTGGGTACAGAAGATGTAGTTGAGCTGGAAACTGGGAATAAGAGAGAGAGTGGGGTCCATTACAAGGACAAAGAGAAGGATCAGCATTTAATAAACAAATGTGAAAGTACTACACAGTTTATTAGGGAAACGGTATGTAATTTTACAGTTGTTGCAGTGTGGGACATATAGACAATTGTGATAAATGATGAGGCTACATGGTCAGACTAAACTTATGTTGTTGGAAACAGCAGGTTTTGAGAGACATGTTCAAATTTATGTATTTTAGTAAGATAACTCTACAGGCATCATGGAGCATGAATACTAGTTAGGAGAATATTGCAAAAAGTCTAGGCAAGAGATGATAAAAAGTGTTCTAGGCAATGCTGATTAAGATAAGTAGTAATAAGAGAATTTGACAGACTTTTCGCAAATGTACTCTGCAGGGCTTGGGGACAAACTGGGTGAGAAGTTAAGGAAATTCCAAGGTTTCCAACATGCTGACTGGGTGGATGATGGTGCTACTAATTCATATATAGGGAGTTTAGGAAGCAGGGGACAGGTTTGGGGAATGTTCAATGTTGTACTCGAAAGCTCTAGTAGATACTGAGTTAGAACTGATCAACAGATATTTAGAAATAATGGTTAAGAACTCACTGGAGATCAGGACTAGAGATAAAGTTTCAATTAAATCCCCACTGTGTGCCATGCACAATGCTTAATATAGGATTTGATTACGTTTAGTGTTAGTTGAAAATGTTAGACTGAAAAAAAGCCCAAAATTGGAATTAAAGAACATTACCAATTAAAAAGGGTAGATAATGGTATACTAACGCATATACATGGAACCTAGAAAGATGGTACCAAAGAATTTATTTGCAGGGCAGCAATTGAAAGAGAGACATAGACAACAGACTTATGGACATGGGGAGAGGGGAGAAGAGGGTGAGATGTATGGAAAGAGTAACATGGGAACTTACATTATCATATGTAAAATAGATAGCCAATGGGAATTTGCTGTATGGCTCAGGAAACCCCAACAGGGGCTCTGTGTCAACCTGGAGGGGAGGGAGATGGGAGGGAGGTTCAAAAGGGAGGGGATATATGTATACCTATGGCTGATTCATGTTGANAAGAGTAACATGGGAACTTACATTATCATATGTAAAATAGATAGCCAATGGGAATTTGCTGTATGGCTCAGGAAACCCCAACAGGGGCTCTGTGTCAACCTGGAGGGGAGGGAGATGGGAGGGAGGTTCAAAAGGGAGGGGATATATGTATACCTATGGCTGATTCATGTTGAGGTTTGACAAAAAACAAAATTCTGTAAAGTATCCTTCAATTTAAAAATTAATTAACTTTAAAAAAAAAAGGGTAGATAATGTGACTAGAGGAAAACCTGGAGAAAATATTCTATAAAATGTCAAGGTAGGCTTTTAAGAAGCAAGAAGTGGGAGCAGGCTGGCTAGGAAATGCCTAAACTGGGCTTACTTTGAGCCTTCCTGGGCTTGTCTTTCAACTCTGTGACACTACCAAGAATAAATAATATAAAGGAATATGCTAGTACAAATATGGAATAAAACATTACTTAAATGAAGAAAAGAAATTAACAGACATTTAAAATAAAACCAAGGTGTCAAATATTTCAAAGTTCAGGTATGATGACAGAAAATAAGTCCTTAGTTTTGCTAAGTGGAACATCACTAGTACCTTCAAGTACTTTTCACAGGAAGTGAAACGGCTGAGAAGTTTAATCAGTCTTCGCCCATCACCTGCTGTATTCCTGGCATTGCACTGCTGCACAGGAATGAAAAGGAAGGGTATCAAGGAATTCACTGCCCAGTAGAATGGTGGTGTAGAGTCAGTGTGGGAGAGGCAGGACTGTGGTTTGACACTGAGGAAGGGCTGAGAGAAGTCTCCTCTCAGATATCCCTTCCAACTCTAGACGAGAGAAAGACTGGGGGTTTTAAGGTTGTCCCGGAAATTGTTAATTGGCACATTGTTAGGGAAAGTTCCAGCCAATGGAAAGGGATAGATGAAGACTCCTTTAAAAAATGAAAGAGCAAGATATGTAGAAACATTAAGAGGTGGGATAAAGAGACCAGACCAAATGGCTAGCATTGAGAAGAACATTACTAAGAGGAAAGAAATATGGTTAAAGGTCTGATAATACTGAAGTGTAGAATTTGAAGAAATGGGAGTCTAATGTTTATTTTTTTTTTCCCCCACCGTAAAATAAGAGACAAGTTTAGCTGATAGAAAAGGGGCCAAGGACAAGGAATGTAGGAAGGGCATGTGACTAAGGGAAAATAAAAAACTGCTGGTCACACATTAGTGGGTACTCAGCAAAGGCTGAACTTTATAGATTTACTATAACATAGTGCGTTAAGCACAATTACAGAAACACACATTAGGCATTGTAGAAGAATCAAAGGTGGTGCTTTACAAATTCTTGAAATTTAACATTCCAAAAACAAAGCTCACAGCCTACCCCACTATGTCCTTATTTCACTCTGTGTTACTCCCATCCTCCTTGTTGATGTTGTTGGCTTGCTACATCATGTCCAGCTCTTTGTGAACCATGGACCGCAGCATGCCAGGTTCCTCTGTCCTCCACTATCTTCCAGAGTCTGCTCAAATACATATCTATTGAGTTGGTGATGCTCTCTAACCATCTCATCCTCTGCTACCCCCTTCTCCTTTTGCCTTCAATCTTTCCCAGGACAATACACATCTTGGTTGTACTGGGCTTTTCCAGTGAGTCAGCTCTTTGCATCAAGTGACCAGAATACTGGAGCTTCAGCTTTAGCACCAGTCTTTCCAATGAATATTCAGGGTTGATTTCCATTAGGATTGACTGGTTTGATCTCCTTGCAGTCCAAAGGACTCTCAAAGGTCTTCTCCAACACCATATTCAAAAGCATTCATTCTTTGGTGCTCAGCCTTTTTTATGGTCCAACTCTCACATCCGTACATGACTACTGGAAAAACTTTTATAGCTTTGATTATACGGGCCTTTGTTGGCAAAGTGATGTCTCTGCTTTTAAACATGCTGTCTAGGTTTGTCATAGCTTTTCTTCCAAGGAGCAAGAGTCTTTTAATTTCATGGCTGCAGTCANCTTTGGTGCTCAGCCTTTTTTATGGTCCAACTCTCACATCCGTACATGACTACTGGAAAAACTTTTATAGCTTTGATTATACGGGCCTTTGTTGGCAAAGTGATGTCTCTGCTTTTAAACATGCTGTCTAGGTTTGTCATAGCTTTTCTTCCAAGGAGCAAGAGTCTTTTAATTTCATGGCTGCAGTCACTGTCTACAGTGATTTTGGAGCCCAAGAAAATAAAATCTGTCACTGTTTCCACTTTCCCACTTTCTATTTGCCATGAAATGATGGGACTGAATGCCATGATCTTAGATTTTTGAAAGTTGAGATTTAAGCCAGCTTTTTCACTCTCTTCTTTCACCCTCATGAAGAGAATCTTTAGTTCCTCTTTGCTTCCTGCAATTAGTGGTATTATCTGCATATCTGAGGTTGTTGGTGTTTCTCCTGGCAATCTTGATTCCAGCTTGTGAGTCATTCAGCCTGGCATTTGGCAGGATGTACCCTGCATATAAGTTAAATAAGGAGGGTGACAATACACATCTTGGTTGTACTCTTTTCCCAATTTTTAATCAGTCCATAGTTCCATGTACGGTTCTAACTGTTGCTTCTTGATCTGCATACAAGGTTTCTCAGGACACAGGTGTAAGGTGGTCTGGTTATTCCCATCTCTTTAAGAATTTTCCAGTTTGTTGTGATCCACACAATCAAAGACTTCAGAATAGTCAATGAAGCAGAACTAATGTTTTCCTGGAATTCCCTTGCTCTCTCCATGATCCAATGAATGTTGGCAACTTGATTTCTGGTTCCTCTGCTTTTTCTAATGCCAGCTTGCACATATGGAAGCTCTCGGTTTATGTACTGTTGAAGCCTAGCTTGAAGGATTTTGAGCATAACGTTAATAGCATGTGAAATGACTGCAACTGTATGGTAGCTTGAATATTCTTTGGCATTGCCCTTCTTCGGGAATGGGATGAAAACTGACCTTTTTCAGTCCTGTGGCCACTGCTGAGTTTTCTAAATTTGTTGACATACTGAGTGCAGCACTTTAACAGCATCATCTTTTAGGATTTGAAATAGCTCAGCTGGAATTCTGTCATCTCCATTAACTTTATTTGCAGTCATACTTCCTAAGGCCCACTTCACACTTTAGGATATCTGGCTCTAGGTGAGTGACCGCACCATCATAATTATCTGGGTCATTAAAACCTTTTTTTGTATAGTTCTGTGCATTCTTGCCACCTCTTCTTAATTTTCTTTTGCTTCTATTAGGTCCCTGCTGTTTCTGACCTTTATTGGGCCCATCCTTGTTTGAAATGTTCTCTTGATATCTCCATTTTTTTCCAATCTCTTTCCAAGAGAGCTCTAATCTTTCCCATTCTATTGTTTCCCTCTATTTCTTTGCACTGTTCGTTGAAGAAGGTCTTATCTGTCTTTGCTATTCTTCGGAATCTGCATTCAATTGGGTATATCTTTCCCTAAAAACTAAGTCTCAAAGACCTGAAATCACCTTCAACTTCATTTCCTTATCCTCAAATCCAACAGTCAGTCACCAGTTATTTTTGATTACATGTGTGACATTTTTATCTCCTCCATCCTTTCTCCACTGCTCTACCTCAGACTCTGACATTTTGTAAGGCCTGTTACTCTACTCTTTTAATATTGTTTCTCTGTGTATCCATTTTATATACTATCATCCTAAAACAAAACTCTGTTCCACGCAGATGGTAATTCCAGATTTTTCAGCATTCAAAGCCCTGAACACGTCGTGGTCCATCTCTCTTTTTCTAGCTTTGCTGCCTTCTCTGCCTTGCAAAGCTATGTTCCAGCCACTAAGAATCTAATACTTTTTCCTCACACGTTTCCTAAAATCCCTCTTCTCTTTACTTTTGTCCTCCAATCACCAGAATTTCCCCGACATAATTAATCTTTTCCCTCACCCCTCCCCCATATACTATACAAAATGTCCATTAAGATGAAAATGCAGAGGTAGAAGATAAGACCGGAGAGCTATAAGATCAGAATCATAGAACTACACAAATCTCTTATTTGACAGAGAATAAAAATTAAGGCCATATGTTTGTCTGGTTAAACTAGACAGAAAATTCAAGAGATGTGACGACAACCAAAAATCCTGAGATATTCTGATTCCTAGTATTTACGACTGGTGCCATGGTAGATGAACAGCAGAATACCTAGAGGTTCTCTTTGGCTTTATTTTAAAAAAATGATTAGCTAAGTAGCTTAACATTTTAGCTGGGGAGTTTTCATCAACTGTGAAATTCAAAACTACCTTATATGCATTGAAATTCTGTTCACTAGAAATCAGGGAGGGGAACATTTTCTGTGTCATTGTAAAGCTGAAAATGTTCTTTAATTTTTTAGTGCTCTTAAAAAAAATGAGCATCTTATTTTTAATAGGGCAAAGCTCCTATCTGGAGTAAAATGTTTGTATTTCTCTTAGGCTTAATCCCTCTGGTGGAGCCTCCTTTTTCCTTATAGGAGTTTTCTCTGCCTCCTGTCAAGTCAGTGAGTTGATGAATACAGTGCTGTACTGATTATCTCTTGTCTCTGCTCAGCCCCTCTTCTGCCAGTTGTTCCTTGCATTTCCTTTGAACCATATCTCCCTTGTTTTTCCATGTGGTTCAGGTGGAGCTTAGGGGGTTGACTGCGTGACCCAGGCCCGGTGGATAGAGCATCGTACTCCCGGGTCATAACTGGTTCATCAATAAGCCTATGTATCCAAGCTAAGCAAATCTACTTCAGTTAGTTACTTCCAGTACCTGTGCTTAACTGATGAGAGTTGTGCTCTTTTGTGCTTAACAGGGAGCTGTGAGGATACAAATGTGGAGCTTCACACAGCCTTCTTGCCAGACTCGTGGAACAAGGGTAAGTGATGAATAGGGACAGGGTCCTGATGGTGTTATTTGAACCCTGGAGCCAAATGTGTCCCCCAGCAAATTTATATCTGGACTTTTCAGATACATGATCCAGTAGTATTCTTTTTCAGTATGAGCCTAGTTAGGTTGGTACATATAATCAAAAGTATCTCCTGACAAAGCTAATTCAGGTATTTTTGATAAAAGTGCTTGCTGCTTTATGATTAGAACCTGTTTTACAGTTCAGCTCAAATGTACAGTTCTTTGTGAAAAACATAAAAAATAAAAAGGTTGGCAGACTTGTAAGTTTCCAAGTAAGAATTAGAGGCCAATACTGTTATACTCAGCATAAGGGAAGTTAAAAGTAAAAATCATATTCTTATCTGAATTAAAAATATAAATTAAAAAATAATTTTATGTAGTTTTGGCGGCACTGAGCCTTTGCTGCTGAGTGCAAGCTCTCCCTAGTTTTGGTGAGCAGGGGCTACTCTTCATTGCAGAGCGTGGGCTTCTCATTGTGGTGGTTTGCCTTGTTGAGGAGGACACAGACTCTGGGTGTGTGGGGTTTAGCGGCTGTAGCACATGGGCTCAGAAGCTGTGGCGCGCAGGTTCTAGAGCTTCAGGATCGGCTGTTGGTGCAGGGGTTTGGCTCCTCGGTAAGTGGATCTTCCTGGACCTGGGACTGAACCCATGTCCCCTGAGTTGGCTGGCAGATTCTTATCCACTGTGCCACCAGGTAAGTCCCATAAATTTGTTTTTAAAAATGCTTCTCCTGCTGCCATGTAAAGGGGGTGCCAAAAGATTTTTGTTTGAAACATATATGACAAAACTGTGTAAAGATACAGATTACACAGAAAAATAAATTTATTGTGGATAATGGTAGGCAGACTTCTTACTTTCAGAGAAGTTTATAATAAACACGGAAAACAGAAAGTCTAGAATGAACTCTGTTGTGTTGAATTTCAGTCGAAGCACCAGTGTGCACTCATGGACTTTGCTTTTACATTTTATTGGATTTTAGCTGATTTACAGTAGTGTTAGTTTCAAGTGTACCGCAAAGTGATTCAGTTATACATACACATATATTCATTCTTTTACAGATTCTTTTCTCATATAAGTTATCACAGAATACTGAGTAGAGTTTCTTGGTATATAGTAGGTCCTTGATTATCTATCTTGTATATAATAGCATGTGTATGTTATTCTCAAGCTCTTGATTTATCCATCCCTTCTACATTCTCCTACTTTGGGAATCATGTTTGTTTTTGATATCTGGGAATCTGTTTGATATCTGGGAATTTTGTAAATAAGTTGATTTGTATCATTTAAAAAATCAGATTCCACATATGGGTGATATCATATATTTTTTTTGTCTGATTTGGCATGTTAATCTCTAGATCCATTCATGTTGCCACAAATGGCATTATTTCATTCCTTTTTTTTTTTTTTTATGGCTGAGTAACATACCATTGTGAAAGACTGAAGGCAGGAGAAGGAGGGAACCTCAGAGGATGAGATGGTTGGATGGCATCACTGACTCAATGGACATGAGTCTGGGTAAACTCTGGGAGGTGGTGATGGACAGGGAGGCCTGGTGTGCTGCAGTCCATGGGGTCATAAAAGAGTCAGACATGACTGAGTGACTGAACTGAACTGAATATATCATTTATACACAGCACATCGTCTTTATCCATTATGGACACTTAGGTTGCTTCCATGTCTTGGCTAATTTAAATAGAGCTGTAGCGTGTACTCCCGGTTTTAATATGGATAGATACAGAAAGATACAGATGTGTGTGGCTATATGTGTGGGTGTGTGTATATATATATATCTGTATCTGTTGGTTGAGATGGCTAGAAGCTAGGTCACACCAATGGGTTCTAAATACCACTCTCCACTAAAAGGAACCAAGGGCCCATATATAAATGGCTGTTATCAGGGTTAAGGCTGGGAAAATATGGGCTTCAAAATACTCAAAGTGTAACAGGGATATGTCAAAAGGACAAATGACCCAACTTAAAGGGGTTCTAACTGGACAAATCTGACATGATTTTATTTAAGAAACAAAACCCTTTGGACAAAGTAGAATCCACATATCCAAGTACATCAGATATACACGAATGATTGGAGAAGAAAGAAAAACTCATATAGGAAAGAGTCAAGTAATAAGTAGAGAAGGAAAGATAGAATTAGAAAATAGCCATTTGTCAACCAACATAGTGAAATAATTCAGGAGAGAATTATCAATGGATACAAAAAGCAGCAGATCAATGTGTGATCTTTATGGCAGTGTTGAAGTAAGTCTCCCAAGCAGAGAATTACAAAGGGAAAAACAATAATTTAACAGTGGAGAAACATAACAAGCACCACCTTAACTAAGTGACTGAAGTTAATATAAGTAACACAAATAATAGACAATTACCATCACACACCTCCTGAAATGGTGCACTGAGAAAAACACAAAATTATTTCTGGGGATTCCTGACAAATATATATAACCTGAATCTAATTGTGAGGAAACATCCACCAAAACCAAATTATGGGACACTGCACAAAATAAACTGGCTTGTGGTCAACAGAACTCCAAGGTTAAAAAAGACAAAGGAACTGTTCCAGGTTAAAGGAGACAAAGGGACTTGACGAATGTAACAAGTGAATGGGGATTTTCTTTTGTTACAAAAGACCTCGTAGGGACAACTGGTGAAATCAAAATGAGGTGTGCAGATCAGAAAACAGGTTACATCAACATTAATTTTAAAGTGTTGATCCTTATACTATGAAAGACAGTCTCTTCGTTTTTAGGAAACAAAGTTCTTAAAAGAAAAAAAAGTATATAAAACGTATTTGGAAACAGCAGAAACAAAGCAACCGACCTTTAGCAGGCCCAGGCTACCCTGAGGAGCTGTGGGCATACTGTACTGACACAAAATGAAAACTATTTGTAATTTTAAATACAAAAACTCCAAAGAACTTGGGATTCAAAATAATACAGGTAAATTGTCACTACAGGATAATCAATGGTATGCAGGGGGAAAAAAATCCCTCTTGAATACTCTTGCTTTGTTTCATGTAAGCCTTATGTTTCTGCTAGAAAGTCATCAGTTGCCTATGATTTTTTCTTCTCATAAACAACCATATTTCGGAGGAATGCTTTTCCTTGCAGTGCTCAGGATGATGACTCCTTTCTCTTTGGGAAGGGAAAACGATAGGTGTTCTCACAACTTTTCCCTATCCCATCAAATTCTTTGAGGGTAGGAATACAGATATGTGGTATGCATTAATCACATTAGCAGGGACTGCTTTCAACTCGATTATGGGCCTACATGTGTGCTAGCCAAATGCCCACTTTGGAGTGGTTGTTGGACAGTAGTTTGACATGCACAGCTCCTTCTCTTAACTTCCAGTGTTTCTCAGGATCTAAAATAACGCAGAGCTGCTGACCTGATATGGTGAATTCTTCTATCCACACTGCTTAGCTCTGTGAAATCCTGAAGAGTGTTTTTGGTATTGTAAGTCCCCTAAATACGAATGAGTTCTGTTCTGTGAGTGCATTTGTAAGTCCAATTTGTTGTTAAGTCCAATAAAGTTAACCTAGGTACCCAAACTGACATAACTGGCTATATAGTATTGAACTGTAATAGGTTTATAGTACTTTTCATACAAATAATACATAAAACAAACACAAACATTTTTAATCTTACGCTATAGTACCTTGACAAGTACAGTAGTATAGAACAACAGCTGGCACTTCTTAGCAGTACCACCTACATCACCGCTGCTTTTATGCCAGCTTCTGGACATCCTGGACTTGAAATAAAGATACCGTATGACTGTACTCTACACAGTACTGTAAAGTACACAAAAGCACAACTGTTTGTGGCGGATGCAAGCAGGTGACAATATACACCAGACATGTGAATTAACTTACATGATTGGACACGTGAACACATGTTCATATCTTTGCAAGTTTGAAACTTGAAGGTTCATATGTCAGGGGTTCACTGTACTTTAAAAATCAAAAGAAAGTACAACTCTTTCCTCATCTCTGCCTCTATCTAATACTCTTTACTCGGATGACACACTTGCTAGGTACAATGTACCACCTTCAGTATCAGTCCTTCCTTGGTGGCTTTTAGAGGATAGGGTCTCCAGTTAAGAGTACAGAAGGAGGTGCTGGGGAAGGTGGGCAGTAGTGGATGTGAGCTCACTCCCACCCTGCAGTGTAGGCAGTGTAGGGACAGCTGGCTAAGCAGGCACTGAGGAAGGAGAGAGGTCTTTTTGCTTTTAAGTAGGAAAGCTTACTAGTGGAGGTGGGTCATCGATTGTGCTTTTTAATCCTGTTTCACCAGATGTGCAGATAACAGAAATATGTTCCAGATTCTGACAACAGGAAGACTGGCAGAATTCCTACCGTTATTAAAAACATTGTTTTCGTGCACCTTTGGGTATATTTTAATGGGAAGTTCAAAGAAAGCATCTGAGCTGCTAGTTAGATGCCATTTTAAAGGGAAGTCTTAAAGTTTGAAAGGCACATAGAGCAAAAAGGAAATAGAAGTGTGAACTATTCAAAAGCATATATGCAAATGAAAAAACCGGAGTGAAGACAGTCATATATAACATAACCAGGTAAAAGAGTATCTTATCAGATCTGCTGAAATAGTGCACTGAAGACCCAAACAGAAGCAACATGATCATTCTCTCCACCCCAAGCAATTTTATTTAATTATAAAACGTCATAGCTATTGAATCTAAGGGAGAGGCAAGTAATACAGATTAAACATTTTCTCTAAAAATATGACAATTACTTAATTGAGAAGTAAGTGATTTCTACTTTAGAACAGCAATAGATTCAGGATGATTCTGTCTACACCATCCACGAGGAAAACCCAAGGATACTGGGGTGGGTAGCCTATCCCTTCTCCAGCAGATCTTGCACACCCAGGAATCTCCTGCATTGCAGGTGAATTCTTTACCAGCTGAACTACAATGGGAAGTCCATAACATCCACACTTCACATTAATTTTTCTTGAAATTTAAATTAACGTTAAACATTGGATCAGTTTCATGTTTGTTTAGAATTAAGGCCACTGCTAGTCAATGTAGGAACCTCTGCATATAAGCAAAAGGCATCCCTTCTGGGTAAATACTCCGGACTTCACGACAGGAAACCAGGTATCTTTCAGTCTCCTACTGACTCTGACTCGGGCATCTTTGTGCAGTGCACACACCACACAGATGTACAGAGCAGAACCCTCTCACATACTGAACCCAAGGTTTCAAAAGTCAAGAAAGCTATTTCCCGGGTCAGTAAATTTAAAGTATTATTTTTAAGACTGAAAGCTTAAATTTTAACCTGTGCCTATATCTGTGACATTATTAAGAAACAAATATATTTATGCAGTCAAATCACAGCCACAAAATGTATAAGGAAAATTCCCATGATGCCAGGTACACAGACACCGTAGATACGAGTGTAAGGACGGCAGTTTAGTCCATAGACACAAGGCAAAGGTATACTTGCTTCCTGGAGCAGCAAGAGAGCAGGCCTAGGTACAACTAGAACAGAAAACGGGATCATAACACCTGGTAACAATTGGCTTTATTTGGCAATTTAGTGATTATTATAGTTATTTTAGAAGGTGGATTCACTATATGATAGGTTTTATGATAAATGTAGGCTACTGCAGTATTCTTTCTGCAATAAATCACGCTCTTCCTCTATTTTTGAATGTCTGTTAATCTACATAGAATGCATCTTTACCTTACGTCTTGAAGTGAAACAAATCACATAATTTCAAAGATTATACATATTTTTCTAAGAACATATAAAAACACTTTTTGTGGGGCTTTCAAAAGGAACAGATTTTTGTTGTTAAATGTTACAAAGCACAAAGAAAGTGAAAAATATATATATATATACTCACTGAGTTGGCATTTGTCGGGTTTGGCCAAGGTCTACCACCACCTGGGCCCCTACAAGACAATATGATAAATGAAATTTTACCTCATGCTCTGAATGTTTCACAGTAAGCAACAACATCATAAAATACTAACATTTATAGTTCAGTTGCCATGCTGTTCTAGTTCAGCACTGCAATTACTCTTTCTATTCTCACAGCTTTTTTAATTACTAAAATCCAAAAACCTTATCATTCCCCAAACAGCTTTCTTTCCAAATCAAACTACTTTTACTAAGCCTAGTTTTAGGTTCAGTTATTATAATAACCACTAAAAGTGGTACTCACCTATAGCAGTAAATATATATATAAATGTATTGAATCATTATAAGAATCTGCTTTTGGAGTAAAAATCACCAATTATGAGATAAATACAAACTATAATTGTGACATCAATATAAGTCCTCTCTGTATCATTCAAAATTAAATTGTAAAATACTATTATGTATAAAATTATTGCTTGTATTAAGCTACAAATGTATATAAAAGTTCCCTCCTCTTCAAAAAATTTGCATAGAATATCACATTACTTTATACATCTATATGTCAATCTATCTTTCAGTGCTGACAATTTAGTTACTATTAAACAAGGGGATCACACTTCTTGTTTTCATAATTGTAGTTCAAGACAGTGGTCAGAGTAAATCTTGGAGGGGGAAAAAACAGGAGGTAATCTATGCCAATGTATGTGAATACATTGCTTCATGTTAGAGTGAAGAAGCATGCTCCCTATTCTATAGCTTAAAAGACATAATGATTTTAAAACAAAATTAATGCCTAGTTAAGTTAAAAAGTTCTCCTGTCCATATGCTTTTAGTATTAACTGCACCTGAATAAATACTGCCTGATGAAAAGGAGACTACTGTTAGCCATGTCCTCTGTAATTACGGTCACTCAAAATCCCCTTTCCCTCTATTATCAATGCAAACACTGAGCTTTTTAATTAAAAAAAAAAAAAAAAAAGTAAAGTCCCCTGATTCTTACTCTAGGGACCTTAAACCTAAAATTCTAAGTGTTAGATAGAAGTTGTCCAAGTTAGCTGTATTACCCATGTTTGGTTGGAATATTTAGAACTGTTTTGAGTATTATTTTGGGATTCCCAAGGAATGCAAATAGCAGGGAAGGGCATAAGAAATTGTGTCCTTAGGCTCCATTAGGATGCCCAAGTACAATTTTACCCAATTCTGTTTAAGGAATAGAGGGGGAAATAAGATGCCGGAGTCAAAATATTGGTCGAAATATTAGGCACAGCCAGAAGGTGAGGGACACATGTATTGTTTCTGGAAATAATTCCTCTCTAAGATAATGATGATGACTTTACAATTAGTTACTGGAGCACTTTAGAAAGGTGATTTTACATAGAGGATTCAATGTCTTGGGCAGAAACTGAGGTTAAGCATAGGATATACTGATCAAGTGAAATATGTGACTTGCTTGATGTTAAATAAAACACAGTGGAGAAATTAGGAAATACTTATCTTACAACAACACAACGATATATATATCCAAATCATGGCCAAACGTTGTTTTCAATGATATGCAGATAATCTCATAATTCTGAAGTATTATGTTTAAATAAGGACTTGTGTGAATAAGATATATTAAATATAACATAACTTTTACTTAAAATTTGCTTAATGTTAATGTTAAACTATTAAAATAATTAAACACTTTAAATAAATAAAAATTAAATGATTAAGCTAAATTTATTCTAAGAACCATAAAATACCTTTTATGTATTTCAATTGTTTGACAAATACTAATGTCTCAGCTCACCATGTATTTCATAATAAACTGCATTTTACTGTAATGGGTTAAGTATTAACTCATTTGAATAAGCTAAATTTCCCCTATCATGACCACTGTGTTAGAAAACACTTTAAGTTTTGCAAATACTATTAAATAAAGTGAGGGTTATAGTAGTGAGTAGTTCTATTAGAACAACTTCTTAAGAGCAGTAAGTTTTCTCTACTTTTGAGGTCCATCAGTATTATCAAGAGAATAATTTACAAACTATAATGTAGGCATTATTTTGAATGTAAATTTCTACATAAGTATAGTTTGAAGTAGAATCAGTTAATCTCATTTAAAAGTAAAGAGAAAAATGAAGCTAAAAAGAATGTTGTTTACTTAGGAAGTTTTCAAGGCTGGTCTTCCTTTGTTTTTTTATTTTAACTGATTCTAACTGAACTCTCCTCTCTTTACATTTCCTACTCATAAATACTACCTAGACCTCAAACCTAATGGACTCAGTTGTAGCTTGCTACAATTTGCTTGTCCCAAATTACAATTCCTCTGCTATTCCCAAATAAATTCATCTTTTTAAGCTCTCAAAATAAAGTCTTTAATTTTTGGTAGGGTGTATGGATATGATGAAATGAAGGCAACCATGACTACCAAAGAGAAAAAATATCTTTATTTCTATAATTCAGTCATTTTATTTCAAGATAATAATTATATAAACCTTATAATTCTATAGGGTATGATCTAGAACCTAAAGGGTCTAGATCCTTTGAAATTATTTGTCCTTTTAGTTCCTATAAAATACCAAGGGACACAAAGTTGAATTAGAAATGTTTTAAAATGCTGAATCTTACATTCTTTTTAAATTTGTAAAAGTGTACTTTATTTAAAAATACAGTTTTCTTTTAAAAATCTATGATACATTTGAAAACATTTACACTGTGGTTACAGTTTGTAAATTTTACTTTTTTACTGAAATTGACATTGAATTTTAATTCTAAATATATACTACTAGTTACAGAAACACTAAAATAGGCTTTTATTTTAATTTTAGATGACACTACATATTTACCCTGAGTTTAGAGCATGGAAATATAAAAATCATACCAAAATAACCATTTTCTTTGGAGATGACCGATACGTTTTTTTTAACAACAAAATAATCAAAATTTTGTTCCAAATGGTTTGGTTTCAGTGAGATAGAAAGCTTCAGTTAGAATATGGTATTTATTTACTTTCATGACCAGGGCTGGGTATTTTTTACTATCATTATATTTTGGTAGCAAATAATGAAAAGTGACAAACTAAAGAAACCTCATCCAGATATGATCCTCTGGTAGATCCCTCCTGATCCCAACACAAACATCTAGACTATTGAAAAATGTAGCCCAGGTGGCACCTGCTATTCTGTTCGGTTGCCAAGTCACGCCCAGCTCTTTTGCCACCCCCCAGACTGTAGCCCGCCTGACTGCTCTGTCCTTGGGATTTCCCAGGGAAGAATACTGGAGTGGGTTGTTATTTCCTTCCCCAGGGGATCTTCTTGGCCCAGGGACTGAACCTGCATCTTCTGCACTGGCAGGAGGCTTTTTACCACCGAGCCGCCAGGGAAACCCTAGCCTCAGTAACACTAACTCTAATGCTCTTTCCTTTAATTTATCCAACGTGTAAAAAAATGACATAAAGAAAGTCAGAATTTCAGTTAGAAATACTTACTTGCCATTACACAGATTTAATTTTTTTAACGATAATAAATTATGGAGTGAATTTCAATAAAATTTATTGAGTACAGTGGAGACAATAATATGGTTTATTTATGTCTCTTTAAATTCACTTTTGCTTTACTGGGGCCAAAATCAATAAAACAATGAGTCTCTCTGGTTGGATCGTCCATATTTCAGAACTTTCTCTGTTAGAGGGAAATATTTATGATGTCATTTTCCTTAAAGGAATCTTAATTTATAGAAAACTTAAAATTATATAAGACCCCAAATAACAGTCAATAGTAATTAATGGAATGTGAATCTGTAAAGCTTAAAATTTCTTTAAAAGCCAGAAATTATACAAACAGTAACATAATATATAATTTAAAAATATTTTAAAATATCTAGATATATTAAAATGAGAAACCCAAACACCAACATAAATAATCATTTGAAATTTTCAGCCATACTTTTAGTCTTCATAGTCTATGGAATTAAATATACCCATAAGTATCTGTTTAAATGTATGTGAGAAAGAAATTAGACAATTTTAAGCAGTTATCTGATTTCCAGTGGTCACATGAGAATGATTTTCTTATACTAGCAAAACCAAGTTGATCTAAAGTCGACCACATCACTAATTATCATGATGAGTAATATACCAAATGATATTAGATACATTCTTAATATTTAATGAGAATTCTGGGTTGATCACAGCATTCAAAATGTATACTCCTTAACATATATACATAGAATTCAAATTATCCTTTAAAAGCTATTTCATTTTAAAGTCAGAATCTTAGGTAGGTAAATTTTATATATATCTAAATCCTATTATTGAGAGTTTCAACTTTTGATATAAGCACAAAATATCACTCCTTTTTGTAGCAATCATTAATAAGGCTAAACCTTTGAGGAATTTAAGAGAAGACTTCATGTCTATCCATTTTTACTTTAAAAGTAAAAAGATGGGATAGGAAAATTTGACCTACTTTTTTCCCCCTTGTTCTGTCAGTTTTGAGCCTGGTTGGTATCCACCTATTAACCTATTTTCTATTTTAGGCAAAACTGCTTTCCATGAAAATGGTTCCAGAAACTTAAATCCCTATGGACATCAAACAAAGCTTACCTCAGTATATTTTCAATGCCATTAAATGATGGCAGAGTCGTTTAGTTTGATAGATAAGTAACCAAAACATGGACTAATGGGGAATATATATGGAAACAGATGAGACTACCCAAGCCGTATACAGAGCTCTTTCATTATTTCTGATAAATTCTCTTTAGGCTACATCATGGAATTGATCTTCTAATGAATTAATGAAGGCCATTAACAAGTTCTGGGTCTATATGGAACTTTGAGGGCAGGTAAGATAATGGAAAAGAAATTAAAATTCCTTAACAAATTGGATTCTATTGACTGATTGAAGCAACTGATCTCTTTGGTTTTGAAAGGGCTTTACAGTAAAAAACAGAAACAAAAATGTCTATTAGTTTACTCCCTATCTAAGTATATCTTGAATTTTCAAAAGAAATTATACTATGGAAAGTTCTTTAATAAAGAAGAAACTACTAGAAACTTGTGGTCCCAACAAAGCACATATACATACATCTTTAGGAAGGACATATATAGGTATATATATGTCTAAAAGTTTAAAACTGATAGGAATCATGCTATATCTGTTACAAGGAACAATATTCAATTGTCTACTTCTGGAGAGTTAAGTCATGGTCCTACTGTCATCTCTTCATATTTTTGTATGGACTGCATGAATACTATGTGCTTATTTACAAGAGATTCATTTTTATGATAGATAGAACATGAAAATCAGGCTAGAAGTTGGCATTTGAAATGGAAAAAAAAAAGGTTGCAAAGGAAGGCAGAAAAAGAGAATATGTTGTGAAAATAAAGCAAACACTACAGTTCACGTTTAGTTCATTTATACGGTCGTTTCATTTTACATTACAAAGAAATTTAGCTTAAATTGTGTTACAAATTGGTGCGACTTTAGAACACAGAAAATAGAACACTTTACAGGACAATATAGCATTTTGCTTACATGTTCATTCCAGGCATTCCGGGGCCACCTAAAGCATTCAGTGGGGGTCTCATTGCACCTCCATAGTTCTGTAATGATAACCAAGGGTCAGACTACCACAAAACAAAAAAACAAAACCAAAGAGGAGGGGGGAAAGAAAGGAGAGCAGGTTAATGATTTCCCTACGTAACTCCTGGTTGGATAAGGCCTGTGCAATTCATTCTCTGAAGGGTCCACTCTTGTACTTTTGCTTCTATTTAGCAGTTACATTGGTTTGTGTCTTTTAAAAACTACGTGAATATGTATGATCATCGGAGCATGTTAAATGATTAAGGTATAGTTACAATTGTAATATTCAATTATCTTAATTTCTTGATATCTGTACAACAGTTAACTTTTTCAAGCAAGACATTTCATAAATCCCAAACTGTTTTTAAAGAAAAGACTAGGTCAGCATGTTTGAAATTGTCAGAATCAGAACAATTAGGTAGTCTGAAAACAAACAGGTGCATCTAATATAAGCAAGTTGAATGCGAACTTCTGTCTGCAAAATGATATATTCCAGAAAGAAATGTACTAGTATACAAATCCACAAAAATATATGAACACTAAAGTATACTTAAAATAAGCATGTGTGAATTATGACTCGATAGACTTCTGTCAATATTTGAATGTTATGTGCATTCAAAAAAATAAAAACATTTAATGTACATATATGAATTTCCATAAGGGCCAAAAAATTAATTTTAATATGATCATATTAATATATTTTGAACTATCAACTAGTATACTTCATGCTTGGCTTTCTGACATTACTATTCCTCAACTTTTCTGACCGTTCTTCAGCTTCCTTTGCTGCTTCCTTTTATTTGTCCAACTCTTTAAATATTTTTTTTCTCCAAGTTCTAGCTACAGCATCCTTATAAAGAAATATGCATTTATGGGTAAACTTATCCACTACCATGGGTTCAACAATTATTGATATGTTAGGAATCTCAAATCTATTTTGTCATGATGTCTCCCCTAAGCTCTTAGACAACTCACATGTTGAACTTCATATTGGTTGTTTCTATCTGGATACCATTTCACATTCAACATACCTAAAAGTCACCTCCATTTTATCTTCCCACAGCTGCGTTCTTTATATTGCCTTCCTCAGTCAGTTCTGTGGCATCACCTTCTATACAGTAGTCTAGGCTAAGAACCTCTGGGAGCTCCTTGATGTTTCTTCCTTTTATTTCAATTTCCGTATCCGAGTTACCAAGGTCTATTGATTCTGTCTGTGAAATAGCTCTTGAAATACTGCTCCCTTCGTATCACTCATCTCTGTCATTTACTGACACTACTGTACTCTCTTAGTTGGTCTCTCTGACTAAGCCTCTCCCCCTCCCAATCTATTCTCCATGCTGCCTCCAGAACTGTGGTCCTTAAACTCAGTCCTCTTTATGTCGCTTAAAAGCCACGATGACCCACACTGTCTAACAGATGAAGTCTATCCTTCAGCATGGTCCTATGATGTTATTCACAGACCAGCCTTAGCTGCCCTCATTTCCTATCATATTTACTTTCTTCCCTTACCCCCACCTCTGCCCTCCAGATTACTGAATTTCTTGTGGTTTAGAAACATGCAGTGGACTTTTACACTCATGATAACTCATCTGCTATGGCCTTCTGTGTAGTAGGTGCTAAGATAACAAGGAAATATTCAATGAGAGGAGGTCTGTTAACTCCAGGGAGTAAGCCAGTTTGTAAATAAACCCACCTAGTTACATGTTGTTCTCATTATTAAGAAATCATATTTAAATGTCTCAAATGAGGTGCTATGAAATAGGAGAATGGCATCTATCCAGAGCAGAGAGAGCTATTTCTCTTAACCTCTGGATCATACATGGGGATGGCAGCAGCAATATTAGCAAGGAGTCTCTGAGAGGAAATTTCATCACTGGGAATAAAATCTACATGATAGACTATAGCAGAAAATCTTCATAAAACAAACTGCCCCTCATTTTTGATCCTAGAAGGTCTGTGTTGTGTTTTATCGAGGGATACATTTGTTTTGCTCATAGCTCTGGACATAGATAGTGGTTTGGAAATCTGTTTCCCCTGCCCCATTTCCTCTGCTCCCCTTTCTAGCAGTGTGTTTACTGGTCAGATTCTCCCAATGATCCATTCAACCTTAACTTTCCTATCTACAAAGTGATAATATTATCTCTCTTATAAGCTTATTGGAGGAAAAATGAAATCATACCAAACACCTATTTATAGTGCTTGATGCATTAAAGGCAAGATACCTGGTGCTCAAAAACTGTAGTTGCTAACTCTTACACTGTTGATAAGGGGCCAGCTTAAGTGAGTCTTCTCATTTTCCATTGGGCCCTCAATTCTAACAAAATTACATGCTTTTGAGAACTGCCAGAGAATGCATTTTTATTTTTTTGACTTTTTTTCTTACTGTTTAATAGTTTTTCTTTGTGTATCTGCATCTCATGCTAAACAATAAGTACCTGAAAGTAGAATCTGTTCTACTTATCTGTGTAGATCCAATGCTCATGTATCACAGTTCATAAGTGTTACAGGATGTCCGTAAGAAATTATCCAATACATATTTTGAGAAGCTTATAATATTTTCATTTTGCAAATAATCTGAAGCGAACAGAAAACAAGAAGATAAGAAAGAATAATAACAGGGTTTCTAATGGGTAACAAAGGCAGAATGGGAAGAGCTAATTTGAAATCACTGAATTTTAAAGCTAATGGCAGCTATACAATTCCATCTGATTTAATCTCTCTCCCAATGCAATGGTCCTGACAAGGGACTGTTCAGACTCTGTCTGGAAAGTTTACAAAGAGTGTTTCTGTGATTAGGCAGTTAAATTTCTAGAAAGTTATTATACTGAACTAAATTCCACTTCCTATCTTAGATGTGAAAATACAGAATTAGTTTACTTCCTCTTAACATCTTATCATTTCTTCACCGTAAGTATTTGACTTGGAAGTCATGATGTGTTCCTATTTGCATATAACTCACTTTTCCTCCAGATTTCTAATGGAACTAGAACTAGTTGGAGAGTCTTGAAGTTTTCTGTTAATCACATGTATCTGCTGAGCCTAAGAACACAGAGGAGCTAACAATATATTATTACAAGAGCCACACAGAAAAATGACTTCAAATATGATATTAGGGAAGACATTTTTCTTGATTGAATAAGTAATTCTGCTTTTCTATTGAAAGGATACCGGTATCAATCTAAAAATCATGTATTACCACTGAACTTTGGTTTAAAATAAATTAAGGGGTGGTAGAAATATACCAGGATTTGGAGCAAAGTTTTATTTCTTCCTCCATGCAGTAGGTTTTAATCATATATTTACTATATTCTAGGCGTACATTTTGCCTCCAGCCACATTAAGAATCAGATTATACACATTTCTTTTAGGAATTCAATTATTTCAATAGATAACTATTGTCCCTCTTCACCACATTGGTATTAAGCTGAAAAACTTGGAAATAATATCTGCGATACAAAGGAGACATATATTTTGCTTGCACATAAAACTAGAAACAATATTCCAGAGATGCTTCTATAATTCAGCTATAAAAAAGCAGAAGCATTCTGTTCTTGGGTAGTATCTGTATTATTAAATATCTGTCATGAGAGTCTTTTTTTTCTCTTTTAAGAAACACAGCTAACTTTTTATTACAGATCTCACAGTTTATAATCCATATGTTACATATACCAGGTGTTATAAGTAAATATCTCATAAGAATCCCTCAATTCAAATGATTTTTCTTCACGTTTAACCTACTGTATCTTTCATATGAATATGATTCCTGTTTTCATTTAAGTACATGATATGTATAAACAATTTCACTTAACCTTTTATACTTAAATACAGTGCTACATAAGCTGTTGCAGGCATTTCTGGTTTCTGAGGTAAATTCATACCAGAACACTTTACTTCCCCCAGATTATAAAGAAATAGACAGCAAGGATATTAATCCAAGTGGAAGAAATAAACTACTCTTAGGGCTTGAAAATGCGAAGAAAGAATCCATGCTTATATGATAAACTGAGTAAAACTCTTCAGTAAGAGATTACTCACCAGAAATGTTTTCTTACTTTCTGTTGTAATTTACTCATAACACAAAACACATAAATTTTTGGCTCGACATTTTAAAATATAAAGACCAATATGCTTTTTTACTTCTGCATTTTCAAATGAGATCTAAGTATTCATATGTTCAATAGCTTAGGTAAGCATCGGTATATCTTTCAAATACTGAAAAACTTAAATCAGAGTCTAATGTTTAAAAGTGTTGAAAATATTGGTCTGGAATGACAAAAACTCAAAGAGCAGCTAGCCAAAAAGTAAGTGACCTGAATGAAGAATAACTAAATTACAGACATCAACTTTTGACATATATTCAAAATGTATCGATTATGAAAATCTTTTGAGAAAAAAAAAAATTCTTCAAGTTGCATATAGCTTTAAAACTGGTTGGCTTAGTTTATTAAAGACTATGCATCCGGTCTAGTCACTTTATGTCAAATATATGGGGACACAGTGGAAACAGTGGCTGACTTTATTTTTCTGGGCTCCAAGACCACTGCAGATGGTGATTGCAGCCATGAAATTAAAAGACACTTACTCCTTGGAAGACAAGTTATGACCAACCTAGACAGTATATTAAAAAGCAGAGACATTACTTTGCCAACAAAGGTCCGTCTAGTCAAGGCTATGGTTTTTCCAGTGGTCATGTATGGATATGAGAGTTAGACTGTGAAGAAGGCTGAGCGTGGAAGAATTGATGCTTTTGAACTGTGGTGTTGGAGAAGACTCTTGAGAGTCCCTTGGACTGCAAGGAGATCCAACCAGTCCATCCTAAAGGAGACCAGTCCTGGGTGTTCATTGGAAGGACTGATGTTGAAGCTGAAACTCCAATACTTTGGCCACCTCATGTGAGGAGCTGACTCATTTGAAAAGACCCTGATGCTGGGAAAGATTGAGGGCAGGAGGAGAAGTGGACGACAAAGGATGAGATGGTTGGATGGCATCACTGACTCGATGGACACGAGTTTGGGTAGGCTCTGAGAGTTGGTGATGGACAGGGAGGCCTGGTGTGCTGTGGTTCATGGGGTCGCAAACAGTCAGACACGACTTAGCAACTGAACTGAAAAGTATATTCAGTCAGTGAACTATTCTACAGATCTTATAAATTCTAATTGCCATTAACAGATTAATGATGTTTGGTCCGATAAATCACCATCCCTAACATAAGCAGAAATAGTAAAAAAAATAATTTAAATACCTAGATTAGAGTTTTATAAGATCTTAAGAAAACATATAGGAAAGAAATGAGCCTAAATAATTTTTTTTTATTTTGACGATCTCACAAATATTTACATAATAGGTATCTCTGAAAAATTTGTGCTTCATGTTCCAATACAATTTATATAGTTGATCCCTGAACAACATGGGATTGAACTGTGCCAGTCCATTTATAAGTGGATTTTTTTCAATAAATATATTATTGGAACATTTTTGTGGATTTGCAACAATTTGTAAACACTTGCAGATGAAATGCATAGTCTAGAAAGAACAAGAAAATTAAGCAAAAGATATGTCATTAATGCATAAACTATATGTAGACATAAGTCTAGACTCAGGCATAAGGAGAGTGATATTTAATATAAAATGAATATCATAGTTTTCTTACTGTTTTAAAATTTTGCTTTCAAGACCTACATTACTCTATAGTATATGCTTCTCTCTCTCTCCCCCTTAATTAGAGAAACCATGTTATCAGCCTACCATCACATGTAAGCAGTTTAAAAAAAAATTAACAATATTTAAATACTGTATTCTGAATATGCCTGTAATACTAGATGTCATGAAAATGTTATGATTCTTTCATTAGTGTATAGTCTAGGCTATGATGAAGCAAGTGTTGATTATTACACTAGGTTACCATAAAACTATCATAGTGCTGCTGCTTCGTATCAATGCATGAATTGCTATACCTGTAAATAAACAGGAATATATTCACCTTTTCTTTTCATTTTTGACATCTAGTGTTTTAAACATGTAATATCTACAGTGTTTCATATCATTTAAGACAATATATATATATTTAATCTTAGATGAATCTTGTAATCAGGTATCTACATATTTTAAGACAATATTGACATAGATACTGACAGATAATTCATCTTATAAACTAGATGATGTAAACTTATGGTATTGATAAATATAGTGCTGTACTATAATTGTATTTTCTTAAATTTCCTTAATATTCCCTTTTCTCTATATTACTTTATTGTAAGGATACAGTATATCATATATATAATATATTTATAAAATATGTGTTAACTGTTTATCAGTAAGGTCTCTGGTTAACAGTAGGCTGTGAGTTAAGTTTTCGGGAGTCAAAAGTTATACATGGGTTTTCAGCTGTGCAGTGGTTTGGTGCCCCTAACTCCCACATTTTCAAGGGTCAACTGTGTATTACTACATGCTGATTAGGAACTCTTAGATATAAGTCACATTTACCTGGGTAAATGTGGTTAGAGTCTTAAAAATCTTTTTGGGCACACAACAAAATACTTAACATTTTGAAAGCAGATACATGAAACAAGTTCCTAAAACCATCACTTATATATAGACTGTTCTTGGAGAGAATAAGAAAAGTAAATGATCCTTTTAACCAGTGGTATGATACACTGACCTCTGACCTATGAGGGAGAAATGTACAATTCTGAATTCTGGATTCATTTCTTTGAAATATAACATTACAAAATTAATTTCTACTTCAGGCAGTTTTCCCAAGAGAGACAAAGAGAGGTTTTAGCTAAAATAAGTGACAGCCTGGAGCAGCATACTAAAAAAATGTCATCAACAGCTGAATAGGTTCAATCTTGGTGTATCCTCCTGGGAAACTGTGATAGAGAAGTAGGCTAATAACGTATATACTGTTGTATTATACTTTTTCAGCAAGACCCATTTTAATATTTATTTCTAAATGGTTTTCTATTGTTTTCATACTCGAAATATGGCACTAGATAATGGTCAGTGGCATTCTTTAAAAGACTTACAGAAATATATTTTATGCCACTTACTCTATTTAATTCAATTACGTTTTAAATTATCTTAGTTATCCTTTATAATAATTACTATAATTTTTCACATTTCCTCAATATACAAAAGGGTAACAGTTATTTTTTTTTTTTTTAGTAATAATTACTATAATGGATTTCTACACAATGTATTTTCTAGAATGTACCAAGGGCAAATGTGGTACCATCTGCTGAAATATGGCTTGATGTTACATCTATTTGGACATGTCATAGACAATATATCCTCAAGAGCTTAAAAACTATGCCATATTAAGTCTTTATATATATATATATATAAAATAGAAACCAGGAAATAATATAGTTTGTTTGTATAAGATGAAGGCAAAAAGCTCAGCCTCTGGCTTCCTGCACTTGTTATTTACCTGTGGTCCTAAGGGCACCATTCCTCTTGGAGGAGTCATTCTCTGCATTGGCCCACCCATATTTGGATGACCTAAAAAGAGAAAAATATGTGACAATATTAGCAATGTAATGAGCATGAGTGCTAAACCAGAAGCTATAGCCTCCTTTCTGCCTGGTGTTACATCTTATTTCCTAAGCGACTGAATGACTGACATTACCTCTACTTGGCTTCCACAGCCAGTCTTCTACCTCTTACCACAGGACTGTCCCTGCCCCTACTCTCCATTAATGTCTTGAGAGTGAAATCTCCCTCTTCTGTGTTGAATTATAATACATCTGTCATAACATGTGCTCCCCTTCTTTTAGAACAGTGAACAGAGCCATACATGTTAGTGGTACCTAAACAGGTCAATGGAAGGACCCAATTATTGGGTTTGTTAAACTATCAAGTGAGTCACTTGCTGCTTAGCATCATCTTTCCTCCTGCTTATCTTTTTGGTGGACAAACCTCTCTATCTGAAAAAGGCAGAGAAAATTACAAGTGATATAGTCACTTTGATTCTCTCACTTGCTAGAAGTTATATAAAAAGTTTTAGAAGTTAAGCGTTAAAACACATTTTGGATATTTAATTATTCTGTTCCTTGTGTTACCATTGTGCTATCACAAATAATTAAGTTAGCAAAAAATATAATTACTTGGCCATGTTACCAAGTAAAAATGCAACAGATATAATTATGAAAGATCTATACAAATAATACCTTCCCTAATAAATATAGGGTTTCCTTTGAGACTCTGCACATCAATTTAACTTTTACTTTAAAGTAGTCACCTTGTTGTCGAGTTGGGTCCATTCCACTGGGAAGTAATGGCTGACTTCCTGGGACACCTCCAAGTGCCTAGCATATTTAGTAAAATAAAGAGCAGTAAGTATTGTAACTACTTATAAAGTAAGAACTTTTAACAATTATAGAATGCATTTGAGTATTTCACAAGATTTTTTTCAAGTTATATTTTTTATATTGTATTATATTTGATTTATAATAATGTGTTAGTTTTGGGTGTACAGTATAGTGATTCAGTTATATTGAATATATGCATGTATCTTCCTTTTAAAATTCTATTATAGGTTATTTCAGAGTATTGAGTAGAGTTCCCTGTGCTATACAGTAGGTCCTTGTTGATTATCTATCTTGTGTATACTAGTCTGTATATATTAATTCCAACCTCCTAATTTCTCTCTCCTCCACACTTTTCCCTTTTGGGAACCATACATTTGAAGTCTGGGAGTCTGTTTCTCTTTGTAAATAAATTCATTTGTATCACTGTTTTTAGATTTCACATAAGTGATATAATATGGTAATTGTCTTTCTTAGGATGATAATCTCTAGGTCCATCCATGTTGCTGCAAATGGCATTATTTTTATGGCTGAGTAATATTCCATTGTTGGAGAAGGCAATGGCACCCCACTCCAGTACTCTTGCCTGGAAAATCCCATGGATGAAGCGAGGTAGGCTGCAGTCCGTGGGGTCGCTGAGGGTCAGACACGACTGAGCGACTTCACTTTGACTTTTCACTTTCGTGCATTGGAGAATGCAAAGTAATGTCTCTGCTTTTGAATATGCTATCTAGGTTGGTCATAACTTTCCTTCCAAGGAGTTAGCTACTCTTAAGTAGTACTGCAATGAACACTGGGGTGCACGATCTTTTCAAATTGTAGTTCTCTCCAGTTACATGTCCTTGAGAGGGATTGCTATATCACATGGTAGCTCTATTTTAGACATTTAAGGAACGTGCATACTGTTCTCCACAGTGACTGTATGAATTATATTCCCATCAACAATGTAGGTGGGTTCCCTTCTCTCTACACCCATTCCAGCATTTATTGTTTGTAGACTTTGATGATGGTCACTCTGACAGATGTGAGGTGATACCTATTTTTGATTTGCATTTCTCTAATAAATGGTAATGTAGAGCATACGTTCATGTGCTTTGTGGCCATCTGTATGTTTTCTTTGGAGAAACGTCTATTTAGATCTCATTTTTATTGTTTCTTTATTTTAAGCTGCATGAGCTGTTTGTAGACATTTGGAGATATCCCTTGTTGGTGGCATCATTTGCAAATATTTTTCCTCATTCTGTAAATTTTCTTTCTGTTTTGTCTATGGTTTCCTTTGCAGTACAATAACTTTTAGGTTTAACTAGATTTCATTTATTTTTGTTTTTATTTTCATTATTCTAGGGGGTGGAGCCAAAGAGATATTGCTGTGATTTATGTAAAAATGTTCTGACTTTGTTTTCCTCTAAGAGTTTTATATAGTATCTGGTTTTACATTTAGATCTTTAATCCTTTTTGAATTTATTTTTGTGCATGGTGTTAGAGAATGCTCTAATTTCATTCTTTTCTATGTAGCTGTTCAATTTTCCCAGAACCTCTTATTGAAGATGCTCTTCTCCATCCATTGATCTATTTGTTGTTCAGTTGCTAAGTTGTGTCCTTTGTGATCCAAAAGACTGCAACACTCCAGGCTTCCCTGTCCTCCACGGTCTCCCAGAGTTTGCTCAAATTCATGTCCATTGAGTTGATGATACTATCTAACCATTTCATTCTCTGCTACCCCCTTCTCCTTTTGTCTTCAATCTTTCTGAGCATCAGGGTCTTCTCCAATGAGTCAGATCTTTGCATCAAGTGGCCAAAATATTGGAGCTTTAGCATCAGTCCTTCCAATGACTATTTAAGGTTGATTTCCTTTAATATTGACTGGTTTTACTGCCTTGCAGTCCAAGGGACTCATAAGAGTCTTCTTTAGCACCACAATTTGAAAGCACCAATTCTTGATAGCTCAGGTAGTAAAGAATCTGCCTGTAATGCAGGAGATCCCCAGTTCAATTCCTGGATCAGGAAGATCTGCTGGAGAAAGGATAGGCTACCCCACTCCCATATTCCTGGGCTTCCCTGGTGGCTCAGCTGGTAAAGAATCCGCCTGCAGTGTGGGAGACCTGGGCTTGATCTATGGGTTGGGAAGCTCCCCTGGAGAAGAGAATGGGTACCCACTCCAGTGTTCTGGCCTGGAGAATTCCATGAACTCTATAGTCCCAAGGGATCATAAAGAGTCGGACACGATTGAATGACTTTCACTTAATTTTCTTTATGGTCCAATTCTCACATCCATACACGATTACTGGAAAACCAGAGTTTTGACTATTTCAACATTTGTCATCAAAATGTTGTGTCTACGCTATCTATGTTTGTCATAGCTTTCTTTCCAAGGAGCAAGCATCTTTTAATTTCATGGTTGCAGTCACCATCAGCAGTGATTTTGGAGCCCAATAAAATAAAATCTGTTACTGCTTCCATTCCCCCGCCCCCTTCTTTTTGCCATGAAGTGATGAGACCAGATGGCATGATCTTAGTTTTTTGAACGTTGAGTTTTAAGCCAGCTTTTTCACTATCCTCTTTCACCGTCACCAAGAGACTCTTAAGTTCCTCACCACTTTCTACCATTAGTTATTATCTGAATTTCTGAGGTTGCTGATATTTTTCCTGGCAATCTTGATTCCAGCTTGTGAGTCATCCAGCCAATATTTTACATGATGTATTCTGTATAAAAGTAAAATAAGTAGGGTGACAATATATAGGTTGGTAGTACTCTTTTTCCCAATTTGGAACCAGTCAGCTGTTCCATGTTTGGTCCTAACTATTGCTCTTGACCTGCACACAGGTTTCTCAGGAGACAGATAAGGTGGTCTGGTACTTCCATCTCTTTAAGAATTTTCCATAGTTTGTTGTGATCCACACAGTCAATGGCTTTAGCATAGCCAATGGCTTTAGTATAGTCAACTGGGCAGTAGTAGATGTTTTTCTGCAACTCCTTTGCTTTCCCCATGATCCAGATATATTTCTGTTCATGGCACTCCTATACTGTTTTGAGTACTGTAGCTTTATAGTACAGTCTGAAGTCAAGGAGCCTGATTCCTTCCTTCAGCTCCATTTTCTTTTTCAAAATTGCTTTGGCTATTTAGGGTCTTTAATTTTTCCATATTTCCAGTCAAATTTTAAGATTTTTTTGTTCTAGACCTATAAAAACTGCCATTGATAATTTGATAGGGACTACATTGAATCTGAATCTGAATCTGGGGAAGGCAATGGCACCCCACCCCAGTACTCTTGCCTGGAAAATACAATGGACGGAGTAGCCTGGTGGGCTGCAGTCCATGGGGTCGCTAACAGTCGGACAGACTGAGCGACTTCACTTTCACTTTTCTCTTTCATGCATTGGAGAAGGAAATGGCAACCCACTCCAGTATTCTTGCCTGGAGAATCCCAGGGATGGGGGAGCCTGGTGGGCTGCCGTCTATGGGGTCACACAGAGTCGGACACGACTGAAGTGACTTAGCAGCAGCACATTGAATCTGAAGATTTCCTTGGGCAGTACAGTCATTTTGACATTATTCTTTCAATCCAAGAACATGGTATATTTTTCCATCTGTTTGTGTCATCTTCCATTTTTTTCATAAGCGTCTTAAGTTTTCAGAGTACAGTTTGCTTCCTTAGGTAGGCTTGTTTCTAGGTGTTTTATTCTTTTTGATGTGATGGTAAATGGCACTGGTTCCTAAACTTCTTTTTCTGATCTTTTGTTGTTAGTGTATAGAAATGCAACATTTCTGTGTATTAATTTTGTAGTCTGCAACTTTACCAAGTTCACTGAGCTCTAGTAGTTTTCTGATAGTATCGCCAGGACTTTCTATGTACAGTATCACGTCCTCTGCAGTGGCAGTTTTACTTCTTCTTTCCAATCTGGATTCTTTTTATTTTCTTCTCTGACTGCAATGGCTAGGACTTCCAAACCTATGTTGAATAAAAGTAGTGCCAGTGGACATCCTTGTATTGTTAAGACAAAATGCTTTCAGCTTTTCACTGTTGAGTACGATGCTGTGTGTGTATCTTTCATATATGGCTTTACCCTGTTTAGGTATGTTCCCTCTATGCTGACTTTCTGAAGAGTTTTTGTTTTTGTTTTAATTATAAACTGCTTATAGATTCGGAGAAGGCAATGGGAACCCACTTCAGTACTCTTGCCTGGAAAATCCCATGGATGGAGGAGCCTGGTGGGCTGCAGTCCATGGGGTCGCTAAGGGCCGGACACGACTGAGTGTCTTCACTTTCACTTTTCACTTTCATGCATTGGAGAAGGAAATGGCAACCCACTCCAGTGTTCTTGCCTGGAGAATCCCAGGGACAGGGGAGCCTGGTGGGCTGCTGTCTATGGGGTCACACAGAGTCGGACACGACTGAAGTGACTTAGCAGCAGCAGCTAATAGATTTTGTCAGATGCTTTTCCTGAATCTACTTAGATTATCATATGGCCTTGATTCAATTTGTTAATGTGGTTATCACACTGATTGATTTGCCGATATTGGAAAAATCCTTATATCCCTGGGATAAATCCCACACGATTTTGGTGTATGATCCATTTAATGTATTGTTGGATTTGGTGTGCTAGCATTTAGCTTAGGATTTTGTATCTATGTTTATCAGTGACATTGGCTTGTCATTTTGTAGTATCTTTGTATCATTTGGTACCATGTTTGAGAGTGGCTTCAAAGAATGAGTTTGGGAGTGTTCCGATCTCTATAATTTTTTGAAACAGCTTCAAAATGATAGGTGTTAACTCGTCTCTAAATGTTTGTTAAGATTCACCTGTGAAGCCATCTGGTCTGGGGTTCTTTGTTGGCTTGGGGTTCTTAAACCAAAGTTTCGATGTCGGTGCTTGTGACTGTTCTAGTCATATTTTATATTTCTTCCTAATTTGGTTTTGTAAGATTGTACCTAAGAATTTGTCCGCTTCTTCTAGGCTGTCCAGTTTATTGACATAATGTTGTTTGTCTCTTATGATCCTTCATATTTCTGTATTCACTGTAACTTTTTCATTTCTGCTTTTATTGATGTGAGCCCTCTCCCTTTTTTTCTTGATGAGTTTGGCTAAAGCTTTATCAATTTTGTTTACCTTCTCACAGAAGCAGCTTTTAGTTTTATTGATATTTTGTACTATTTCTTTGTCTCTATCTCATTCTTTTCTGCTCTGAGTTTGTGGTTTCTTTTCTCTGCTAACTTTGGGTTTTGTTTGTCCTTTTTCTAGTTGCTTTAGGTATAAGGTTAGGTCGTTTATTTGAAATTTTTCTTGTTTCTTGTAGTAAGATTGTATTGCTATAATTTTCTCTTAGAACTGCTTTTGCTGTGTCCCATAGGTTTTGGATTGTTGTATTTTCATTTTCATTTGTCTCTAGGGAATTTTTTTATTTCCTCTTTGATTTCTTCAGTGATCTACTGATTGTTTAGTAGCACATTGTTCAGCTTCCATGTGATTTTTTTTTTCTTCAATTTTTGTTTGTAGATTTGTACTCATTGCATTGTGGTCAGGAAAGACGACTTATATAAGTTTAGTTTTCTTAAACTTATCAAGGCTTGCTTCCTGGTCCAGTATGTGATCTATCCTGGAGAATATTCTATGTGCATTTGAGAAGAATGTGTATTCTGCTGCTTTTGGATGGCATATTCTATAAATATCAATTTAAGTTCATCTGGTCTAATATGTTGTTTAAGACCTGTGTTTCCTTAATGATTTTCTGTTTGGATGATATATTGATGTAAGTTGGATGTTAAAGTCCCCCACTTTTACTATGTTACTGTCAGTTTCTCTTTTTATGACTGTATTTGCCTTATATATATTGAAGTGCTCCTATGTTGGGTGCATGTATGTTTATAATTGTTATTATCTTCTTGGATTGATCCCTTGATCATATGCAGTATCCTTCTTATAACAGCATTTATTTTAAAGTCTATTTTGTCTGATATGAGCATTACTATTCCAGCTTTTAAAAAAATTTTCCATTTGCATGAGAAATCTTTTTCCATCTCCTCACTTTCAGTGTTTATGTGTCCCTAGATCTAAAATGGGTCTCTTGTAGACAGCATATATATAGGTCTTATTTTTGTAACCAGTTAGTCTATGTCTTTGGGTGGAGCATTTAATCCATTTACGGTTAAAGTAATACTGATATATAGGTCCTTAAGGTAATTTTGGTAATTGTTTTGGGATTGTTTTCATAGGTCTTTCTCTTTGTCTTCTGTTCTCTTCTCTGGTAGTTGCATGATTGTCTTTAGTGTTGGGTTTAGATTCCTTTTTCTTTTGTGTGTGTATATCTATTGTAGATTTTTGCTTTGTGGTTACTATGAGGATTTGATATAGGAGTTCATGTATACACAAGACTGTTTTAAGTTGCTAGTCTCTTAATTTCAAATGCATTTCCAATATCCTGCATTTTTACTTTCTTCTTATGATTGCTGGATTTGATATCTTATTTGTGTGGAATATTTCCCACCTTTATTGTATGTCTGCTTTTACCAGTGAACTTTCCCATTTGTAATTTTCTTGTGTCTAGTTGTGGCCTTTTCTACCTAGAGAAAGTTCTTTTAGCGTTTGTTATAAAGCTGCTTTGGAAGTGCTCTTAGCTTTTGCTTGTCTGTAAAGTTTTTGCTTTTTCCATCTAATCTTAGTGAGAGTCTTGCTAGATAGAGTAATCTTGGTTGATTTCTCCCTTTGATTACTCTAAATAGATCATGCCATTCCCTTATGGCCTGCAGAGTTTCTACTGAAAAATCAGCTGATAACCTTAATGGGAGTTCCCCTGTATGTTATAGGTTGCTTTTCCCTGTTACTTTTAATGTTTTTTCTTCGTCTTAATTTTTTTCAGTTTGTGTTTCAGTGTGTTTCTCCTTGGATTTACCCTGTATGGGATTCTCTACACACCCTGGACTTTGGTGACTGTTTCCCCTTTAATGTGAGGGAAGTTCTCAGCTACTGTATCTTCAAATACTTTCTCAGGCCCTTTCTCTCTCTCTCCTCCTCTGAGACCCCTAAAATATGAATGTGTTGGTGTATTTTCCTGTTGTTGCCCCAGAGGTCTCTTAGACTGTCCTCATTTCCTTTCATTCTTTGTTCTGCAGCAGTTATTTCCACCATTCTGTCTTCTAGCTCATGTGTATGTGCTTCAGCCTCATTTATACTGTTACTGATTCCTTCTAGTGTATTTTTCTTTTCATTTTTTCTACTGTTTATCTCTGGTCTTTAAATTTTTTTAGTTCTTTGCTAAAAATTTCTTGTATCTTCTCGGTTTGTGCCCCATTCTTTTTCTGAGATCCTGGATCCCCTTTACCTTCATTTCTCTGAATTCTCTTTTGGGTTGATAGCCTATCTTCACTTCGCTTAGTTGTTCTTCTGGGGTTTTACCTTGTTCCTTCATCTGGAACATATCTCTTTGCCATCTCATTTGGTTTAACTTGTGTGTTTGTGGTCCCACTGGCTGCAGGATTATAGTTCCTCTTGCTTTTGGTTGTCTGCCCTCTGGTGGATAGGGCCGGTCTAAAAGGCTTGTGCAGGCTTCCTGGAAGGAAGGACTGTTGCCTGCCCAGTGGTGGGTGGAACTGGGTCCTTACTCTGGCGGTCAGGGCTGTGTCAAGGGCTATGTTTAGAGGTCATTAGAGGTGGCTGTTGGCACCCCATTCCAGTACTCTTGCCTGGAAAATCCTATGGACGGAGGAGCCTGGTGGGCTGCAGTCCATGGGGTCGCTAAGGGTCGGATATGACTGAGCGACTTCACTTTCACTTTTCACTTTCACACACTGGAGAAGGAAATGGCAACCCACTCCAGGGTTCTTGCCTGGAGAATCCCAGGGACAGGGGACCCAGGTGGGCTGCCGTCTATGGGGTCACACAGAGTCGGACACGACTGAAGCGACTTAGCAGAGGTGGCTGTTGGCTCAGGATGACTTTAGACAACCTGCGTGCTGAAGGGTGGAGCTGTGTTCCCATTCTGTTGGCTGTTTGGCTTGAGGCATTCCAGTTCTGGAACCTTCTGGGTGTCGGCTGGGGCCAGGTCTTGGCATAAAAATGGCAACCTTGAGCACAGTTCACACCAATGAGTACCTAGTACCTCCATCAGAAGTGTCCTCATAAGATTTCTATTTTATATTTTGTGAACTTTATAGGTCTGTACACTAGGTATAATTTCTTAGTTTTAAAATGATTCCACTTTGCCCAATTTTGTGGCAAACAAAAGAGCTATTGTTGGAAACAAAATCTAGGCAAAAATTGTCCTATTTATCCCTGAGAAGTTTAATGCCCTTCCCCAAAATCGATTTATTAAGGCTACAAAAATAACTAATTTATCTTCTTAAATGTAAATTATTTCTACAGATTATTTTACTCACTAGGGATTATAATAGAAGCAGAACTAAAATGTCAAAGGGCCAACTGATATTATTTTGAATAGTCATATTTTCCCTAAGAAACTATTTAGAAAAATAATACTCCAATTAAGTTCAAACAAATTGCTGAGTGGAAACAGAACTAGAACTGAAGAAAGGTGAAGATTAACAAATATGGTTTCTTTTACGCAGAGGTGTAATACTGGTTACACCCTGAACTGTAAGTTTCAAATAGTCATGTGAGTAGCACTTAGACTTGGACCAAGCTATAAATGATTTAAATATACTGAAGTGAAAGTGAAGTCGTTCAGTCGTGTCCGACTCTTTGTGACCCCATGGACTATAGCCCACCAGGCTCCTTCATCCATGGGATTTTCCAGGCAAGAGTACTGGAGTGGGTNCAAATAGTCATGTGAGTAGCACTTAGACTTGGACCAAGCTATAAATGATTTAAATATACTGAAGTGAAAGTGAAGTCGTTCAGTCGTGTCCGACTCTTTGTGACCCCATGGACTATAGCCCACCAGGCTCCTTCATCCATGGGATTTTCCAGGCAAGAGTACTGGAGTGGGTTGCCATTTCCTTCTCCAGGTTAAATATACTGACCCTGTGAAAAATGTATATATACATATATACACATAATCCTGACAAGGATTAAACCTGACATAATCCTGGCAAGAATTTCTATGAATGTTCACTAATTTAACTTAAAACCAAAAATATCCTAATTTGTTTAAACTTTTAAATATTTCAAAGAAAATGTGCTATTAAAGAATTTCTATATCCAGATCAGAACTATTTCCTTAACTGTTATATTGGGATGCAGTAACTTTGTAATCCTTTTTGTTTGTTCACAAGCACATTCCATGTCTATTTATTGATTTCTGATTAAATGATCTATTTCCTGTTTACCTTTCCAGGCTAATTTCTTGCCACTGACACAATGACATTCTAACTTCATTATTCCAAACCTCTTTCAGTTTTCTTTTTTTTTTCAACTCATGTACTCAGTACTGAGGATTATATTTAGCCTTCTTCCTCCTTTTATATGTACCAGTCAGGCATCTCCAACAGTGAGATGCCTGGCTTTCATTATCTTAATTATCTTTAATACCATTATCTACCACTTTCATATGACTCCTCCGTGCCTCCCTGAATATCTTAGCATGCAGGGGAAGTAAGGGCTTCTTATGTACTTTTATAGATCCTTATACCTCACTTTTATATGCTCATGGTTTGTCATCCATCTGCTCTGTATCCCCAATAATCTGTAAATTCAGAGATTGAAGCTATCTGTGCCTGTTAATTCAGAGTAATAAATACTTATCAAAGGAATAACAGAAATTTTTCATTGGACAATTTTAGGAATCATCAGTGATAAAGTCATAAGAATGGACTAGATTTCAAGAATTGAGAAGAGAAAAGTTCAAAAGCAAAGATAATTTTCTTAAAATACCAACGAAATAAGAAAGGAAAAAAACTGAATAGCTAGAAAATTAGCAAGTGGACTGGGACCATTTATTTCAGAGTGCATGAGGGGAGTTTCAAGAAGTGGCCAGCACTATCAAAGTTATAAAGAGGTAAATTAGGAGGGGTGAAAATGTATGATTAAACAACATTATTTTTTCAACTGTGAGCTTGAAGTTCTTCCTTTTTTAAGTCTTGAAGTGATTCTAGTTTAATATTCTGATTCTTAATTTCTAGATTTCATTGGTAATACCATGTTTTATCACTGGAAATAATTTTCTTCAAAAGTTTATTTTTTTCTTGTTTATTTTGAAATATTAGAACAATTGACAAGTCTACCTGCTATTATCACTAATCCTATAAAAATCTTGATCAAGGTCAAGTTGTCTTTCCAAAATGACTCTTTACCCACATTTAACTCTTTAGGCACTAGGGTTTGTCTTTTGGCAAGTCAAATCTTTACTTTTTAAAAACATTTTGATCAGTCCCAGGATGACGAGATGATGGTTTTACGCATCAAAAGGGTATGATCACTAGATTCTTTAAACCCATAATATCAGGAAAAATAAATTTATATATTTTGTGGGTTAATATTCTCATATTTGTCAACAGGTCAAATGTATTCCATTGAGACTTAACTAGTCACAAATTTTGGGACACATTCTTTGCTTTATAAAAGATCTTCACTTTAACATAAAATAACACTAATGATGAGGATGCTTAATAACAACAAACAGAAAGTCAACGATAATATACACTTGTGAGCCAATATACCTGTTAACAGAGTTTCAGGAATGGTGAGAAATTCTAATTCTATAGTGTCAATAAATCAATAACTTATTCTTGGTGCCACTAACAGTCTCTGTACTTCTGGCTGTCTTGGTTTCCTTAGCAGTTTTGAATGAACACTGAAATTTTCAGATTAAACATTTTATCTGTGAGAAGGATAAAGACTTCCAGGTTACGGATGCTTCAACACCACCAACCTATTCTGACAGTTGAACCAATTCCAGTGTAACTTCTGTTTCATGTGTTTTCCCATAGGATTTATTCTTTGCAACCTTGCAGATTTTTGTAATTTTACTTTTCCTTTCATCATTTTAGACACTATTACCCCTTCCTGCATTTTTGGCCATAGTGATATTATACCATGTTTCAAATATTCAGTCCTATAAATATATAGACAGTATAAGCCATTGCATATTTAGTCCAGAATCATGAAAACCGCCTTGGAAATAATTAATTGTAAATTCTGGAGAAGCTCTTTATTAAAGGCAAGTCTTTTGCATATTCAAATGACTAGTCAACACCACTGAAGAAGTTAATAGTTTACTTTTTATTTTTTTAGATACAATCTACCAATAAAATAAAGTTTTGATAATTTTAAATAGACTAAAGTTAAAAATTTAACATTTGTTTTAATAGACATCATTCCAATTAATCACCAAAAATAGCATTGCCAATTCTACTGCAATGACTACATAATGAAACTGAAGAACTGTTTTGTTGTTTGAAAATGTTGTGCTATTAGTTAACAGTGTAAATGTTGTTTCAGGAAAAGTTTGACAGTTTGCTCAAAGTTCTTTAAAAACAATAGTGTAAATTATTATAAATTTGAAAGATGTTTGGATTAATAAAGCTTAACTATACATGGGGAGGAGGACAAAAAAGGGCCATTCAAAAGAGTACAATTTTTTTTAATATACTTAAGTAAAGACTGTTCAAAATTATTGACAAAGAACCCATATTGTAACTCTTTATTACCTTTAACTTTTTAATTGCCTCTTTTAAAAATCCAAAGGCATTATATATTAGTTCTTCAAGAATATTTCAAACAGCCTAGATTTAGAATTCCACATTTCTACCGCCAATCCACTCCTTCTTCCAAAAGTCTTTCATTTTGTCAGTTTCTTTGGATGTGGAACTTAGCTTAGTATCTTATATGTAGCAGGCATTTCACAGTGTCAAACGGATGCAATTACAATGATTCCAAGATATTGTCATAATTCATATGGAATAATGGAGTCAGAAAATTCTCACATACATAGAGAAATTCACATTTCCCTAATGTAGATTCTTGCTATTTAGTGGCTAAGCAATGTCTGGCTTTGCGACCCCATGAACTACAGCATGCCAGGCTTACACACCTCTTATCTCTATGGATATATCTATGGATGGGAAGTCTGAAACACCATGAAAACTGCAGTGAAAGATACTTTTTGTCCTTAAAAAGGAAATTTAAAAGACTCAGGCACCTATGAGCAGATCTGACTGTCAGCATACACAGGTCCACCCACATAGCAAATAAAACGCCCATATGTTGAAACGCTTGGCATCTGTGTACTTCTTTTTCTATGTCCCGCCATGCTCCCCTGGCCCTATGTACTGAATGCAGACTCAGTCCGAAGGAAAAAGCTCCTCCAGCTGCTAACTGAGGACTTCAGCACCGTAGCAGTGGGATGATCCAGCACTGCTGCCTGCTTAAAGGTCTCCCCTGGGGATGACTGTGGGTGCTGGCATGCCCGGTTTTGTGTTAGGACACTTCAAGGACACTAATTTCAGTAAGAAGAGAGGGGAAGCAAAACTCCTTTTTTATCAAATGTGCTATCAAAGAAACACAATTTTCTAGCTTCATTTTTTTGGTCAGGAAGCAAGCAGAAATTTTTTAGGAAAGAAAAAATTTATTGTGATAACAGGCTTTACTTCAGATCTGGGTAAATGGCGATAAAAACAATTAAAAGTGACAAAACAATTATCTTAAAGTAAATAGTCCAAACAGTTAAGTACTTAATTTACTCTTATACACACAAACACACACATATGCATGCATGCTGTCTCTAGTCTAAACTTAAAACTATAACATACCTGCAAGTAATAACTGTGCTTTATTCTCTTTAGCAAATAAATATTTATGTAATTGATAAACTATTTGAGGACAAAAATCTATGAAATCTCAGAACTCTTGTAGGTAAAAATAGCTGGACAATCTACTGTTAACCTCTGATCTAACCCTTCTAGAAGAAGCTAATTATATGCCAGATACGTGACTATAATTGGGCTAAATTGATATGTTACAGCCATGATATTGTAACTGTATAATATAAAAATAAACTTAAGTATGTTCATAGAAAATTTCACTGCCATCCTTTACAGTGTAATCTGCATTTACCAAAATCATACATATTTTGAAGGTTTGGATCAAAGTATATGGTAGACTCCAAGGGTCAGCAAACTTTTTCCTGTAAATATCTAGAAAATAAATATTTTAGGGTTGCAGGCCACCTAGGGGCTCCATCATGACTCAAATCTCCTATTGCAGTGTAAAAGAAGCCACAAACAATGCATGAATGAAAGAATGCAGCATTCCAGTACAATTTTATTTACAAAAAGTCAACCAAATTATGGGCCAACCGTTGATGCGGAGTATACATCACTAGAAGTACCATAAAATGAAATGAAGGATAATTTAGCATTTTTATAAGAAAGAAATATATGTGACATTGTCAAGATCTTTATTGACTCTTTAGAAAAAACAAAAACAACAAAACATCAAACTTCAGTAGCACACATAAAATCTTACCTGGTTAGGTATCCTCAATGGGGGCCTTGGACCTCCAGGGTATCGAGGTGACATAAAAGGCTATTGAAGGAAAACAAATAAATAAACAAAACAAAACAAATGTAAAATACAGATCTGAAAATAAACTGCTTTGAAGAATTTTAGAATTACACAAAACATAAATCAAATTTACTTCTGTGGCTAATTTCAGTAGAATAAATGCTTCTGAGAAAAATTACTGTCTTTTTTTTTTTTTAGCTTATAAAATATCTTGAAAAACTGCCAAATTTTTTAAAAATGTGAATTATTATTAAGATAATGCTATATAATTGGCAAAAGGTAAGACTAAGAAATTTAGGCAATTGAATTTTAGTAACGACTTCAGGAAGAGGACTACTGGCTACATCATTATACAAGTTGGATTCTGAGTATATTTTTGGACCAAATTACCCAATTTGGTTTTTGTTTTCTTCTAATAATTTTAAAGTTGCCAAATTTCTTCATCTTTTCTTTTGTTGTTCTGTTTAAAATGGTAAAGACGTTTCTTTCCCAAGGGACATTTGTAGTTAGAAAACCTTCAGCTTTCTTTAAGAGTTTGTTGCAATTCAAAATTGATTATAAATTTTAAAGTTGAAATTTCTTTGCATATTTTGAGCCTAGCAGACTATGAGGTGTGTACATTTTTAATAAATAGTTTTTATCAAAGTATAGTTAATTTATAATGTGTTACTTTCAGATGTGCAGTAAAGTGATTCAATGATACACATACATATATATGTAAACATATGTATATACTTATTTAGATTATTTTTCATTATAGGCTATTATAAGCTATTGAATATAGTCCCTGTGCTATACAGCAAGTCCTTGTTTATTTTATGAATAGTGTGTATATGTTATGAGGTGTGTACTTTTATTAACAGAAAAATGTCCTTATATTAAAATATAAGTTGATTATTTTGTTAGATGACTCAGAGGCTGCTAAGATGTGCTGACTCTGACAGTCCCAAAACTATCTGAAAAATATGCTAAAAGTATCATTTTGATGATTGTTCAATGTTGAGTGGAAGAATATTTTTGACACAGATTTGAGCACAAATTAAAAAAATTATTCAAAATTCCATTTTTATAAATATAATTGTTTGATTATAATACATAATTACATGTAATGTAAGCAAATTATCAACTTTGAAGGGTTGAATATTAAAATATTAAGAATGAATTCACTCAAGACTTGTACAGCCAATTCTATAGTAGTTCACATAATTCTAAATTCCATTTTTATACTTTCTACAAATATTTTTAGAAATTAAGACCTGCAGTTTATGGCTACACATATTTTCTAGGGTTATTTTACAAGCAGCATCTGAAAGATAAAATTATAACAAATTTATGTGGTATAGACTTTCTCTTTTGGAGACTCACACACATCAATAAGAACTTTAGAATTCAGCAATTTGGCTTTTTTGCTCACTGTGTTCTCATATGTTAACATAGGATATCATTTTAAATAGAAACAGTGGATTATTCAGGTAATAGTGTCAACTTCAGCTGATAAAACTTAAATGGATTTTCCAGTTTAAACATTTAAAAAATGTTTAGTTTTTACACATTTGATCAAAGTTGACTCTACCAATTCTGAAGTGCTGCTCTAAATTGGATTAATTAGTTAACTGTACTGTCAACTAGAAGCTCATCTCAGTATTCACACTCTCTCTGCTACTTTTCTGATCACGTAATTTCATTTATGAAACTGTCCTGGACTCATTTAAACAATTTAATAATTAAGTGTGGTGTCACGATTTTGGAATGGTTGGCTTTCTTTCACAAAGTGTTTTATGACATAGTCACTAAGCCAAAATACAATACCAATTTAGTGTTTGAGACATGGAGAAATAAAAATAGGTTACTAATAATTCCTGTCTATAATAAAATCACTTCAAAGCGGAACACAAGGTAGAAATTGTTAACACTACTAAATCCTGGTAGACACTGAAATGCACCTTGTTTTGGACAGAGAATTTGAGATTATATGTTCCTCTGAATGTAAAATAATGTTACAGTATTAATATAAATGGACTATTTAAAAAGGGAAACTTTTCTCTAATCAGTGGCATTGTGAGTAAGTGTGTTCTAACAGGACTGTTGTACTCTCCTATCTGAACATGAGGCCCCAGCGAGTCACTACTGGGACAGCGTGTGCTTGTGAACCTGAAGGCCCCTCTGGAATAAGATTGGGAGAGAGCGTCTCTAAATTTACTTCCCCTTGAATGCCCTCCTCCAAGAAGTTCACTTTTTCCTTTGGGGGAGGGGATGGTAAAAAACAAAATTGAAGCCCACTTACAATTTTCAATCTATTGCTATACAGTTAAAGCAAAAAATAACAAAAACCTAGTTAATTTAGATAACAATGTACTACTTTTCCTTAAAATATAAATATAAAAAATGGGTAAAGGATTTTTCTTTGGGTAAGGCATTTTAATACTAAATTAGCACTGTAGCCCTTAATATTCAGATTAATTCTTAAGTTATTCAGTTAACCACTGAGGTCCTCAGCTGCTTGTTGAAGTGCAGACACAATAACTGAACCAAGAGTTTAGTATTAGAAACAGAACATTCTGCTATATTTGTTTCACTATTCAGAAGTTAATTTGCTTTCAAATGTAATTCAGGATACTTATTTTATGGGTATACTAATATAAGAGATTACCTACCGACAGTACGTGTGTGTGTGCCAAGTTGCTTCAGTTGTGTGTGACTCTTTGCAACCCTATGGACTGTAGCCCGCCAGGCTCCTCTGTCCATGGGATTCTCCAGGCAANCTTTCAAATGTAATTCAGGATACTTATTTTATGGGTATACTAATATAAGAGATTACCTACCGACAGTACGTGTGTGTGTGCCAAGTTGCTTCAGTTGTGTGTGACTCTTTGCAACCCTATGGACTGTAGCCCGCCAGGCTCCTCTGTCCATGGGATTCTCCAGGCAAGAATACTGGAGCAAGTAGCCATGCCCTCTACCAAGGGATCTTCCTGACCCCAGGACCGAACTCACATCTCTTGCATCTCCTGCTTTGGCAGGCGGGTTCTTTAACATTAGCACCACCTGGGAAGCCTCTACATCAATTGACAGACCTGTCAGTACTCTCTCTGTTGATAACCTGAAAAGAACAGATTCCTCAAAGGAGCCCTTAGCTATGACAGTGTGCTTACTTTTTATATTTGGGGAATTCTTTTTCATAGTTGGGACATCGAAACATTTGCCTGAAGATGTCAGGAGGATGAATCAATATTTTAAATGGAAAAAGCCTTCCCCTGAAAAAATGGGCTAAACAGTTACAATGCGTGCAGAAAAAACATTTGACTGGGAGCCAAACAGAGCCTGGATTCTAGTGTTTGTATGTCCACTAATTAGCAGAGGGACCCTAAATTAAAAACCTTTCAGGGCTTTAGCTTTCTCAGTCTAAAATGAGAGTTAGACTAGATCTCAAAAGTCTCTTGGGAAATAATAATTTTAAAAGTCCCATGGTTCTGTGTTAATTATTTCCAACATTACCCCTAAGTGTAAAGGTTAGCGTACCACAGCTATAAATATTTGAAGCATGCAGATGGGACTGGGGTGGGATATCAGTGTATGTTCCTAAGGCACAAACTATCTTTATTAAGGAGCTAGAGAAGTTTATTCCCATGCTTTCCAGAGAAAAAGAAAAACCTAGTTGAAGAAAAAAATATACTCCAACAATGACTCTCTTTGTTCAGATCAAAGGTCAATAAAGAGAATAAAAAAGCTATGCTTATTGATTAAAAGGTATGCTAGAGATTTGTTCGTTTACCAAATGTTTACTTAACACCCACAAACCCACTGTTCTCAGTGGCTGGACATATCAGTGAACTAACCCAATAAAGATCATTGCCTTCTACTTAGGATTTTTCAAAGTTCACAGTCCTAAAATTAACAGCACAAACAGTTTTATGGAATAACTATTTTCTACAGTCCACTAATCTGGAAGAAATAGAATGTTCTCTTCACCAAATGGCAAATATCAATGAAAACCAAAAGAAAATATTTCAATCTGGTGCCTTCCCTCAGAAGTCGTATTACATCATCCCTACTTGATAGAACATGCAGTGCTATGAATGACTGAAATTCAAGGCTCTGCTTTTAAAAAAGCTTTCCAGATTAGGGTTTCCTAAGGTTCTTTATAATATATAAAACAAACTGAGTAGCACAGTTAGTACCCTGACATATGGAAAACATTTACAGGCATAAATTCTCATTTCTACATGTTTCAGCGATTTACTTAGAATGAATGGGATAAGCCAAAGTGGAAGCAATAAAAATATATACAAAGCCAGAAAAATCAATAAATTATTTGATGACTATATGAAAGGAGAAAAAAAAAAAATAATAGAAATATAAACCAAGTGTCCAGCTCATTTCCTCCAAGTAGTCTTTTAGAGAAAAGATCACACCACATAGAATCATAATTTATTTCAGAATGAATGTCATTCCATCTTAAAGGATTATTTTCCACTATATCAATTATTCATGAAATNAAAAAAAAAAAACTAATAGAAATATAAACCAAGTGTCCAGCTCATTTCCTCCAAGTAGTCTTTTAGAGAAAAGATCACACCACATAGAATCATAATTTATTTCAGAATGAATGTCATTCCATCTTAAAGGATTATTTTCCACTATATCAATTATTCATGAAATATTAAACTTCTGCTTTCCTAAAAGAGATTTTCCTTTATGCTTTTCCATTTCTGCTAGTACAAAGGCATAGTCCCCCTACTATTTGATCTTCATAAGCCATTAGTGCTTTATCTCAATTCTCTAAGATTTAGAAGGAACTGGCTTTCTCATCTTTCCTTCTCTGAAAACCTGGAACCCATTCCGCCCTCATGGAAATATTTTACAAATAATTTACCCATCCTGAAATTATAGGTGGTGAGAACCATTTTAAGCCCTAACTTCTTTTCAAATTGTACATCTTAAATGACACACTGCTCAAATGTTAACCTTACTAATATCTTCTAACATTTTAGTAGTTTCTAGAAGGCATAAATATGATTAATAATCAACAGCAGAATATTTGAGATAACTCTGTTCTCTCCTTTCTCTGCCGAGTAAATTTCTACTAACCCTCCAGAGGCTGGTTTAAGTGTCACCCCTTTTTAAGGAAGGTCCATAGGCTCCTTTCCCTCTGTTTTCTGAGCACGTTGTTCACACTGTTCTCATAGAGGACTAAGCACACTGCAGGGGAGTATGTGCCTTGATATGAAGGGAGAACCCACTTCAGAAAAAGAGCACAAAACCAGATCAGAGCAAGTACCTTAATGTCAAGGTAATCTCTGGTTTAAGTGTCACCCCTTTTTAAGGAAGGTCCATAGGCTCCTTTCCCTCTGTTTTCTGAGCACGTTGTTCACACTGTTCTCATAGAGGACTAAGCACACTGCAGGGGAGTATGTGCCTTGATATGAAGGGAGAACCCACTTCAGAAAAAGAGCACAAAACCAGATCAGAGCAAGTACCTTAATGTCAAGGTAATCAATCCATGAAATAAAACCGGTATTTCTAAGAATCCTTAAAATTGATGTTGCAGTGTACAAATCACCTTATTTTATACTTCAACATGGCTTTTGAAACTCTTGATCTTTAAGAGCAGATTGATAATAAAGACAATTTAAAAATCACTGAAAAAACTAAAAGCTTCTTTAAAATACCATCTTAAGCATTTTCTATAGACTACATTTTATTTTAGGAGCACAATTTAGAACAAATCAGTGATGAAGAGAATACTATTAAGTTCTTTAGTATAAACAAATCTAACATTTAGGACACTACAACTCTGAAAATTTGGAAGTCAGAGGTATGTTATACAAATCTAAAATAACTTTTTTGAGGATAAAACTGTGAAATTTGCTTCTATTTTTGAAAATATAGTATTTTTAAATGACAAAGAACTACACAACTACAGAGTTTAAGAAAATATGAACTTAGGAAATCTCAAAAATACATACACACTTACATGACTTCACAAAACTACTCAAGTGAAGTTTTATAAGTTCTGTAATTATATGATTATAATAAAATCTGATTTAAAGAATTTTATTTCAATACACCTTTTTGACACATTTTTCAGCAAAAAGTTTTTAGACTTAACTAGGTCAACCTCCTCATTTTATGTAAAAGCAAACCAAAGGTCAAATTTCCTAACTGCCACTTTAATTTTCTTAGAGCTATATAACATCCTACTACAGTAATACCTTTGTATTGCAGAATAAAGGCAGGTACACAGACTACATTCTTATGACCAACTGACCATAAATAAACTGCCTGACAAGGCACTTCCTCCTAGGCCCTTCAGCAACCTTGCAACCATTCATTTAATGTAGAATTCTTTATCTTTGCGCCCATTCAACTTTNCTGTACTAGTTTGCATTCCCACCAACAGTGTAAAAGGGTTCCCTTTTCTCCACACCCTCTCCAGCATTTATTGCTTGCAGACTTTTGGATCGCAGCCATTCTGACTGGTGTGAAGTGGTATCTCATTGTGGTCTTGATTTGCATTTCTCTGATAATGAGTGAGCTGAAAGGACAATGGTATTTCAAGTAATCAAGTTAAGTTGCAAATAAAGTAGTAATTAGCATGTGTACTTGATTCAACAGATGAAATTCAACAGAAATATAAAATAAATCTAGTAAGCTCTATCTCTCCTTGAACATTTTTGGTAGAGTTCTGATAATATAGGGCTTCCCTGATAGCTCAGTTGGTAAAGAATCTGCCTGAAATTTAGGAGACCTCAGTTCGGTTCCTGAGTCAGAAGATCCCCTGGAGAAGGGATAGGCTACCCCCTTCAGTGTTCCACCCTGGAGAATTCCATTGGTCACAAACAGTTCGACATGACTGAACGACCTTCACTTTATTTGATAATATATGTTGTCTTCAGTTCATTTATTTATTTTTAAGTTGAATACAGGAAGAGAAGAGAAGATGGGTTAGGAATGGTGGTACACGGATATGGTATTAGTAGAAGAGTACTATTATTATAATGAAACCGTTCATTATAATGTGATAATTTATAATAAGGTTCAGGAAGAAGGGAAGGAAGCAGTTAGCACATTATAAGAGAGAATTTGCAGAGTCACATTCAATAAATACTTGGTTGTTTCCATAGCTGGCTCACTGACTGAGTGAACAACATTGATGAAAGACTGTAAAAACCAGCAAAGGTGTAATAAAGTTTGGTTCTCTTGTATAAAATCTCATCTGGCCAATTTATATGTCTTGTTAAAAATAAGTAGCATCATTTTTAAGGAACAGTATTGGCACAGTATATTTGGTTGTCTAATGAGAAAACGCTTATATGTATAGAGGGGAAAATTCAGCTTGTTTATGTAAGATAAATCATATCTTTTAGAGGACCTAATAAAAGCAGGTAAGGAACAAAGTGTTGGAGACCCCAAGACCATATCTAGTTATAATGACAGTATCCACATTAACAACATATAAGATAATTTCTGATTAAGATGACTTCCCTGGTGGCTTAGATGGTAAAAGCATCTGCCTACAGTGTGGGAGACCCAGGTTCAATCCCTGGGTTGGGGAGATCCCCTGGAGAAGGAAATGGCAAACCACTCCAGTACTCTTGGCTGGAAAATCCCATGGACAGAGGAGTCTAGTAGGCTACAGTCCATGGGGTCGCAAAGAGTCAGACAATTCACTGAATTCACTTTCTAAGATGACTAAGTAGGTCCTATATTCTCTCCTGTTTCTGGGGTTTCAAGGTTGAAAATAGTGATTTTTAAGCAGGTTTACAGAATGCCAGTATTTAGTAATCACTTTTTGGTATAGAAGGATGTCAGGTTAATCTATGTATGATTTGGAGGGAAAAAAAAAAGGTATGATGACTTACTAATTTTTTCTCTGAAGCAGAGGCCAGCTTTGAGAAATGCCACCAATTTCATTTAGTGGGGCATTTCAGTGGGGGTGTTTGTCTATTAGAGTGCTGCATGTACACATGAGACTGTATTCTTTCTAGACTTAAATATATTCAAGGAGCTATAAGCCTCAGGTCTTAGAAACAATATTTTAGCTTACATATTTTCTTTACATTAAGAAGAGGCTGGGCACTGTGTAGAAAGTATTAAACATTCTCCTTTCGTAACATCATATTGTCTTTGGCACGTAACCATTTTTAGTGCAAAAATGTGTAAGAAAAATGGTTATTTGCTAAAAAGTAATTTGCTTTCACCAATATTTAGGCAAAAACACAAGGTACAAAGTGATAAATAGGAAAATATGGGTTATCTTCAGTAACTATATTAATTACATAAAGATCAAATATCTACCTTACTTGGTCCTATGCAGATATGACTTGAGACAGATTAATCTTCTGATATTTTTTATGTACTGTTTTAGGGAGACACAGAAATAATATAAAAGTCTGTGACATAAAAATTATTCTAGAATTTTTCAACAGAAAAAAGTGTCTTGAACACAATTTTTTTAACTGATAAATATAGAAGATTATAATTATAGTCCTGTAAAGGTAATAAAAATATGTTCATTATGAGATTTTTATCCGAAGCATAAACACTGTCTTAAAATTTAAACATTACCTTTTTTATTCATTCTGTGTCCATTTTTAAAAATTTAGTTCAGTTTTCTTTATATGATTCTCCTATATAGATTTCTATTCTCTATTTTGCTATTTGACATTTCACGGAGAAGTAAATCTTTTTCCTTAATTGTGATGAGTTGAAAGCATATGCTATCAATAATAAACAATATTGAGAATATTATTTTGAAAAAAAGCATCAGTGTTGTGACTTGTACATTTGTTTCTGCCATCACACATGTAGTAAAACTGTTCACATTTTTATTTTTATAATTCCATGAGATGCTTCATGAGTTTTCTGGGAAAAGTAATGAAGCATAAATTATACATCAACTGAATTTCTTCAAAGTTACTTTACAGTTCATATATCTTAATTTGTTCAGTTCCTTTTCTGTTTTTCATGAAAATCTCCATCAGACATTACTGACACCCCAGTGGATAAGACACTCTTGATTAACACATCTTAACTCCAACTAGTATTAAACTAACTTAGCTCACAAAATGACATGCTTGTGCTGGCATATTCTGCTAATAAGCATAAATATGTAGTTTATTTTCCATACATCTTAGATATTCTATCATCAACAACACTTAACGCACATAAAATAACTGTAAAGTAAGATGTTTTTTGGGCAAGACTAATCCAATTCAGCACAGAGTTATTAGCAGGTTGATTCTTTGGATATAGATTTAGTCTAAGCATCCAATTTGCTCACTTCTATTATGGGCCTTTTCAAAAAATGAGACAATTTCTCAAGCTTTCATTACCATATATTAGACACTGGTTTTTGGCAATGGACTTGTCAATTGTGAATGACCAAGCTTCCTCCAAGCAGCCTTCTGGTCTAATCAACTAAGAGAAGTTTGAATACAGTCTATAAAACATTAAGAAACTGTTTTAGATCAATTTATATTCATAAATACACAAAGACACTTTTTTTTGGTGTCTGTGGGACAAGTAGCTGGAGTCCTATATAAGCTGAATTTGGCTCTGTGCTGCCTCCTATCACCGACTCAAGTCACAAGGACAGAGCAACCACATTATATAGTTTAAAAAAATCACCATGGATATGAAAATAAATATGTAAGATTTATAATTCAGGGTAAAGCATTAGGGTGACCCACAAAAGATGCCAAGACAACAAGTTTTTAAATTTTTTAATTTAAAAATTTAACTTAATTTTTCATTGAAAGATGCAAAAGTACTTCCCTCTTCCCCAGCATTTTCCCTGTTTTATATTCATGCTTCCATCTAAACTTGTTCCAGATGACAGTGTTGGAGATAGACACGTTAATTTACCTAAACATACCATTAGGTTTTTTTTTTTAAAAAAAGTTACGTTGTTCTTATCCTTCTGATATCTTGATATGCTAGGGAAATTTCTACTGATTAAGCAGCAGTCTTTTCGAATTCACAAGCAGTGATAACATTTGCTATAGAAACCTGCCTATTGGCTTGGTCTCGGATACAAGCGGCAGATGCATATATATATATATATATATATATATACACACACACACACACACACTTTCTTTAGAAATGAAATGTTATGCTTCATATTTGCTTGGTTACTTACCTGCAAACATGAAGTCTATTTAAAATTACCTATGTCCAAACTATATCGAATACTCTTTTCTACTGAACAGATTTTTATAGAAATTATTAATGCTCAAAAATGTCTGTTTTGAAACTAGAGCTTACTAATTTGACTAATGCCAAACAGTATGAAAATAAGCAAGATGGGAGAATTCAAAGTGAACCAAGTGAAGTGACTTCTTCATCTTCAATTTAACGGATGCATTTTGAACCAGGTGTCTTAAACAGATACAGAATAAAACTGAGAAGACAAACTTGAGCGCAGAAAGTATTACTGATGTCAAAGTTATTTGTAATGTCAGATTATTTATCGAATATAAAAATGACAGCGAACCAGCAGTAGTCACAGTTGAAAGTATCTTTAGTAAGTAATTCTGTTTTACTTTTTTGATAAGCATCCTACTGTGTACAAAGAATATCCGATTACTCTATTCCCTAGCACCGTGTCTTTAAACTCAAGATTATACCTGATAGTTGGGTATAATACAGAGTACCTGGCAACAGCCAATACTCTCTGCTCACAGGTGCCAGCAGAGCTGTTTTCTTTGTCCCTCGGCAGGGATGGACAGTGTATCATAGCCAGCACTCATTCGCAGCAGCATTTCTTTGACCTCCCCCAATTCCCCATCCAGTTACCGCTTCATCTCTTACTTTCCCTTTAGAGCAAAACTCTTTGAAAGAGTTTGACACACTCGTTGCCTCCAATTTCTCTCTTCCTGCCACTTTTATGCGACTGTCACCCCCATCACTCCATTGAAACTGGCCTTATCATGGTCTCCAGTGACCACCTCATTAGGTCCAGCCGTCAGGTGTGAGCCCTCAACTAATCTGAACCATTGGAAGTATTTGACACAGCTGATCATTCCTTATTTCCCTGAAACATTTTCCTTCTTGGCTTCCAGGCTCCCACAGCGCTTGATTTTCTTCCTGACTCACGTGCGCCTCCTTCCCATTTTTCCTCCCGGTTACTCATCTTCTTGCCGTCTTCATACCAGAGCCGTGGGATGCTTGTCTCTCTCTACTCATTATCCTGGAGATGTCATCCAGGCTCACGGCTTTCAACATTATCCAGGTGCTAATAACTCCCAAATGTCTCGAGCCCAAGCCTCAGGCATAAAACTCCAGATCTGATACTTTTGCTCTCTACTTGACATCTCTTGAATATCTAATACTCACCTTAATCTTAACAAGTTCAAACTTAAGCTTCCGATATTCCTCTCGCAGTTTTACTTCCATGAGTAAATGTCAGCTCCGCTCTTCAGCTGAACAGGTCAAGAACCTTGCAGTCACCCTTCATTTGTCTTTTCCTCTCACAACACATATCCAGACCGTCGCCAAGATCTGTTGGCTCTAACTCCAAAATATATCTAAAATCCAATCACTTCTCACCATGGTTACCAACTTTGAGCCATAATAATCTCTTGTTAAAATTTTGTAGTGATATCCAAACTGGCCTCTCTGCTTCCACCATTCCCTCCAATAGACAAATCTCAGCATAGCAGCCAAGAAGACCCTGCTAAAACCCTCCACTCAGCAAAACCCCAAATGACCTACAAAGTCCTGCTTGATCAGGCTTTCTACTGCCTACGATTTTGTGTATCTAACTGTCTTCCCCACTGACACTCCACTACAGTTACTCGGGCATTTTAGCTGACCCTCGATAAGGCCAGTCACATGCTGAACTCAGGGACTTTACACTGGCTGCTCCCTCCGTCTACAACACCTCCTTCAGACACCAGATTCTTGTTCCCTGACTTCCCTCAGGTCTTCACTCAAATACCATCTTCTTGTTGAGACCTTCTGTGGCCAATCCATCCAGAACTTCCTCTACATTGTCCGTTCTTTTCTGATTCATTTTTCTCTTTATCACAATCTAGTCTTTCTCACAATCTAACATGTCTTATATTTTTAAATATTTATCTTGTTTACTGACTGTCTCCCATAGTGGACTCTAGGTTGAGTGTGAGCAAGGGTTTCTATTTAGCTTGTTTATTACTGCAGCAACTCTAGCATGGGTAAGGGGGGGCAGTCAATATTGGATGCTGAATGTCATCAGCTATCTTAGCCAGCTGTTCTCAAATTTTAGCTTGTAAGACTAATTAAAAAAAAAAAAAAAGAACAAAACCCAAAGGATTTCCAGCACCATGGTCCCACCACCAAGAGTTCTGATATACTAGGAGGCAGGTGACCCCCAGGACTCTTTGCCAGAGTTACACAGAACATGCTTGGAGAAACACTGTTCTTAGTCCTAATTCCTTAATTTCTTACAGGCCGTCATGATGATCATATGCATAAAGAACAGGAATGGGCAAATTAGCTCACAGGCTAAATGTGGTTGTAAGTGAGGTTCAGTCGCAGCTGCTGTTGTGTCCCTAGGTCATGGCCGCCTCTGCTGCCACATGGCCGCAGCGCACCAGGCTTCCCCGTCCTCCACTGTAGCCGACTCTGCTGCCACGTGGCCGCAGCGCACCAGGCTTCCCTGCCCTTCACTGTAGCCGCCTCTGCTGCCACGTGGCTGCAGCGCACCAGGCTTCCCTGCCCTTCACTGTAGCCACCTCTGCTGCCACGTGGCCGCAGCACACCAGGCTTCCCTGCCCTTCACTGTAGCCGCCTCTTCAGTCTACACAGCGGCTATGCCTGCCTTTACACCATAGCAGGGTTGAGTAGTGTCACTTCAGAGCCTTCAAATCCTTAAATATTTACTACCGGGCATTTTATAGAAAACGTTTGTTGACTTCTGATATAGACAGAAGACAAATTATTTCAGAACAATATCACCTAGTGATAAGTTATTTTAGCTTTTTTAGGGTGTTTGTTTTTTTTTTTGGCCACATAGCACAGCATGTTAGCTCCCCATCTGGAATGGAATCCGTGCCCCCTACAGTGGGAACATGGAGTCTTAACCATTGGACTGCCAGGGAAGTCCGATATGCTATTCAAAAAGCTAAAGGTATTCCTAATGTATACTTAGGCCAACTCTATCCCACCTATATAGGGAACTTGCAATATATTTAATATTTGATTTATGTTTGATGGGCTTCCCTTGTGGCTCAGCTGGTAAAGAAGCCACCTGCAGTGTGGGAGACCTGGGTTCAATCCCTGGGTTGGGATGATCCCCTGAGAAGGGAAAGGTTACCCACTCTAGTATTCTGGCCTAGAGAATTCCATGGGGTTACAAAGAGTTGGACATGACTGAGCTACTTTCACTTTATATTTAATAATTCATTTCTTGATCTTTAATTCCCCAAAGAATGCTGACCATTTTTGGTTTTGTTTCTATAACAAACATTAAATAAAACACTAAGATTCTGTTATAAATTATCTTTGGATATTTGCTATACATTTTTTGTTTCCCAGGGACCTATAATAAAAATGGACGTATTCTGGGAAGAATTTTCAGTAGTAAGACATTGGTCTAGGATAGCCAGGTTAACTTTTTCATAAATAACTCATTTTGGTAAATAAACAAAAAAGTAAGGTTTCTAACAAGAAAATATTTCATTCTGTTCTAACTGAAAAACCCAAGTAAAGACTCTGAACCCCTGGTACTCCCCTCTTTACTTGCTCTCCATCTAGTAAAAATGTAGGGTCTTTAATTTGAAACTAAAATTTTTTTAAACTTAAGTTACTCACGCTGAGAAGTTTTAATTTGTTTTAAGAGTTGAGGCCAGAAAGACTACTACTACAACTGTAGGAAAGCATTATCAAAGCCAGCAGCTGTCAGGCACCTTTATTTTTTTTAGGTTACTTTTATCTTTATACCAGAGAAAGATTTGTTCTGTTCTTGGTATTTAGAATCCTTGTTCTTTAAAGATTCAAAATTACATTTCTAAGAAAATGAAACTTCAGCTTTACTTCTTGAACTTTGGTAAATAACCTTCCCCACCTCTACTCTCCATATCCTGGTGTATTTAATTCTGAGAAATACTATACTTAATGACTGAATTTTAGACTATATATTAAGTACACTGATAATGTTAAAAGTTATAGTTCAATTCAACTTGCGATATTCAGTAATCATTCAAATTAAGAAATGATACACTTCCTAATTTTTTGGTTTGTTACCTGAAGTCAAAGATGATATCTACAACTTCTGGAGAGAAGGAAAAGAGTTTCTCTTGGTTTAGAGTATTTCCTAAGACTAACTTCTGAAACAGACATAATCAGAAGGGATAAGAGGAAAGGCAAACCACTGAGAGAGAAGACAATTGAAAGAGTAATAATAGAAGGGAACTATCTAAGTATATGTTTAAGTAGGGCATAGACACTAACTATATATTAAATAATAGGGTAAAACAAGTCCTCTGATAATAAAACAGTTGTATTGTGAAAGTCTGAATATGAAGAGCAGAGCAGAGGAGTAATGCTTAGTTATGAAGGTTCCCTGATAGCTCAGTTGGTAAAGAATCCGCCTGCAATGCAGGAGACCCTGGTTTGATTCCTGGGTCGGGAAGATCCTCTGGAGAAGGGACAGGCTACCCACTCCAGTATTCCTGGACTCCCTTTGTGGCTCAGCTGGTAAAGAATCCACCTGCAATGAGGGAGACCTGGGTTTGATCCCTGGGCTGGGAAGATCCCCTGGAGAAGGAAAAGGTTACCCACTCCAGCATTCTGGCGTGGAGAATTCCAGGGACCCTACAGTCCACAAGGTTGCAAAAAGTTGGACACAACTGAGCAACTTTCACTTGCTATGTCCAGAAATAAATCAAATAAATATATACCTCCAGAAACATTTAATGTTGTAAAAATATTTCTTCCTGTCTGTCCTTTTCAACTGCAGTGTTAGATTAACTATTTTCCTCCTTTTTGGCTCTTTTTCCTTTAAAATATTAAGAATATCATTATTACCCTGAGTTTTGTTTTTGTCTTTGGTGCTTTATAAATGTCATTTGTACTGAGCTTTTTCTAGCCAATAACAGTACCATGGAGAAAAGGGGAGATTTATTTCTATTGGTTTGTACTTCTTATTACGTTTTTACTATGTCAAAGCATTTGGTCAGCTTGGGACTGTGCAGTCTTGATAAACATAGAACCTTCAGAAAATATACCCAAACAAGTAGAGACACTGGCAAGCCACCACTAGATGGCAAAGCCGCTTTACCACTGCTGACACTCTGCCTGTAAACAGACTGTGACTTACCAACGTGCTGCAACACGTTTTCTACCATATCAGAGCTTTGATCAATTTGGGTTTTAAAATATGGATGGCCACCAGTCTGAAACTAAATTACTTGGTATACTTTATCTTAAACAAGTATATATAATCTTATGCACGTCAAAGCCTTACATTTATAATCCATCATCAATATATTATTAGTTTTCAACAGTTTTCAGTAAAGACTGCAGATACAGTGACTAAGAAGATAGCAAATGGATCAAGATAAAAATCAAAACACAATATGGTACACGGTAAAAATGAACAAAAGGCGACACAGAATTCAGAATTAGATATTTACAAGTATATCCCACATTAGTTGTACACTCAAAGATAACTACATTAAACCTATTAAAAGGTTACATTGTGTTTTCATATGAAAGTTATAGATGTACTTAAAGTGATACAAACAAGATGTGGTTTTCTTAAAAGTTTTCTTGTGGTAAGGGCAGAAAGGAGGAAAAATAAAGTATTTTTCACTCCCCAGATTTTTTTTTTTTTGGTTGAAATCAGAAATGCTTTAATTAGTATGTTATAATAAATATGTTTAAATAGCTATAAAAAGTTATGTTTATAAATAAATGAATTTAAATAAGTACAAGTAAGTTAAATAAGTATAAATTATAATAAATTCACAAGAGAAGATTTCTTATTGCTCAGATCTAGAAAATTATAACACTTCTTAAGGTGACAGAGTTAACAGTCTATTTAAAAAAAAACATGAATGAGAACTTTGTTTATAAATGCATTTAACTAAACTATTTTATTATATACAAATGTAAAGAAAATCTAATTGGTTCAAGGATTAATGCTGCCTATTTGATAAAACTATCAAATTTTCCCTGATTTTTAGTACGAATGCTATGAGAATGAATATATAGCAGACTGAAGCTTTTAATCCATGATTCAAATTTCTTAGCATACAGTGACGGGGAAGGCAATGGCACCCCACCCCAGTACTCTTGCCTGGAAATCCAATGGACGGAGTAGCCCGGTGGGCTGCAGTCCATGGGGTCACACAGAGTCGGACACGACTGAAGCGACTTAGCAGCAGCAGCAGCATAGAAGGAAAAGGTTACCCACTCCAGCATTCTGGCGTGGAGAATTCCAGGGACCCTACAGTCCACAAGGTTGCAAAAAGTTGGACACAACTGAGCAACTTTCACTTGCTATGTCCAGAAATAAATCAAATAAATATATACCTCCAGAAACATTTAATGTTGTAAAAATATTTCTTCCTGTCTGTCCTTTTCAACTGCAGTGTTAGATTAACTATTTTCCTCCTTTTTGGCTCTTTTTCCTTTAAAATATTAAGAATATCATTATTACCCTGAGTTTTGTTTTTGTCTTTGGTGCTTTATAAATGTCATTTGTACTGAGCTTTTTCTAGCCAATAACAGTACCATGGAGAAAAGGGGAGATTTATTTCTATTGGTTTGTACTTCTTATTACGTTTTTACTATGTCAAAGCATTTGGTCAGCTTGGGACTGTGCAGTCTTGATAAACATAGAACCTTCAGAAAATATACCCAAACAAGTAGAGACACTGGCAAGCCACCACTAGATGGCAAAGCCGCTTTACCACTGCTGACACTCTGCCTGTAAACAGACTGTGACTTACCAACGTGCTGCAACACGTTTTCTACCATATCAGAGCTTTGATCAATTTGGGTTTTAAAATATGGATGGCCACCAGTCTGAAACTAAATTACTTGGTATACTTTATCTTAAACAAGTATATATAATCTTATGCACGTCAAAGCCTTACATTTATAATCCATCATCAATATATTATTAGTTTTCAACAGTTTTCAGTAAAGACTGCAGATACAGTGACTAAGAAGATAGCAAATGGATCAAGATAAAAATCAAAACACAATATGGTACACGGTAAAAATGAACAAAAGGCGACACAGAATTCAGAATTAGATATTTACAAGTATATCCCACATTAGTTGTACACTCAAAGATAACTACATTAAACCTATTAAAAGGTTACATTGTGTTTTCATATGAAAGTTATAGATGTACTTAAAGTGATACAAACAAGATGTGGTTTTCTTAAAAGTTTTCTTGTGGTAAGGGCAGAAAGGAGGAAAAATAAAGTATTTTTCACTCCCCAGATTTTTTTTTTTTTGGTTGAAATCAGAAATGCTTTAATTAGTATGTTATAATAAATATGTTTAAATAGCTATAAAAAGTTATGTTTATAAATAAATGAATTTAAATAAGTACAAGTAAGTTAAATAAGTATAAATTATAATAAATTCACAAGAGAAGATTTCTTATTGCTCAGATCTAGAAAATTATAACACTTCTTAAGGTGACAGAGTTAACAGTCTATTTAAAAAAAAACATGAATGAGAACTTTGTTTATAAATGCATTTAACTAAACTATTTTATTATATACAAATGTAAAGAAAATCTAACTGGTTCAAGGATTAATGCTGCCTATTTGATAAAACTATCAAATTTTCCCTGATTTTTAGTACGAATGCTATGAGAATGAATATATAGCAGACTGAAGCTTTTAATCCATGATTCAAATTTCTTAGCATACAGTGACGGGGAAGGCAATGGCACCCCACCCCAGTACTCTTGCCTGGAAATCCAATGGACGGAGTAGCCCGGTGGGCTGCAGTCCATGGGGTCACACAGAGTCGGACACGACTGAAGCGACTTAGCAGCAGCAGCAGCAGCATACAGTGAAACCTGTGAATACTGCTCTGGCACTGGGACAGGAGCGCCATAGTACAGAGTTAGTTCCAAGGGCCTGTTATGTGCATTCAACCCGTGCCACAATACTGCATTCTCTTCCACCAAAACTGCCGAATGGCCACTTACACTGTCTTCCCTCTGACCCTAGTAACAAGATTCCTCATTTTAAGAAAGTTATTCTAACTTTCTTAGAAAGTTAAGAAAGTTATTCACCCTTTCTGTGGTAGGTCTCTCAGAATTTATAGTATTTCTTATACAAATTACTCCTTTGATAAAGACTCCAAGTAAATGAATGTGCCTTACTTCAAATGGCTTCATTTTACTAAACTAATACCTTTGTTTGTATGTTCAGCTATACCCCTTGATTTTACTTAATTGAGCTCGTACTCAACAATACAAGCACTTCCATTTCAATAAAAAATGATGGTTTAAGGGTTTAAGTCTGAACCATTATCTGTCACTAACAGATGCTCATCTAGAGTCTGTCTTCCAGGATGGACTTATTAAATGTATAGGGAATTAACCATATTTATTTTGGAGTCTAAGTTAACTGTATTCTTTGGCTCGAAAATCACTGCAGATGGTGACTGCAGTCATGAAATTAAAAGATGCTTGCTCCTTGGAAGAAAAGCTATGAACAGCCTCGACAGCATATTAAAAAGCAGAGATATTACAGTGTTGACAAAGGTCCATCTAGTCAAGACTATGGTTTTCCAGTAGTCATGTATGGATGTAAGAGTTGGACTGTAAAGAAAGCTGAGCGCCAAAGAATTGATGCTTTTGAACTGTGGTGTTGGAGAAAGACTCTTGAGAGTCCCTTGGACTGCAAGGAGATCCAACTAGTCAATCCTAAAGGCAATCAGTCCTGAATATTCATTGGAAAGACTGATGCTGAAGCTGAAACTCCAATACTTTGGCCACCTGATGCAAAGAACTGACTCATTGGAAAAGACCCTGATGCTGGGAAAGACTGAAGGCAGGAGGAGAAGGGGACAACAGAGGATGAGATGGTTGGATGGCATCACCGACTCGACGGACATGGGTTTTGAGTAAGCTCCAGGAGTTGGTGATAGACAGGGAAGCCTGGTGTGCTGCAGTCCATGGGGTTGCAAAGTCGGACACTACTGAGCAAATGAAGTGAACTGATTCTTCATGCAGTTGTTATGAATTCACAGATTTAGAGTTCGTAATAATTTCATTTGGTAATGTATTTGTCTAGTTATAATCGAAAAGGGGAGCTTCCCAGGTGGCTCAGTGGTAAAGAATTTGCCTGCCAAGCAGGAGACGCGGGTTGGATCCCTCAGTCGGGAAGATCCCTTAGAGAAGGAAATGGCAATCCACTCCAGTATTCTTGCCTGGGAAATCCCATGGACAGAGCAATCTGGTGGGCTACAGTCCATTGGGTCACAAAAGTACTTCTTATGGTATGATCACATATTGAGTGAAGCTCAGAATTGAAGATGGTGAAGCTTTATGCATTAATTCAATGCATAAAGTGTCGCCTTTCTTTACTTCCATTTATTCATTAAATTCTATTAGGCTCAATCCTTTCCTGGTCTAGTACCATTCCAACTGTCCCCAAATAAGTTTTGCACTTCCTCACTAAGAATGGGGATTCAAAACTATTTTCATTCTCTGCGTAATTCTTGGACGTCACTATCTCTATGGAGCTGGATTAAAAACTGGTATGTGGACTTGAATTGTCATTGTCTTGATAATATGTCTACTTACAGAAGGCAGCTACTCTCCATTAACAACAGGCATTGTGGCCAGAATCATGCTGAAGGACAGGAAAGTGATACTGATATTTAGGAAACAGACCCTGAGCCCATCATGATATGTACCAAAGACAACATACTGCTGCTTTTTAAAAAAGGTTTGATGACTTGAGTTTTCCAGTTTTTTAGAGAGGCCTTTCTAGGGAGACTGACCATACTTAAGCCTCCTGAATAAGAAAAATGAGTATTTAAAGGATTAGCTGGAATGGTAAGGGATGACGTTTATCATGCTTAAGCATATTTAAAACTTTTTGTACCTCCTATCTTTCCTAACTAGATAAAGACATGAAAGTTTTCCAAGGGTCTAAAGTAGAAACCTCAGAATCATCTTTGATTTCTCCAAGTCCAGCTTGTTTAATCAACTAATGCCTGGTGAACATAACAACTATGTGTTGCTTCTTCCTCCCCAGTCCTGCTGCTGTTGCTCTTAAAGATTAATAGGTCCACAGAGCCTCCTTCTTGAGCTACTGTCACAGCCATCCAGCTGACCCCCTGCAATAGCCTCTCTAATGGGTCCTGTTGCTTTCACTCTTCTTTTGAGTGTTAGTGTTTTGGGAGTTCAAGTATACATCCCTTTACTCTCTCATTCTGTACTTCCTTCCTGAACAGTCAGCCTACACCTGTGGATTCAGGTCCTTGATATGATGACAATCCTGCAACTTTTATCTGTAGTCTAGATCACTGTCTTGGCCTTCAAACCTTTATGCTCATTGGTCTATGGGCTATCTTTAATTGGAGATCCCACCTCAAATTTTGTGGTCCCTATCATCAAATCTCATGTGGATTACTGTAACAGCCCCCCTAAATAGTCTCCCTACTTTCAAAACTGTCCCTCTGCAATCCTCGCTACATCCTATAACTGGAGTGATTTTTGAAAAAAAATGCAAATAGGAACAGGCATCCTTCTAGCTTAAAACCCTTCAATAGCTTATCACTGCCTTTAAGATCAAGCTCAAACTCTTAACTAACCTATAAGGCCCCTCAAGGTTCCTTTGGAGCCTCATTACTAGTCATTCTCTCTTTAGCTAATAATTAAGCTCCAGTTTTTTGGAATTATTTGGTCTCTGCGTTCTTGTCTGGGTTTTCATAATTTTTTTCCCCCTCTTCCCGGAATGTTCTTTTCATCTCTCCCTGCTTCCTTTGCCTAATCATCTGTAGATGCCAACTCGGATTTATTTACTGTTTTGGCAATAGTTTTCTGCCAATAGCTCTCCCAAGACTGAGTTTGGTGGCCTGCTGATTTGCTCTAAAGACACACACTACTCATTTAATATAGCCATTTCTTTCTAAATTTGAATCGCCTTTTCTCTTTCTCATTCACCACAGTGTACGTTTTTGAGGGCAGGGATTTTGTATACGACTATATCATAGGTGCTTAACAAAGTGTAAATCTACCCTATAGTTTGAATTCTGGTCACTGCCCTTCTTAAAGATGTCCAACAGCTCCTACAAGCTCTTTACACGGCACACAAGGCCCTTCTCAAGATGCTAGCTAGAGTTTATCTTCCAATTTCATTTCCAGGAATTCTTGCCTGCCTCCCTCCTCTACTGTCCATTCATATTTCGCTGAACACCTCTGCATAGGTAATTCTGACACGTCCATGCTTTTGTTTATATTTCCCCCACTTTCTAGAGTATTGTTCCTCTGATTGTTTTCTTGGAAAACTTTTTCAAAACCACCTTTGGCTCTAGTTCAGGCAGACTTAATAGTTCTCATCTCTAGGTCAACACAGAACTTTACTCTGTTTCAGCACATATCTTGCTATATTACAGTTATTTATTTTAAATAATGACTCACTGGTTAGACAGTGCACTTTAGGAAAGTACATATAAACACATTCATGTTTAGATGCCTGCCATAATGCCTGACATCTACTGGAAGTCAAATGTTTATCTAATTGGATTAAAACAAAAACTAATTTTGTTTCAACTACTCTTACCAAGACTTAGGCACAAGGCAGGTAAGGGAAGAATGGCTCATTCTACAAATGTGAAAATGAAAATGTATAGGTTTATACATCTTTGCTTGACCCTAGGAAGAATTTGGCTTCTTTCCCAACTCAGCCTCTTTTTTTTAAATGCCACTTAGAGAGCTTCTACTAGCTCTCGTAAGTAGGTAAACTCTTCTGATTTACTCCCTAACTCCAGTCTATCCTTAGCATGAGGAAAGCACATACAATGAGCTAGAAATATTTTATGAATAATGATCAACTATGAACATTGGCTCAGAAGGTAAAGAATCTGCTTGCAATGCAGGAGACCCAAGTTTGATCTCTGGGTTGGGAAGATGCCCTGGAGAAGGGAATGGCAACCCACTCCAGTATTCCTGCCTGGGAAATCCCATTGACAGATAGGCTGCAGTCCACAGGGTTCCAGAGTCAGACACGACTGAGCAACTAACCACACACGTGAACTTTAAACGGTAAAGTCAAGGGCAGAAGTTCAGAAAGCCTTGCTTTGAATCCCTGTCCTGTGACTTTCTGACTTTGTACAAACTGCTTATCATGCCTTGGTTTTTTCATTTGTGCAATAAGAATGATGATAAGACTTACTTTACACTTAGGTTATTGTGAAGACTAGGAGTTTATACATGTGAAACATTTAGAACAAAAACATGGTATACAGTAAGCAGTTACTAAGTGTTAGGTTTTATTATCTTAAATAGTGATTAATTATATGTTCCTATATTTTAAGGTTGTTCATCACAGAATGTGAGCTGTAAGACTTTGAATATCAATATAGAGTAGCCAGACAAATAAGCATATCCTAAAGGACCTTACATTTCAGAGTTAGTACTCAGTTCTAATTAAGAGTTTTTAATTCAGTTGCTGTACTGTGGAAAACTAATTTTTCTATTTCCACATTTATAAGTACATTGATCTACTCTGTAATGATGGTATGTGTCAACAAATGATTTTCAAGAATCTTGAAAATACAAAACACAAGAGTGACAAAACAGTTTTAAGTTCCCGATATAATTCATTACCAACATTGCCTGTTACATTAATTCCCATACTGCCTTCCAGCTGTAGCTCTAACGCCTAACTTCTTCCTAATTTTCTCAAAGTGTGTTATAAAATTAACTATGCAGTTAAACTTCAGAATCTATGCTGGTTTGGGTTAGAAAACTGTCAGATACAAATGTGGATGCCATAAAAGTAATGCAATTTAAAAAATCATTATCATCTTTTGCTTAAATAAATGTGCTTGCTGCAAATTTAAAATACTAACATATGGATTTTAAGATCTGATTTTATGTTATATAATGATATTGATAAAAATCTCAGTTTAAAAGCCACAAAAATGATTCTATAACAAAAATATTTTGTTATCGCCTATAATTTTCATAAAAGAATAGGTTATGATTTAGCCATAGTGTGAAAGTACAGCCAAATCTTGATTATCTTTGGTCTATGGAGATATGGATGGCTTACATAGTTAAAATCCATGTATTATTCTAAAACCTCATCCATTAGCCTTTTCTTCCACCAGATCTTCACCACATTAGCTTAATGGGCTAATCTGCACTTAAGCTACCTTTCTTACTTGAACAGTGAATGGCAAAATAAATACACAAATAAAAATTGGACAACAAATAAAACCTTGGAAGGAAGGGCTAATCTACATACTAAAACAGGTCTCTGAATAATCAAGAGTTGGCTGCACAGTATTATGTTTACTTTAAGGATTACAATAGCCTCATTCTCCTCATTTGTATTTTTCAATAAAATTGAACAGGAGTTCCTATGCCTTAACAGTCCTAGTCGGAGTTGCTCTGAGTACCTGAAAGAACCCTGGTGGTACAGGGCCTACTGGCATGCCATCTCCTGGGGGAATGTTTCCTAGCACTGGACTGGGAGCTGCTGCAGCACTCTGCAAAGAATAAAGGAGAAACAAACCTATATCATTACAGAGAAGGCACAAAACCAAAGACTGATGATAACAGACTGTAGGAAGGGAAGCTTTTCATTCCTGGGAACAAATATTGGTAATTTTTCCCACTCCAGAAGTAAACTAAGATATAGTAGTTACTTTGGTATATGACTAAGTTATTTGGTTTAAACAGATCTCTTTAAAACTTTTTAAAGTTACAAACTATCATAAGGCTATATTTGAGTGATATATAAAAGACAATTAATATGATAAAATGATAGAAATTTAAATAAATGCTTTATTTTAAGGCAAAGACTTATGAAATGGCAACATCAGCAACCAATAGATAAATAAGTAACAAGTTTGAAAATGATGGTTGTATGAGATGGAAAGAGGAACTCTGTTTAGATTAATTCTGTCTTTAGGTGGCAACACTCACTTTATTCACTTTCCAATATAAATACTATAATTGGTGGCCAAAATAGCAAAAATAGGGTGGTGAGGATGAAAAAGTAATTAGGAGACTGAATAAGAGAAAGGAATTAGATTGCACAGATTAGTCTCACATAAACAGATTATTTAAAAATCAGATTGAAAAATTCAAAGTCTACTTTACTTGCAAATTATTTCATGGAATCCTACAGCTTCATGAAATAGTAATATGAAAAACTTTTGGGATAGGCTCTTCATAATTGAGTCAAGGTTTTAGATTTAATTCTTACATAGAACAGTAATATATACAAATATTTTACAACCATGGATTTCATCCCTCAATCTGTTTAGATACATTACAAATCCTAAGAACAGTCAAGAAGGGATCAGAAATATGTAAAAGACAGATCAGTATGAATCCAACAGTTCTGTTATGAAAGTCACTCAAATCCAAGATCTAGTGTGTTATACTTTTCTCCCATCAGTTTATTCATTCATGCATTAATATTCCATAAGATGTAATATCTCAGTATATTTGCAGCATATATTTCCCAGTATATAAACTGATAAGATACTAAAGTATGTTTATTCTATAGTACTGGAAGTTATTATCAATCAAGGCCAATGATTTTGGTCTTTCCTGAGGAAACCTAAATTTAAACTTGGTTATCTAAAGTGTTTACCTATGAATGCCAAAATTCTAAACTTCTGATAAAACACATAAGTATTAAAGGAGAATTTCTTAGATATTAAGATTAAACATCAATCTATTATCCAATTTTAAACAAAAACATGCAGTTTCATTCAGTGTACATCAATTGAATACCTACCATTTGTCACATATTGTTGTAATTTGCATTTTATATCAACGCTCCTGTTTTTTTTTTTAAAAATTAAAGGCAAATTGCTTTCTCATTTTAACTAAACTTGTATAAAATTTTCATATACAATATTAGAGTAAAAGAAAACCTTACCAAACATTTATCTTCTTTTAGTTAAACATGTATGGTTACAGGCAGATCTAGGAAGAAAGATTTGATCTACATCTTTTGACAGTCAATTACTATAATGGAGAAGTTGCTCTTAGTACTAAAAGTTAGACATAGGGTGTCACTATTGTTCTTATTAACTGTAGAACAGAAATCTTTTCCTGTAAGAAAAAACTTACTTAAAAGAGACAGGTTTGTAAACCACACTCACCTTTGCTTTTATAGAAACGTACGCTACAATGTTGAGCAGGTTTACAAGAAAAAAACAGAATTTAGTGACTTGCTGCAACTGCTTACTGCTATACAAATATGCTATTTCTCTTATAATTCTTTAGCAAGTACACTGGGGCTTAGGTGGCTCAGTGGTATACAGAACCTGTCTGCCAATGCAGGAGACACAGGAGACACAGGTTTGATCCCTGGATTGGGAAGATCCCCTGGAGGAGGAAATGGCAACCCACTCCAGTATTCTTGCCTGNTTCTTTAGCAAGTACACTGGGGCTTAGGTGGCTCAGTGGTATACAGAACCTGTCTGCCAATGCAGGAGACACAGGAGACACAGGTTTGATCCCTGGATTGGGAAGATCCCCTGGAGGAGGAAATGGCAACCCACTCCAGTATTCTTGCCTGGGAAATCTCATGGACAGAGTAATCTGGTGGGCCACAGTCTCCGGTGTTACAAAGAACTGGACATGACTGAGCATAGCACAGGACTGTAAGTATATTAAAAAAGCTTTTGCCTATCGAAAGGGAAAAATATTTGCTTGTATCGAAACTAAAACTTAACAAGTAAAGATGTTAGGTTGTCATTGGCTCCTTTATTTTTTCTCTTTTCTGTGGAGAGGGGGTGGATTACATCGTTAAAAGATATAAAATATACTAGTTTTTTCTTCAAAGTTCTTCATTGTTATGTGTTTTGTAAGGGCTTTTTTCAGCTATTATTTAAAAATGAAACAAATGATATAGATGAAGATTTAAGCAAGTTAAATCTGAAATACCTTTTAATTTTATGACTTCAAAATTATTTAATAAATTCAATGAAAATATATCTTGCCAGGACTCTCTTATCAAGCTCTACAACCTAATAGCTGACAGAATAGAAAAAAAAAATCCTTGCCATTTTGGAATTAAGATTCTAGTGAGGGGGGAAAAACACCATTTGTGCTATGGAGAAAAAGAAAGCAAGAAATAAGAGAGTTCCCAGTTAAGAGGGTAGGAATTACAATTTTAAATAGAATAGTCAGAAATGAATGAATCAACCAAACAAATGGATCAAATTATGGTGACTGATTAAAATATGCTTCTTACTCTGTCATTGAGATCACCTTCCTACATTTTAAAGATGTCTTACATACTTTACATTTTACACCTATTTTTTCACAGTGTCATAAGAATTATTAGAAAATTTTTCTTTCATAATAATCATACTGTGGCCATAACAATAGAGATGTCTTGAAAATGGTTTTGTAGCCACATTCTAGTATAGAGCATGATGCTTTAGTTTTCTGGTGTAATAGCAACTTCTAGACTTGGCCTAAGGACATAAATCGAAGTGAACGGAATACTAGTAATTACCAAGTTTATTTACCCAGTACAAAGCACTAGTGTAGAGCATTTCTGTCCAAACTTCACTTTGTGGATCACAGTTTTGAGCTGAATTATCCATCCATTCTTCTGGGATTTACTGACAAGGGATAATTGCTCCCTTTGTTGTACTGTGTGGACTCAAGCTTAGAGGACCATTTGGTACACCACGGTAATCAATAGCAAATACTAGTCTGATAATAAACACTAAAAAGACACATTAAATTACTCTAAGCCTTGGGAAACTGTATTTTTCAAACTACCTAAATTGTTCATTTATATACAGTAGCAATATAAATAATATTAAAATATGCTTTGAAACTGTAAGTCATGGAAGAATCAGGTTTTAGGGATTAAAGCTTTATGTAGAAGGGTGAAATACCACATTTCTTGGGTTTCATGGCTGAATTTCTGAGACTTGTTTCAAGTTTACTTCCAACTCATGAGACAAATTTATCTCATGACTTGAGGATCCACAAAAATTTTGTTGGTTCTAACTCATAAAGTATGCATTATTCTGGAGGGGGCGAGGGGTTGTGACTGAATTGCAAAAAGGAGAGGAAATAATTTAATTATACTAAGAGCTACTACAAAGCATTAGCTTCCCTGGATTTGTGTGAATTCCCATTAGAATACCATGGAAAATCCTTTATGTATAATATATCCACAATTATTTAGGGTTGACTTTTTATGTTCTCTCTCCTGTGAAAAAGAAAGACATATAAATAACATGGTTTTAAAATATTTCTTCTAATTAAGTGAATATTTTTGGAGCAAATGTAAAAATATTACCATTAGAATACTTTTCTTTTACTGGTTTAATTTATATGATTTTAATATATACATTCAGATTTGTATTTTCTAACTGCTCTTACTTTGCCACGTGACTTAAATTTCAATGCTTTTCTGAAAATGAAAATTTTAGTTTTAAAATATTTTCCTAAATCACTATCTTACTTACGCAAAGAGTCGGACACGACTGAGCGACTGAACTGAACTTACTTACTTTTTATAAATACAATATATTAAATTTGATATTTTCAAATGAAATAAATTACAGAACAATTATTTGCTTTCCCAAGGGAAATATTACAATGAACTTTAAAGAGTCACCACAAAATGAGTCTTCATGTTGCCATATATTTAAGTCTGCTTTCTTCGACTTTGTGTTTTCATATCTTCTGCCTTGTAACAAGGCACAAGTCAACCTATGCTCCTTCCTCATGTTATTTACTTTTCCCTGTATATGTGTCTAGCACCATTTCCCATTTTCTCTTCAATGCTATTATATAACTGAATTTTAATACTATTTTCATTCTCTACTTCCCTATTTCTGAATGTAAAGAACAGTGAGGTATGCTGTTATTTTATATTTTCCTTTTTTAACAATCTAAAATAAAAGCTAGAAGAGTTCTTATTTTAACCTTAGTTATTATCACTAGTAGCCTCTGGTAGAAAAAAAAAAGTTGTATATACTTTTGTAAGAAAGTTTCAAAACAACAGGCATAAAATAAAATTTTGCTTAAAATTAAAACTAGGATGCAGTCGATTATAAAATATACATTAAGTAACTAACAGTTTTAGTTACTAAGGTTGATACAGAACCACCTGCCTAGGAATACATTGGGAATCAACGCATAAAATCTATGTTTGGTAGAAAAGGAAAACGATCTTTAAAGTATATGTAAAATTGTGAAGGTAATAACAGAAACTAAAATAGTGATATACTTCTTGGAAATTGGAAGAAATGAGTAAGAAAAGACCTGGCAGAGAATTATTGGTATTTACTCTTAAGACATTTGTGCTATTTTTAAGGCAGATACAAGTATTGTTTTGAGAAACATTTAAAATGTTGATACAGTAGATTCCCTTATCTATGGGGGATAGATTCCAAGACCTTCACTGGATGCCTGAAACTGCAGATAGTACTGAACCCTGTATATGTTTTTTCCTATACATATGTAATTATGATAAAATTTAATTTATAAAGTAGGCACAATAAGAGATGAACAATAACTAAAAATAATATGATTATAACAATATACTGTGATGAAACGTCTATGAATGTGGGCTCTCTCCTTTCCTTCCTCACTTCTGGCACTGGCTTTTTCATCAATAGACGCAGCTCTTTCGTAATTTTTATATTATTTGATCTAAACCTATTCCTGCATCTGTGTAACCATCCCTTACTGGCAGAAAATGGCTTGACATTACCTGGTTCAGAGGATCTCTTGCTGAAGTCTTGTTCATGTCTCCCAGCCACCAGTGTTATTACGCCTTTTCTATGTTAACTAAGTGCTCATCATGTACTGCGGCCGTAACGTTTGCGGTCTGAGGTATGAAAACCAGCAGAGATGTCTTTTTTCCTTTGTCACAATTTCATAGAAGACTTGTTCTTACCAAAGATCTTAGCAACCTCAGCATACAATTGCTTTGCTTTCCTTATTAAGTCTAGAACTTTCAACTTTTCACTTAAAGGAAGCCTTTCCCAACTTCTCCTAGTGTATCTGAATTGCCCACATCACCACTGTTGTGCTTTGGACTATTAATAAGCAAAGTAAGGGTCACATGAACACAAGCTCTGTGATACCATGAGAGTGGATTTGATAACCCAGGCAGCTGCTGACTGATCAATGGGTGGGTTAAACTGGTCAAAGGGATGATTCATGTCCTAGGCAGGATGATGCAGGACAGGGTGAGACTTCATCACACTACTCAGAATAGCGTGTATTTTAAAACTTATGAACTGCTTATTTCTGAATCTTTAATTTTTTTAAGATCCTGGTTGCCTGTGAATAACAAAAATTGCAGAAATCAAAACCATGGTTAAGCAAGGCTCTGTAGTAGTTTTTCTGTCTTCATAATTTTAATGCAGAGCACAGTTAAATACTTTGGCTATTGGCTGAAGACATGTTCTTTACCATACTAAGGAATATTTCTATGCCTAGTATTTTTTAAACAATTTTCAAAGATCAGGAATAGTAAGAGACACATTGCCTTTTCATATTTTATTGGTATTATTTAGTTTTTCTTTTGGGAAGCATGATATAAGTACTATATATTGACAGTTTTCTTAAACCATCATTGTATTTGAGATAAGCCATGCTTGATCATTATGGATGGTCCTTTTAATAGGCTAATAATTTTATTAGCTAAAATATTTTATTTAGGATCTTCATATCTATTTTCTAAATGAGACAGGCTTAGAAAATTCCTTGCTAGATTATATTTTCAAATTTAAGCATTAGGATTATTCTGCTTCCTCAAAATGGACTGGATGGCAAACTCTTTTGCAATGCTCTGAAGAAATTTACATAATATGGTCTTTATCTACTTTGTGAAGTTAAAAACTATGCAGTGATAAAACTGCCTGAATACAAAGGCAGTTTTGGAAGTAATTATGGTCCTTATTATTTTTTATAATTTTATCTTATTTACTTCAATTCTGTTCATTTATCTTTTTCCTAGAAAACTTCATTTCTTTGGGACTTTTTGTTTATTCATATACACACTACTTTCACATGTTTTACCAAGGTCCTCTGTAGCAGCTGTGAGAGCCTGCAGGTAGACCACCGCCATCTGTCCAGGGAACAGCAGCCAGGGACCACAACCCAGCTATGTGATGCTGCTGTCTCCGTTGCTCTCACCAAGAATTAAGCTCTTACTACTGTGAGCAGAAGGGGTACACATCATTTCCTGGATGCCTCCTCCTGCAGCAGCAGCTGCTGCTGCTGCTAAGTCACTTCAGTCGTGTCCGACTCTGTGCGACCCCATAGATGGCAGCCCATCAGGCTCCGCCATCCCTGGGATTCTCCAGGCAAGAGTACTGGAGTGGGTTGCCATTGTCTTCTCCTACCTATTTTTAATTGCAGATCCAATTTCTGTCATGCCTATAAGACCAATGCCCTGAAAATGGCGGAGGACCCGCTAGCCTTAGTCTCTGGATGACTCTGGAGCACAGCCTGCCTACCTGTGCCATTTTATCCATTTGCCAAATACCTACCTGCCCTGGCCTGCCTTCCTGAACTGCTGGTCCTTAACAGAGGCTGACTTGCTTTCTCCTAAATTGAATGAGTATTGTCATCATTATCTTTGTCAACAACTGTTCTATTAATTCACCTTTTTTCCCTATTTAATATATTTGAATCTTTAATTTTTTTTTTACTTTCCTTTGTTTAAAAAAGGTTTTATTTTCAAACTTTTTAATAAATTAGTAAATATTTTCTTTTTTAAAAAGATAAATAATATGAAACTGTAAATTTGGCTCTGAACTTATCCTTGATTGCATCTGCAAGGTCTGATAGTGGTATTCATTGTTTTTTCCCTAGATCATGCAATAAATACAATTTTAATCTTCCAAAGAGTTACTGGATATAACTGAAAACCAAAATTATACCAATTAGATGATTTAGAAAAAAATGAGAACACTAATATCAAACTTTGTACATGTAACCAGATAACTTTAATTTAAAAATGGATGGAGGTTTTATTTTCATTTTTAGTTTCTAGTTTCCCAATTGTGCCCAGGTAAGACATACCATGAGCTTCCCAGGTGGTGCCAGTGGTAAAGAACCTGCCTGCTAATGCAAGAGATATAAGAGATGCAGGTTCCCTCCCTGAGATAGGAAGATTCCTGGAGGAGGAGGGCATGGCAACCCTCTCCAGTATTCCTGCCTGGAGAATCCCCATGGACAGAGGAGCCTGGTGAGCTGCAGTCCATAGGGTCACACAGAGTCAGACATGACTGAAGTGGTTTAGCATGCACGCAAGATACACAACTTTTGTATTTAGGAACTTCTGAATAATTTTTATATGGCCTAATCAATGATCAGTTTTCATAATATTCCAGGAATACTTAATAAAATATCTGTTTTCTTGGTCTACATTTTTATCCATTTGCCAAATACCTTTATATTGTCCCTAATTTTTGTCCTCTTGCTCTTTCAAATATATATATAATACCCTACAACTGCTGCTTGTCCATTTAACTTTTCTTTTTCATGTTTAATAATCACTGCCTTGAATCTATTTGTCCTAAAATTAATATTTCAAGCTCAGCTTTTTGTGTGCTCATATATCAAATCATCTCCCATCCATTTATTTAAAACTTTATGCTATATTTTGTTTAACTGTTCCACTTGTCAGCAGAAAAGCCCTCTAATATGCATCTAATGAGATGTCCTTTAAAGCTAGAAAGAAGAAACTTTTCTCCATCTTAAGCTTTAAAGGTATTAACGTTAATACAAACAATACTGTTTACCTTTCTTTATGAAAAATGAAGGTGGCGTTCTCTTATTCTACATCACCCTCTCTATTTCTTAACCCTTATTATAAACACCTAGAGTTTTAGGTATAAATTTTTGTCTTAATCACCTCGTCTTTCAGTAATAATTTTTACCTCTACATTCAGTTTTATAATCAGTTTTATACTTTCAGCATAAAAAAATAACTCCAATTTTGTCTAGTTTTTTCCCTTTCAGCTTAAAATAACATAACTGTGCTCCTCATATGAGTTGCAATTTGCATACATTTCTTAGTTGGCTAGAGGATGTATGAATATCATTTTCCAAATCCTTATATGTGAAAATGTCTTTTTTAACTCACATCAAAACTACAGATACCACTGTACCACTGTTGTCTGGTATTAATGTTGCTGAGAAGTCTGATGCCATCTGATTTTTTGTTGCAGAGAAGCCTGATGGGCAACAGTTCACGGGGTCACAAAGGATTCGGACATGACTTAGCAACTGAACAACAAGCACTTCGCACGCACACCACCATGTGCTATAAAAAGTAATAAATTTTGATTAAGTGATCTTTCTTTTCAGATACTATCCAGTATAAATTTTGAAGTATGAGAAAAACAGTGTGCATTAAACATGTTCACTGTCATATATTTATAGCAAGAAATATTCAAATTTAATATAAAAATTCTATAAATTGCAGTACAAATAAGTGACAGAACATGTTTCAACCATCAAAAATCATAGTGACAAATGGAATTATTTGGGAAACAGGAGTTTGTTTATGATATGAAAAAGGAAGTGTTAGTCAGTCAGTCGTGTCCGATTCTTTGCGACCCATGGACTGTAGCCCACCAGGCTCCTCTGTCCACGGAATTCTCCAGGCAAGAGTACTGGAGTGGGTTGCCATTTCCTTCTCCAGGGAATCCTCCTGACCCAGAGATCAAACCTGGGTCTCCTGATTCTTTACCATCTGAGCCATCAGAGAAGGTCTTATTTATGATATAGTGCTGCTTAAAACATTCCAAATACAGAACTGGGTATACGATTATAATTATGAAAATGGTAAAGAATTATCTATCAAAGACGGTGGATACAAAAAAATTCAGTGTTAGAACGTTATAACTGATAAAGTGTTCACATACCTTCTGAAATTTCATGTTTCTGTTTGTAATATAAATAAAAATTACTATAGGTTAAAAATACACACTGCCAATTTTGTCAATAGCTATAAAAACAAGACCAAATGCTATTAATAACTTAAGGCAAACCTAATTCCTAATTTTAAGTTTAAATAAAATGCAGACATTTCTAATTTAAGAAAGACCTCTTATTTCAATAACATATGAAACACTTAATTTTCAGACTGTGATGAACCAGTTTTTCTGTTTTGGAAAGTTAGATCCCAGAAACAATCTAAAAATCACTTTCATTATTGCCGGGCATTAGTTGGCTCTGTCTTCACAAATTCATTTTTAGTGTCACGTGCTTTCTATCCTAGTCCACTACACTCAGTCACCCCTGAAGAGTCTAGACTACTGTTTTAGGCTTGTTTTAAAAATATTTTATAGGTAGTTTTCACAAAACTTAATTATCCAGGGTATAATACTCAAACCCTTTAGGCTTCCAAAAGAGGGCGAGACTCAAAAATAATATTAAAAACAAAATCAAAAGTAGTTCCTGAGTACTCAGAAACACAGAATGTAAAAGAATTGATCTAAACATCACAGCTAATGTTTGCCATGCGGAAAAAAAGAGTGCTTTGGTTTGGCTGGTAATCTCTACAAAATGCTACCTTTTTCACACGAAAGGCAAGAAGCATGCGAAATATGATAGGCAATAGAAGGGAAGCAGCTAGTGATGCTAAAATATGTTTTACGTGCAAGAGAAATGCAAAAGGACTCTGATGAACACAGTGATGATTTCATTCCTAAAGAATACCTTAGCAGGAAGACTTTGATTTAGTTGTTAATTTTCAAAATAGCAGAAACCATCGTATTTCATAGTTCAGAAATCAGCTTCCTTAAATTCTCTATTCAACTTTAATGAGAAAAGGTAGATTATAAGAAAAATGGCTGAAAAATTGGGCGATTTAGTTGGGTGAGGGGTATTGAGTATTCACTGTATTATTTCTAAACTCTCCCTTTATGTTTGAAAATTTCAAGATAACATGTAGAAAGAATATGAAAACCTGAAATAAGCTAATGAAGTTAGGCTGCAGTAATGTAAAATAATTCAGCTTAAACATGTGGTAAGACTGCACTTCCCAAGATGAATTGAGGGAACTCTTCTCTACTTGAACTGCACCACCATATGAACTATTCTCTACTTCCATATTTTCAATAACTTTATAAAGGGGAAAAAAAGCAAAAGAGCGGACATAAAGAATCTGCTTTGAGACAATTTAGTTCCAGGTGATATCTTCACATCCGTACATGCAACCCAAATATTGGGTACCTACTATGTGCCTGGGGCTGATCTAAGTTGCACAGATTCACTTTGATCACAAAGAATTTTGAACCTAGTATGATGATACGCCTTGAAATTATGAGTTGTGATGAAAACTCAAATAGCATATAAAATTTTCTGTTTAAAAATGAAACAAAATGGGGACATTTTAGTCAAACACTTACTAAAATAACCTTAAGCGGTATTTCAAAATACCATAGTTTAAAGGAAAAGCAAAGAAAAAGTGTTAGGTTTTTAACTGTTATTGATTCTGGTCGTTGCCCTACTTTTTCCTTTTTGACTTCAAAGCTGGAAGCCTTTGTCTTTTTTCTACACTATTGATTCAGTATAAAAATCCCTAGGTTTCTACCAGTTTGGGGTCTAGGTATTTTAACCATTCTTATGGTAAGAGAAATTGGACAATCAAAGTCATCCCTTGGCAAAAAATTGCTTGCCTCTACGGTAGAAAGACTAGCTCCCCCAAAATACTCATGGGTAATCCTTGGAGCCTGTGAACATTGTGGTTTCTAGAACCTGAAAGCAATCTCTGGCTGACTCCTACAACCACAAGGACCTGAATTTTACCAACAACCTACATAGGTGTGAAAGTTGATTCCTCTCAGAGCCTCCTAATAAGAACCCAGCAGGCCCAGACCTTGATTTCAGCCTTGTGAGACCTAAACAGCCCAGTCAACCCTGACTTCTGACCTAGAGAACTGTGAGATAATAAACTTGAAAGCTGCTAAATTTGTGGCAATTTGTTAGGTCATAAATAGAAAACTAATAACACCCTTCCTCCAAAATTACTATTTCATTTTGAAAAACATTTTCCATGAGGCACCTAGAAATGAGGGAACTCTCCGGGTTCTTAGAGGTTATTGCATTTGTTCTGTTGCATAGTGCTTATTTGCAAATACTATAATTTTGATTAAATGAATTGTCTTTCCGATCTCTCAACTGAACAAAGTTTAGTTTTGTGGTATTCTTGGTCTCACAAATCTTTTAGTGGCTTTGAATCATGTCTCAGGCTTTTCTCTTCCACAGTTAAGAGTCAGGAAGCACAGTGAGAAGAAAAGCACAGGAAGCGTCTTTTGTCCAGTTATAATCACCTGCCAGGACTCTTAACGCCACCTTCTTAGCCACAGAGACACAGTTCCTTAACTGTTAACTGAAGGATCCCCAATCCCACCGAGACTCCAGCCAAGCTAGCTCCACTGACAGGAAAATACGAAGACCACTGAAACCATCATTTAGGATTCACCATCATATCAACTTTGCTAGTGGTCCCTGACCCTGTACACTGATTCAAAGAAACTAGGATCCAGCTTCCATCCTTATACCAGGAAAAAGCCCGTTCCTTACTTTGATTTGCCGAGCTTTCAGTGCCAAGTCCCATCTAACTAGCATCTCAACGCCTTGGAGACAATAAGAAAACATTATACTGAGTTCGTTCTTCATATTCATTCTGAGAAAGTATGTTCTGCCACTGGACTTCTATTGCCACGGTTGCGTCATCAGTCTTTGCAGTTGGATTCCCTTGACACCAAGAGTTAACTTGTTTAGACATGCACTCCTTGTTTCTTGCCATCCCCCTCCCCCTCTCCATGCACAGCTTTTCCCACCTGCTGAACTGCAGATGGTGACTGCAGCCATGAAATTAAAAGACGCTTACTCCTTGGAAGAAAAGTTATGACCAACCTAGATAGCATATTCAAAAGCAGAGACATTACTTTGTCGACTAAGGTCCGTCTAGTCAAGGCTATGGTTTTTCCTATGGTTATGTATGGATGTGAGAGTTGGACTGTGAAGAAGGCTGAGCGCTGAAGAATTGATGCTTTTGAACTGTGGTGTTGGAGAAGACTCTTGAGAGTCCCTTGGACTGCAAGGAGATCCAACCAGTCCATTCTGAAGGAGATCAGCCCTGGGATTTCTTTGGAAGGAATGATACTAAAGCTGAAACTCCAGTACTTTGGCCACCTCATGCGAAGAGTTGACTCATTGGAAAAGACTCTGATGCTGGGAGGGATTGGGGCTGTCTCTTATACACATCTTAGAAGACTCTTAAGAGTCCCTTGGACTGCAAGGAGATCCAACCAGTCCATTCTGAAGGAGATCAGCCCTGGGATTTCTTTGGAAGGAATGATACTAAAGCTGAAACTCCAGTACTTTGGCCACCTCATGAGAAGAGTTGACTCACTGGATAAGATTCTGATGCTGGGAGGGATTGGGGGCAGGAGGAGAAGGGGACGACCGAGGATGAGATGGCTGGATGGCATCACTGACTCGATGGACGTGAGTCTGAGTGAACTCTGGGAGTTGGTGATGGACAGGGAAGCCTGGCGTGCTGCGATTCATGGGGTCGCAAAGAGTCGGACACGACTGAGCAACTGAACTGAACATTCCCATTACTCATTCTCTAGCATCCTAAGGATGACCATTTGCACATACCTCTGTTTCCTGCTATGAGTCTCTAAGATCTCCATGGTAGAGCTATTAACCCGTCTTGACTCCCTCTCAATGATCTGCTATATACCCTCTCTCAATTGCTTCCTCTCTCATCTTACAGTAGCTTGTCTTAGAATCCAAGGTACACTTATTCTGATTGCATGACTGCAGAATATCTATTTAAGGAGTTCTTTTTTTTTTAAACTTTGTCACAGAACAAATTATAGTCATGGAAGTATAGCTCTGTATCAATAGCAAGAATCACTGTCATCTCTGTGTATTTAATTTTTCCAGGAGGAAGATAACCATTCTATTCTCATCTTTTAAGAAGTCATATCCCATAAGAGTCAGTTAAAATGTTTATGTAAAAGGCACAGCTTCTGTGAAATATCTTTTTCTCTTTTGTAATTTACAGCTTTTGTAGGAAGAAATTTAAAATCAGTATTTTTGGGTTTTTTCCTTTAACAACATTATTAGCATGGACCTGAAACAATGTATATCTAATACGACAAATTTTTTACAGTTCTTAAATTTTATCCAGAACAAATAGTTCAAATATACTTAAGCAGAAATTTTAATAGGTGTGAAAAATTTATTATATTATTTCACTACATCACAATATTTTGGGATGATTTCTATGCAAAGGTTAATTTCTTAGCTTCAACATTTATCTCATGTCTCCAAAAGTTATAAGGAATAAAAAGAGAACTTGAAAGTAACTTGAACAGAAATACTATTGTTTACTCTTAAAAGATGGTAATTACTGTTTTGTTAAAAGTAGTATAACAGATGGATTATAAAAGTCACAAAATAAAAAGAGTGTCATCACAATATTTTGGGATGATTTCTATGCAAAGGTTAATTTCTTAGCTTCAACATTTATCTCATGTCTCCAAAAGTTATAAGGAATAAAAAGAGAACTTGAAAGTAACTTGAACAGAAATACTATTGTTTACTCTTAAAAGATGGTAATTACTGTTTTGTTAAAAGTAGTATAACAGATGGATTATAAAAGTCACAAAATAAAAAGAGTGATAATAAATGAAAATATTTGTTTCTATGGCCTCCAAACTACAAACAGGGGCTAAGTCACTGAACCAGTTTTCTAAATCTTTGTTTACTAACATAAAGTCTAACTTGGCTTAAACTAATTCTGCCACTAGGTTTGGAGGTATTTAATTGCTGCCACAGACAAAACAAAATGTTATCGTGTGTTAATACATATAAATATACAAATTAAGGGATACCTGCAAAGGGAGCTTTTATATCTGTGTAATGTTTTGGTGGAGAGAGAATATAAAAAATGCCTTATCAAATATCTGAAAAATAGCACCTATAAAAATAGACTAAAAATGAGAAATTCAGTAAATAACTGGAATTCTCTATTAGATCAGAGAAAGGTAAAGAAAATCATGCTAAAGATCTGCTTTAAAGAAAGTAAATCTCATGAGGCAGTGATTAGGATAACATTTTGGCCAAACCTGACCTACCATTCTTTTTCTCTAACCTTCAACTGCAACGTAATAGTAATAACAGTAATCACTGATGGTCACTGATATAAAATATGTATGGCATTGACTTATTTAAAATATATAGAGAAGGACAGTTAAGTATATGTTCAACACAAAGAACTAGTGTGACTTTTAACAACAATAATCAAAAAACAAATGCACAAAATCTTATATTGCAAAGTGGTAGTGGGCTCTAGAGTATGCCAACACCCCTCAAACCATCTGTAATTCCTTCTAGGGAACTATCTGCCTTCAGACACATTCTTTTGGATATTCTCAAGATAAGAAATATTTATCCTTAAACAGTTAATTTGCTTTTTGGAAGGAGGCAAAATTCATTTGATCCAGTGTTTTGTAAATGATAGTTAATAAGGGTAAAATTTTGATTCTAAAAAAATTTTCATATGACAGTCTTTCCACATAAAAAGTCTTTGAATTCAATTGCAAAAATTTGAAGTTTTTAAAGTGATGACATGATTGAGATGCTTCAGGTTTACTTATATTTTTAAATCAAATTTTTGCCCTCATAATTTTCACTTATTAGTGCATTTTCTATCCAACAAATATTTGTGCCCACTACATGTTTGATAGTACATCAAGCAGACCTTGGGCTTCCCTTATAGTTCAGTTGGTAAAGAATCTGCCTGCAGTGCAGGAGACCTGGGTTCGATTCCTGGGTTGGGAAGATCCCCTNAATTTTTGCCCTCATAATTTTCACTTATTAGTGCATTTTCTATCCAACAAATATTTGTGCCCACTACATGTTTGATAGTACATCAAGCAGACCTTGGGCTTCCCTTATAGTTCAGTTGGTAAAGAATCTGCCTGCAGTGCAGGAGACCTGGGTTCGATTCCTGGGTTGGGAAGATCCCCTGGAGAAGCAAATGGCCACCCACTCCTGTATACTTGCCTGGAGAATCCCATGGATAGAGGAGCCTGGCAGGCTACAGTCCACGGGGTTGCAAGAGTCAGACACGACTTAGCGATTAAACCACCACCATGAGTAGACCTTATTCCTGTTCCCAGGAGCTTATGATTTAGAGGGGTAAACAATTATATATTTATTTGCCAAAGTGATAAATGCTAGGGAAAAAAAAGGAGAGGTACTTTAGAGGATTAAAGACTGTCCCCTAGAAGTAAAATTTAAGCAGATAACTGAAGAAAGTGTTGGTGATAAAGGGGTAAAATGAGGCAACAGAGTTAAATTATTACAAACTAAAAGAATTGAAAAGTAAAAGCCCTAGGATGGGCAAGAGAGTGGCAGAGTATAAGAAATAGTAAGGAAGGTCAGTGTGGCTCAATAAGTGACTCCAAAGTGTAGTATGAGAGATGAATTTAACTTTATCATAAGGTCAATAAGAAGCTGACAAAGGGTTTTGAGACAGACGCATATGATCATCAGATTGATTGTTTTACATAGGTAACTCTGGTAGCTCCCTTGAGAAAATGAAACAGAGGGAGCAAGAGAAGATTCCTTCTGAAGTTGCACTGTGGTAGGCTGAGGTCTTTAAGCAGCAGTGGAGAAGAAATGTGAATAGACTCAAAATGTACCAAAATTTAAAAATTGCTAATACTGATGAAGGCCAACAAAATGGGAGTAAGGAAGAAGGACATGTCATGGATGACCCAGATATCCGGCATAAGCAACGTGAGGATGCAGTGAGATGGGTAGCACTTGATGTGCATCAGGTCTGGAGGGCAAAGTGTGACAAGTGGGGGGAGAAGCATTAGCTCAGTTTAGAACATGTAAGATATTCAGCAAAAACGTTTTATTTACTAATAACTGGGCTCTTACAGAATATTTCCAGAGAGGAAATTTCATACACTCTACCTACTTTAACAATCTTATTGATACTGAATTTTAAACACACTTTTTATTTAAGTCCTTCTTTTCCATTTTCTTATAGAGAAAACAACTGATCACTACCTTAAGTATGTACTTATAGCAATATATACCTTCATTAACAAATGATGAATAAGATTTATGGTTTCCGTAACTCTTGCATAAATTCTCTTGTAGTACCAACCATTGTATTGAGATTTTCTCTGTTCAGTTTGAAAATACTTACCCCTAAAAGGTCAAAGGTATTTTCCTCTTTTTGTTTACGCAGCGTTTAGTAATGCTTGGTGTGTGGTCAGTAAAAAATAGCTGAACAGAATCCATGCTATTATGATGGCATGTTTTGTTCTGGCTAAAATAAGTGTTATGTTACTTATAGAATTAATATCTTAAATCTCAACTAGCCCATGTTATTTTATGTCAAGCAAGCATATCAAGTTTCTGGAAGACAAGCTGACAGAAGTCAATGTGGTTGGTACATGCTTTGCTATTTTCTAAATAGGCTTGGACAGTTTTAAAGGACACTAAAGTGAAATAAATTATACAATCTTCATGTTAGCATTCACTGCAGGTGATGAACATGAATCAGTGGTGCCATTACATGGGAAATGTCAACTTATTTTTAGTATCATTTCATCTGAATAGTAATTTGACTACTGTAAGATGACCACATAATTCATTTTCAAGATCAAGTTCTAATACATGGTTGCCAATCACATATAACCATTAAGTTAACTCCACTTTAAACACCATTTTGAAAATGGATACATAAAATAGCCATTTATTTCTTTGTAAAATCACTATTGGTGATTACTCAACTAGATAAAACTAGATATTTTGTCTAAAAATAAAATTTAAGGCATAAAGCATCAGTAGATAAAGAGGGTCTTAAGAATAAAAGGAATGATTTACAAGCAAGTTATATAGATCCTAATGAATCTAGCAGTACATCTTTAAAATATACATACCAAAACAAATCGGGTAACAAAATCACAAATCCATCATCACAGTGAGAGACTGAGTCCTCTCAGGAACTGATATATTCAAATAAATTAAAATTTAGATTTGACCACCATTAACAAGCTTGATTTAATGGACACTTCTAAGACCCTGAACCCACAAACAGAAAATGTACACTTTTTTCCAAATACTCTTAGAATATTCATAAAAAACTGATCACAAACTAGGCCACAAAGAGGCACAGAAAAGCCAAGAATATATATAACATGGATTATATTCTTTGAACACAAAGCAATAAAATTAAAAAAATTTTTAATTATCCAAAATTATATACTTTTATAAAGTGAAAATACATATTTCTAAATATGTACAACCACAATGGAAAAGTATTTATATCAGAACTACAAAAGTCCTACATTTTAAAACTTGGATAGCTAAAACCATACTTAGAGAAAGTTCACAGCTTAAATGTACACATTAGCTGATAAGAAATGGCAACCCACTCCAGTATTCTTGCCTGGAGAATTCCAGAGACAGAGGAGCCTAGTGGGCTGCCGTCTATGGAGTCGCACAGAGTCGGATACGACTGAAGCAACTTAGCAGCAGCAGCTGCTGAGAAGGGGTATAGAAACATTAGCTGTTTTAGCTTTATCATGGTACAGTAATATAGGGAGCCCCCATTTGAAATTTACAAACATATTTATTATGTTTCTATTTTAGACTTGACACTTGCCAGATGTAGTTGAGTGGAGCAGGATGTAAGATTCTATTCTTAAGCTTACTGTAGAAAAGAAAGAATGATTATTTGATTGTGTAAGGTACTGCATATAATCAAGTATGATATATAATGGTAAAAACACAGCTATGGGGTGAAACCAACTATATTGTGTGTATTCTAGCCTCCAAAACTGCATTGAAGTGGAAAGTTAAAAAAAGAAATCTCAGAAGGAAACAAACACCATTCAGATTGGGGGAAAAGTTGTTATAAACTGTAGTGTATTTCACTGCCTTGTTAAAAATATTACACGTTCTTGGTATGAAACCATCTCACGTTCTTTGTGAGAAACCATGGGTATTCATGCCCAAGTTGAGGCATGGCAACCTATCCCACACACAGTAACCCCCTGATGCAGCTCTGATAAGGCGATCCCAGAGAAGTCTCCGTCCTTTCTGCAATACCCAGGAGACCAGTGCCTCACCAAAGTGAAAGTCACTCAGTCATGTCTGACTCTTTGCAACCCCATGGACTATAAAGTCCATGGAATTCTCCAGACCAGAATACTGGAGTGGGTAGCCTTTCCCTTCTCCAGGGGATCTTCCCAACCCAGGGATCACCTCACCGAAGGCACAGGTAATTCAGAAAACAGCTTATTATAAGTGCTACAGGAACCTACATTAAGACAAAAACAACCAAACATTGGGATTAACTTCACAGAAGATAATCATGGTTAAGCTGAATCTTGAAGAAGAGTATTCCTTATAGAAAGGAATTAAAATAAAAATTCAGACCAGAATAAAAACAAAAAAATAAAGCAATGAAATACAAAGGAACTATAGAAGACAGGAAATGTCCTTGCTTGGTCATCGGGGGAAGAAAGAGTTGTATACATGAGATAGGACCAGTTGCTCGGAATTCTGGAAAATGTATCAAGAATGCTGGGAACTATACCACAGTGTATTTGATTGAGTGAGTTGATAGATATTATATGTCTCAAAGATATGAAGCAACTCAGTAACATGATAGTGACATTTTTCTGGCAGTAAAAAGAGGAAAGAAAAACGAGTAAAAACTGAAAGCAGACACCAGCGTTTTAAAAGATGCAGGTTTTCAGTTTGAAAAAATGGATGGCAGACATGGTGATACAAAGGAATGAACACACAAGAGAAGGCAGGAGAGAAACAATGCATGTTTCAGACAGTATGCTGCTGCTGCTAAGTCACTTCAGTCATGTCCGACTGTTTGCCACCCCTGCCAGGCTCCTCTGTCCATGGGATTCTCCAGGCAGGAATACTGGAGTGGACTGCCATGCCCTCCTCCAGGGTTCAGACAGTATAGTACTGTGGTTAAAAACAAACAAAAAAGCAGAAGAACAGGGATCTTGTGTGATACTGGTCAGCTGCTGAAACTCTCAGTACAATGGTTCCTCCTTCAGAAAATGTGCATAATAAACGTACCTATCATGTAAAGGTGTTGGAGAAATAATGAGTGAACTCAAATAAAGCAGTTAGAATAAGTGACACAAAGTAAAGGATCATTCAGTTCAGTTCAGTTGCTCAGTCATGTCAAACTATTTGCGACCCCATGAACCGCAGCACGCCAGGCTTCCCTGTCCATCACCAACTCCTGGAGTCCCCCCAAACCCGTGTCCATTGAGTCAGTGATGCCATCTAACCATCTCATCCTCTGTCATCCCCTTCTCCTCCTGCCCTCAATCTTTCCCAGCATCAAGGTCTTCTCAAACGAGTCAGCTCTTCACGTCAGGTGGCCAGAGTATTGGAGTTTCAGCTTTAGCATCTGTCCTTTCAATGAATACCCAGGACTGATCTCCTTTAGGATGGACTGGTTGGATCTCCTTCAGTCCAAGGAACTCTCAGAAGTCTTCTCCAACACCACAGTTCAAAAGCATCAATTCTTCGGTGCTCTGCTTTCTTTATAGTCCAACTCTCACATCCATACATGAGTACTGGAAAAACCATACCCTTGACTAGATGGACCTTTGTTGGCAAAGTAATGTCTCTGCTTTTTAATATTCTGTCTAGGTTGGTCATAACTTTCCTTCCAAGGAGTAAGCGTCTTTTAATTTCATGGCTGCAATCACCATACGCAGTGATTTTGGAGCCCAGGAAAATAAAGTCTGACAGTTCCCACTGTTTTCCCATCTATTTGCCATGAGGTGATGGGGCTGGATGCCATGATCTTCGTTTTCTGAATGTTGAGCTTTGAGCCAACTTTTTCACTCTCCTCTTTCACTTTCATCAAGAGGCTCTTTAGTTCTTCTTCACTTTCTGCCATAAGGGTGGTGTCATCCGCATATCCTGTCTCTTATACACATCTAGATGTGTATAAGAGACAGATNGAGCCTAGTGGGCTGCCGTCTATGGAGTCGCACAGAGTCGGATACGACTGAAGCAACTTAGCAGCAGCAGCTGCTGAGAAGGGGTATAGAAACATTAGCTGTTTTAGCTTTATCATGGTACAGTAATATAGGGAGCCCCCATTTGAAATTTACAAACATATTTATTATGTTTCTATTTTAGACTTGACACTTGCCAGATGTAGTTGAGTGGAGCAGGATGTAAGATTCTATTCTTAAGCTTATTGTAGAAAAGAAAGAATGATTATTTGATTGTGTAAGGTACTGCATATAATCAAGTATGATATATAATGGTAAAAACACAGCTATGGGGTGAAACCAACTATATTGTGTGTATTCTAGCCTCCAAAACTGCATTGAAGTGGAAAGTTAAAAAAAGAGATCTCAGAAGGAAACAAACACCATTCAGATTGGGGGAAAAGTTGTTATAAACTGTAGTGTATTTCACTGCCTTGTTAAAAATATTACACGTTCTTGGTATGAAACCATCTCACGTTCTTTGTGAGAAACCATGGGTATTCATGCCCAAGTTGAGGCGTGGCAACCTATCCCACATACACTAACCCCCCGATGCAGCTCTGATAAGGCGATCCCAGAGAAGTCTCCGTCCTTTCTGCAATACCCAGGAGACCAGTGCCTCACCAAAGTGAAAGTCACTCAGTCATGTCTGACTCTTTGCAACCCCATGGACTATAAAGTCCATGGAATTCTCCAGACCAGAATACTGGAGTGGGTAGCCTTTCCCTTCTCCAGGGGATCTTCCCAACCCAGGGATCACCTCACCGAAGGCACAGGTAATTCAGAAAACAGCTTATTATAAGTGCTACAGGAACCTACATTAAGACAAAAACAACCAAACATTGGGATTAACTTCACAGAAGATAATCATGGTTAAGCTGAATCTTGAAGAAGAGTATTCCTTATAGAAAGGAATTAAAATAAAAATTCAGACCAGAATAAAAACAAAAAAATAAAGCAATGAAATACAAAGGAACTATAGAAGACAGGAAATGTCCTTGCTTGGTCATCGGGGGAAGAAAGAGTTGTATACATGAGATAGGACCAGTTGCTCGGAATTCTGGAAAATGTATCAAGAATGCTGGGAACTATACCACAGTGTATTTGATTGAGTGAGTTGATAGATATTATATGTCTCAAAGATATGAAGCAACTCAGTAACATGATAGTGACATTTTTCTGGCAGTAAAAAGAGGAAAGAAAAACGAGTAAAAACTGAAAGCAGACACCAGCGTTTTAAAAGATGCAGGTTTTCAGTTTGAAAAAATGGATGGCAGACATGGTGATACAAAGGAATGAACACACAAGAGAAGGCAGGAGAGAAACAATGCATGTTTCAGACAGTATGCTGCTGCTGCTAAGTCACTTCAGTCGTGTCCGACTGTTTGCCACCCCTGCCAGGCTCCTCTGTCCATGGGATTCTCCAGGCAGGAATACTGGAGTGGACTGCCATGCCCTCCTCCAGGGTTCAGACAGTATAGTACTGTGGTTAAAAACAAACAAAAAAGCAGAAGAACAGGGATCTTGTGTGATACTGGTCAGCTGCTGAAACTCTCAGTACAATGGTTCCTCCTTCAGAAAATGTGCATAATAAACGTACCTATCATGTAAAGGTGTTGGAGAAATAATGAGTGAATTCAAATAAAGCAGTTAGAATAAGTGACACAAAGTAAAGGATCATTCAGTTCAGTTCAGTTGCTCAGTCATGTCAAACTATTTGCGACCCCATGAACCGCAGCACGCCAGGCTTCCCTGTCCATCACCAACTCCTGGAGTCCCCCCAAACCCGTGTCCATTGAGTCAGTGATGCCATCTAACCATCTCATCCTCTGTCATCCCCTTCTCCTCCTGCCCTCAATCTTTCCCAGCATCAAGGTCTTCTCAAACGAGTCAGCTCTTCACGTCAGGTGGCCAGAGTATTGGAGTTTCAGCTTTAGCATCTGTCCTTTCAATGAATACCCAGGACTGATCTCCTTTAGGATGGACTGGTTGGATCTCCTTCAGTCCAAGGAACTCTCAGAAGTCTTCTCCAACACCACAGTTCAAAAGCATCAATTCTTCGGTGCTCTGCTTTCTTTATAGTCCAACTCTCACATCCATACATGAGTACTGGAAAAACCATACCCTTGACTAGATGGACCTTTGTTGGCAAAGTAATGTCTCTGCTTTTTAATATTCTGTCTAGGTTGGTCATAACTTTCCTTCCAAGGAGTAAGCGTCTTTTAATTTCATGGCTGCAATCACCATACGCAGTGATTTTGGAGCCCAGGAAAATAAAGTCTGACAGTTCCCACTGTTTTCCCATCTATTTGCCATGAGGTGATGGGGCTGGATGCCATGATCTTCGTTTTCTGAATGTTGAGCTTTGAGCCAACTTTTTCACTCTCCTCTTTCACTTTCATCAAGAGGCTCTTTAGTTCTTCTTCACTTTCTGCCATAAGGGTGGTGTCATCCGCATATCTGAAGGTGAAGGTGAAGTCGCTCAGTCGTGTCCGACTCTCTGCGACCCCGTGGACTGTAACCTACTAGGTTTCTCCGTGCATGGGATTCTCCAGGCAAGAATACTGGAGAGGATTGCCATTTCCTTTTCCAGGGGATCTTCCCGACCCAGGGATCGAACCCGGGTCTCCCACATTGGAGGCAGACGCTTTAACCTCTGAGCCACCAGGAAGTTATTGATATTTCTCCCGGCAATCTTGATTTCAGCTCGTGTTTCCTCCAGCCCAGCGTTTCTCATGACGTACTCTGCATGTAAGTTAAATAAGCAGGGTGACAATATACAGCCTTGATGTACTCCTTTTCCTATTTGGAACCAGTCTGTTGTGCCATGTCCAGGTCTAACTGTTGCTTCCTGCATACAGGTTTCTCAAGAGGCAGGTCAGGTGGTCTGGTATTCCCATCTCTTTCAGAATTTTCCACAGTTTATTGTGATCCACCCAGTCAAAGTCTTTGGCATAGTCAATAATGCAGAAATAGATGTTTTTCTGAAACTCTTGCTTTTTCGATGATCCAGAGGATGTTGGCAATTTGATTTCTGGTTCGTCTGCCTTTTCTAAAACCAGCTTAAACATCTGGAAGTTCACAATTCACGTCTTGCTGAAGCCTGGCTTGGGGAATTTTAAGCATAACTTTACTAGCGTGTGAGATGAGTGCAATTGTGCGGTAGTTTGAGCATTCTTTGGCATTGCCTTTCTTTGGACTGGAATGAAAACTGATCTTTTCCAGTCCAAATGCTGAATTTTCCCAATTTGCTGGCATATAAGGATCACTAAATATTAGCTATTGTTTCTATTGTTATTTGTTTCTAGTTTGAGTTGATATACACGTAGAGGTATTTAAGAGTCCAATGGGAACTGAAACATGGATGAAAGATGAAAGTTAGATAAATATCTTGGATGTTTTCCCATCCTTGTCCCATGGCCATTGTCAAAATCAAGTCCTCCCTTGTGTTTTATGAAAGATTGTTACAACAGCCCCTGTTTTTTTTTTCCTGTTTCTCTCAGGCCCACATTTAATGCTGCCAATAATTACCTTTTTATAAGCACAGATGTGCTCATATCAAATCTTCATATGATAACTTTAAAATGAATGAATGAAGGTACCTCATGTCATATGGGAGAAAGTCGATTACCTGGCATAGAGTAACATATAACTTATGATCATTTGAGTCAATGAAGTTTTCAGGAGAGGAGGGCTACCTATTTAAATCACTAAATCTCCTGTGCCCAAGAGCACAGAAAATGTTAAAAGACATGCTCACTGAAAGTTATGTAAATATATATAGTGGTAATTTTATGGTGCCGAGCAAACATTGGCAAATACAGGCTCTCAAAAAACGAATTTGGAGGGAATAAACAAGAAAGGTTTAGAAGGCAAAAGAGGTAATCATTTGGAATATTAAAAATGCTGAATGACACACTGATCAAGAAGTTTTTGGAAAGGAAAAGATGCTGACTTTCAGGTCAATTAAGAAAACTAATTATGAGCTTATATATTAACCACAGCAAATACAAATAAGATATGATTACAGCTCTAAAGGAACAAATGTACTATAAAGTGGGAACTAGACACACTAAAAAGAAAGAGAAATTCATGAAGAGTTCCTCTGGGGAGTTTAAAGAAGGCTTCTTATAAATTATTATTCTGGAGCTTACTCTTGAAGTAAATAAGAATCAACAAGGCAAAGAAATATAATTACAGTGAGATTTAGTGTGAAAGCTATAGCATAAGGTGTGAAAACGAAGTTGCTAGGAAATACAGGTAGTAGCTATGGATCTTAAAATCTTAGCTAAGAAAGACACTACAGAAATCATAAGGTAATTAAAAGGAATAAGATATTAAGTGGAGGTTTTATTTAGATAGGAAAAGCATATAAGAAAATGATAAATTGAAAGCAGGACTTCTAAGAGACAAAGAAAATGAAACTGAGATCACAGTTTAGAAAGGGAAGAAGGACCTTTCTTCTGAAACAGAAAGCAAGGACAAGATTGTAATCATCTATTGGTAAAGAAAATAAATATTAATCGAGGTGAAAGCAGTGTATCATGAAGTTCATTCCAGATGGTCTTGGTCATCTGTCAAAAAGGACATGAAGTTATCAGCTGTTACTGAGAGAAGCTGAAACTGAGAACATTTGGAAAGGAGATATTTGAAACAATTGCTATAAAAAGTAAGCTGTGAACTAAAGAGCAAAGAGTGGTACTGCCAGGAATATACATGGCCAAGTTTATGTTGAAAATGCACACCTGAAAAGACAAAATCTATTTGGCAAGAAGAATGGTTCACTGAGTTTTTCCTAAAACTGCCATTTTGAAATTCTTTATCAGGTGAATTGCAAATATCCATGTCTCTGGATTTGCTTATTAGAAGATAACTGGGATGTTTTGGTGATGTCATGATTTTGGTTTTTCATGTTCCTTGAAGTCACCTTCCCCAATTTTTATTAACTCTCTTTAGAGTAAAAATACCTTGTATCAGTCCTGATAGAGATTCCAAGGTATTTTTTAAAAATCAGGTTCTATTTAAAGCTTTATAAAACACTGGCTATATTCCCTGTGTTGTACAATATATCCTTGCACTGTTTATTTTATATTTAATAGCTTTATCTCTTAATTTCCTACCCCTATCTTTCCCATCCCCGCTTTCCTCTCCCCACTGGTAACACGTTTGCTCTCTGTGTCTGTTTCTTTTTTTTAATGGAAGAGCAGTTGATTTCAATGTTGTGTTAATTTCTTCTGTAAAGCAAAGTGACTCAGTTACACATACGTATATACATTCTTTTTTAATATTCTTTCCCCTTACAGTTTATCATAGGATATTGGATATAGTTCCTTGTGCTATATTGTAGCGGAGAAGGCAGTGGCATCCCACTCCAGTACTCTTACCTGGAAAATCCCATGGACGGAGGAGCCTGGTAGGAGCCTGGTAGTCCATGGGGTCGCTGAGTCAGACACGACTGAGCGACTTCACTTTCACTTTTCACTTTCATGCATTGGAGAAGGAAATGGCAACCCACTCCAGTGTTCTTGCCTGGAGAATCCCAGGGACAGGGGAGCCTGGTGGGCTGCCGTCTATGGGGTCGCACAGAGTCAGACACGACTGAAGCGACTCAGCAGCAGCAGCTTTGATCTATGGACACAAACGTCCCACACTTCTTGCTCCCTCTGGTGGCTGAATTCTTAAGCTGGTCTGCTTCAGATTCTAGTGTACCAGGCCAGATGCTAATAGCCCTCTGTTTTTCTGAAGGTGGCACCTCAGCTCAAGTTTATTATTTCTCCATTGCCCACAGAGCCTGGTCTACTGTCTGAGTGAGTTACTTGCTTACCAGAGCTTGCTCTCTCAGCAGCCCTGGGAGCCACTCAGAGAGCCAGTGACAGAATCGGGAGAGGTGTGGGTTTGGCATGCACACACTGGGGATGTCTTCCGGTCAGTTGAGGGGATCCACGGGTGAAGTTTTCCCTTTGGCTGGTGGGTGAGCGTTCTAATGGACTCCAGAGCACAGTCAGCAGGTTTATTCTGCTAATGCCCTTTGGGAGCGTTACGCTGCTCTCCTATTCTGCTTCCTCCCCTCGCCAGGAAGCTCCCTCTTTAATGCTCTGGATGTTGTGAGAGAGGAATGTGTCTCTCTGGCAGTATTCCACACAGCTACCAGCTGTCTGGCGCAGCCCTAAACTGCACCTCCTTGGAGGAGGAATGATGCTGGAAGAGAGGAGCTCTTCCTCTTACCCACTTCAATGCAGCCACTCTTTTTTCTCCCCCGTCTCTAATAGGGTTTTGGAAACCTGGACTTTCACAAAGGCTCTCTCATCTCTGTTCTGCAGGTGCTCCAAGACTGCAGCCCAGAGTGTCCAGAATTGGTTCACAGTCTCCTGTAGGTTCCACAGCTGTTCCCCAAATTGATTACCTATTACCCCATGTGCTGGTTGGTGAGGTTGCTGGATTCCACAGCTCCCACAGAAGTATTTCTGTTAATGTTTAGACGCTAAGTCGTATACAACTTTGTGTGACCCCATGGACATGGCAGGCTTCCCTGTCCTTCACCTTCTCCCAGAGTTTGCTCAAACTCATGTCCATCAAGTTGATGATGTCACTGAGTTAATGGATGGATGTCAGACTTTTGTTATTGAAGCTGGGGGGACAAAAATGAGGGTTGCCTTATGCTACCATTATGCTAACGTCACTCTGCCTGGGCATCCTTTGTTTTATCTGGCAATCCTACCCACACTTAAGCAAGAAACAAATTTTTACTATAATGCACTGAAATTTACAATTGTTCTATAAACAATTTGCAATTGTTTTATACTTGACTAAAGCATAACAATATTTCAAGGAGTAGTAATAGAAGTAATTAGTAGTAGTAGTAATAATAATGATAGTCATAGAAAGAATTAGGTTTGTGAATGAAGTCTGAAAACATAACCACATAGTTTATTCTGATTAAGTTGATAAACAAGTAGCTCTCTCAGGCATAGTATATGAAATAACTGAGGTTCAGGGGATTCATTTATGATACTTGTTGAATGTGTATTAGTTGTGATGTACTCTGGGAAATATAACAATGAATAAAACACATTTTGTGTTTTCAGGGGCACAGCAGGGCAGCTGGTACAAATGTTAGAATAATTCTCGTATATTGCAAAAACGAACATACACCAAACTAGGAGGGAAAATGGTGTTAATGCAAAATCTTTAATGTGACACCACAAAAAGTGTTTCAGAAGAGACAGGAAGAGAAAAACTGATCTGTAAGAAAACAGAGTATTTTATTTTTAATTTCTTTGTCATGCTATGGCAAAGAATCTATGCTCCAAGAATCTGGTAGACAAACGAAATTCACTTACTTTTCTTTTGCCTGTAATAGTTTTTAAAGAGAATGCTCAAGTATAAATCCAGCTGATCTTATTAAAAACAAGCACGATGGCTACCATTTATTGAGCGCATACTGGTTGTTAGGCCTTGCATGTACCAGGTGCTTTATATGATCTCATTTAATCACATGATTTCACTTAATCATCATGCTAGCCATGAATAGCATTATGTTTCCCACTTTACAGATAAGAAGCTATGGCACAAATATGCTATTCAGTTTGTCCAAATTCAGTTTGGTACAAACTCTGTACCAAAATCTCTTTAAATTCAGTTCTGATTTCAAAGCTTATATTCATCATCACTATCATTTCATGGGAAATAGATGGGGAAACAGTGGGAACAGTGTCAGACTTTATCTTATGGGGCTCCAAAATCACTGCAGATGGTGACTGCAGTCATGAAATTAAAAGACACTTACTCCTTGGAAGGAAAGTTATGACCAACCTAGACAGCATATTCAAAAGCAGAGACATTACTTTGCCAACAAAGGTTCGTCTAGTCAAGGCTATGGTTTTTCCAGTGGTCATATATGGATGTGAGAGTTGGACTGTGAAGAAAGCCAAGCACCGAAGAATTGATGCTTTTGAACTGTGGTTGTTGGAGAAGACTCTTGAGAGTCCCTTGGACTGCAAGGAGATCCAACCAGTCCATTCTGAAGATCAGCCCTGGGTGTTATGTGGAAGGACTGATGCTGAAGCTGAAAGTCCAATACTTTGGCCACCTCACGCAAAGAGCTGACTCATTGTTAAAGACTCTGACGCTGGGAGGGATTGAGGACAGGAGGAGAAGGGTGTCCCTTGGACTGCAAGGAGATCCAACCAGTCCATTCTGAAGATCAGCCCTGGGTGTTATGTGGAAGGACTGATGCTGAAGCTGAAAGTCCAATACTTTGGCCACCTCACGCAAAGAGCTGACTCATTGTTAAAGACTCTGACGCTGGGAGGGATTGAGGACAGGAGGAGAAGGGGACGACAGAGGATGAGATGGCTGGATGGCATCACCGATTTGATGGACAAAAGTTTGGGTGAACTCCAGGAGTTGGTGATGGACAGGGAGGCCTGGCGTGCTGCGATTCATGGGGTCACANGGATGTGAGAGTTGGACTATAGAGAAAGCTGAGCACTGAAGAACTGATGCTTTTGAACTGTGGTGTTGGAGAAGACTCTTGAGAGTCCCTTGGACTGCAAGGAGATCCAACCAGTCCATCCTAAAGGAGATCAGTCCTGGGTGTTCATTGGAAGGACTGATGCTGAAGCTGAAACTCCAATACTTTGGCCACCTGATGTGAAGAGCTGACTCATTGGAAAAGACCCCGATGCTGGGAAAGATTGAGGGCAGGAGGAGAAGAGGACAGAGGATGAGATGGTTGGATGGCATCACCGACTTGATGGACATGGGTCTGGGTGTACTCTGGGAGCTGGTGATAGACAGATCTGGCGTGCTGTGGTTCTTGGGGTCGCAAAGAATCAGACATGACTGAATGACTGAACTGAATTGAACTGAAAATCATAGTATCTTTTTTGCCTTTAGTTTGAAATGATTGTTTTCATTGCTCTGAAGAGAGTAGGTTAAATTTAATACTGAGATGCTTTTTTATTCTCACAAGACTTTCTTAACGTATTTACCAACCATGTGTCAGAGTATATTGTTAATATTTATTAAAGTCAATTGAATTGTTTTTTTTTAACTACATTCTTTCTTAGGTAAGTTTAAGATTCTTTCATAATATGTGATCTGATTCATATTATATGTATTTCTTCAAACTCCTACAATCCCAAACAATATAATCTTTGCTGTTAAAGCTGAATTGAGTTCCATTTTTCATTTTTATCTTTTGTAAATAGATATCTTAATTTCACTGATATTCTTTTTCCTTACATATTAAATGAGTTTTAAAATATTTTCAAATGAAACTTTTTGTTGCCAATTCTTGCCTTTGTTTCATATTTTCTGTTGAAATTTTGCCTTTCTAAATCCATAAATAATTTTTCTTCCCAGCCTTTCAATAAATTAAGTTCTCTGAAGTGTGGCCTACTCTGAATTTGAAGATGGTAGCTGTCCAGTGTAAGTGGTTTAGTTCAGCACTGATATTGATACCCTTTTATTTGACCTGAAAAGCATAGTAAAATACAACCATAATTAAGCAGATGTTTTAAATCACTTTGGTATTCAATATTAAGTCATTTATTATTATGATTAAAATTACTTTGAAAAATTCTAAGAAGTACTAAAAAATATCATTAGAAAGAATATGCTAAAGAATGTAGTAAGAAAATGAAGTTGCTTTTGATACTGTCAAAATGACTATATTACCCAAGGCAATCTACAGATTCAGTGCAATCCCTATGAAATTACCAATGGCATTTTTTGCAGATCTACAACAAAAAACCCTAAAATTTGTATGGAAACACAGAAGACCCTGAAGAGCCAAAGTAATCTCGAGAAAGGAAAGCAGAGCTGGAGAAATCAGGTGTTCTGATTNGTCAAAATGACTATATTACCCAAGGCAATCTACAGATTCAGTGCAATCCCTATGAAATTACCAATGGCATTTTTTGCAGATCTACAACAAAAAACCCTAAAATTTGTATGGAAACACAGAAGACCCTGAAGAGCCAAAGTAATCTCGAGAAAGGAAAGCAGAGCTGGAGAAATCAGGTGTTCTGATTTCAAACTATATTGTGAAGCTACAGTAATCAAAACTTGATTACTGGCACAAATACAGACTTATAGATCAATGCAGGATAGAAATCTCAGAAATAAATGCAAGTACTTATGGCCAATTAATGTACAACAAAGGAGGCAAAAACATACAATGGAGAAAAGACAGCCTCTTTAATAAGTGGTGCTTGGAAAACTGGACATGTACAAGAATGAAATTAGAATATTCTCTAACACCATACACAAAAATAAACTTAAAATATATTGAAGACCCAAATGTAAGGCTGAATACTATAAACCTTTAGAGGAAAACACAAGCAGAACACTCTCTGACATAAATCAAAGCAGTCTTTTTTTGGATTCACCTTGCAGAGTAATAAAAATAAAGAGGACCTAATCAATCTTAAAAGCTTTTGTACAGCAAAGAAAACTATAAACAAAACAAAAAGATAACCAGAATGGGAGAAAATATTTGCAAATGATAAGGATTAATCTCAAAAATATATAAACAGCCCACACAGCTTAACATAAAAAATAGAACAATCAAAAAATGGGCAGAAGATCTAAATAGACATTTCTCCAGAGAAGACATACAGATAGCCAAAAAGCACATGAAGAGATGCTCACATTGCTAATTATTTTAGAAATACAAATCAAAGTTACAATGAAGTATCACTTCATACAAGTCACAATGGCCAACATCAAGGTCTACAAACAACAAATGCTGAAGGCGTGCAGAGAAAAGGGCACTCTCTACACTGCTGGTGAGACTGTAAACTGATATAGTTACTGTGGAAAAGAATATGCAGGTTTCTCAGAAAAACAAAAACAGAGCTACCATTGTTGTTGTCCAAGCTGTTATGTCTTGTCTGACTCTGCAACCCCATGGACTGCAGCATGCCAGGTTTCCCTGTCTGTCACTGTCTCCCAGAGTTTGCTCAAAGTCATGAATATTGATTTGGTGATGCCATCCAACCATCTCATCCTCTGTTGCCCCCTTCTCCTCCTACCTTCAATCTTTCCCAGGATCAGAGTCTTTTCCAGTGAGCAGGCTCTTCACATCAGGTGGCCAAATTATTAGAGCTTCAGCAACAGTCCTTCCAATGAATATTTAGGGTTAATTTCCTTTAGGATTGACTGATTTGATCCCCTTGCAGTCCAAGGGACTCTCAAGAGTCTTCTCCAGCACTACACTTGGAAACTATCTTCTCTCTTCCTTCTGTACTATTTCTTTCCCATCCTTCTATTGATCTTTTCCCTTAATATATACATATACCAATCAAAAGTCCCTTCCATCTTCAAGATAAATAAAACCTTTATCCTTCTTCACAGGCAAGCATCTTGGAAGTTTTTCACTCTCACTACTCTGCTTTTTCACTTCCCAACTCACTCTAATATTACTTCTGCCCATACAATTCCTCCAAAGCTGCTCTCACTAATTTCAACATTGTATTCCACATTACCATGGCCAATGGACACATTTCTTTCTTTAAAAAATTTATTTATTTTAATTGGAGGCTATTTAGTTTACAATATTGTGGTGGGTTTTGCCACACACTGACATGAATCAGCCACAGGTGTACAAATGTCCCCCATCCCGAACCCCCTCCCACCACCCTCTCCATCCCATCCCTCTAGTTGTCCCAGCACACCAATTTGAGTTCCTTGTTTCATGCATCAAATTTGGACTGGTGATGTATTTTACATATGGTAATATACATCTTTCAATGCTATTCTCTCAAATCATCCTACCCGCACCTTCTCCCACAGAATCTAAAAGACTGTTCTTCATCTCTGTGTCTCTTTTGCTATCTCACATACAGGGTCATCATTGACCATCTTTCTAAATTCCATATATATGTGTTAATATACTGTATTGGTGTTTTTCTTTCTGACTTAATTCACTCTGTATAATAGGCTCCAGTTTCATCCACCTCATTAGAACTGATTCAAATGTGTTCTTTTTAATAACTAATAGTCCACTGTGTATCTGTACCACAGCTTTCTTATCCATTCATCTGCTGATGGTCATCTAGGTTGTGTCCATATCCTAGCTATTGTAAACAGTACTGCAATGAACATTGGGGTACACATGTCTCTTTCAATTCTGGTTTCTTCAGTGTGTATGCCCAGCAGTGGGATTGCTGGGTCATAAGGCAGTTCTATTTGCAATTTCTTAAGGAATCTCCACACTGTTCTCCATAGTGGCTGTACTAGTTTGCATTCCCACCAACAGTGTAAAAGGGTTCCCTTTTCTCCACACCCTCTCCAGCATTTATTGCTTGCAGACTTTTGGATCGCAGCCATTCTGACTGGTGTGAAGTGGTATCTCATTGTGGTCTTGATTTGCATTTCTCTGATAATGAGTGACGTTGAGCATCTTTTCATGTGTTTGTTAGCCATCCGTATGTCTTCTTTGGAGAAATGTCTATTTAGTTCTTTGGCCCATTTTTTGATTGGGTCGTTTATTTTTCTGGAATTGAGCTGTATAAGTTGCTTGTATATTTTTGAGATTAGTTGTTTGTCAGTTGCTTCATTTGCTATTATTTTCTCCCATTCAGAGGGTTGTCTTTTCACCTTGCTTATAGTTTCCTTTGTTGTGCAGAAGCTTTTAATTTTAATTAGATCCCATTTGTTTATATTTGCTTTTATTTCCAGTATTCTGGGAGGCGGATCATTGAGGATCCTGCTGTGATTTATGTCGGAGAGTGTTTTGCCTATGTTCTCCTCTAGGAGTTTTATAGTTTCTGGTCTTACATTTAGATCTTTAATCCATTTTGAGTTTATTTTTGTGTGTGGTGTTAGAAAGTGATCTAGTTTCATTCTTTTACAAGTGGTTGACCAGTTTTCCCAGCACCACTTGTTAAAGAGATTGTCTTTAATCCATTGTATATTCTTGCCTCCTTTGTCGAAGATAAGGTGTCCATAGGTGTGTGGATTTATCTCTGGGCTTTCTATTTTGTTCCATTGATCTATATTTCTGTCTTTGTGCCAGTACCATACTGTCTTGATGACTGTGGCTTTGTAGTAGAGCCTGAAGTCAGGCAGGTTGATTCCTCCAGTTCCATTCTTCTTTCTCAAGATTGCTTTGGCTATTTGAGGTTTTTTGTATTTCCATACAAATTGTGAAATTATTTGTTCTAGTTCTGTGATAAACACCGTTGGTAGCTTGATAGGAATTGCAATGAATCTATAGATTGCTTTGGGTAGTATACTCTTTTTCACTGTGTTGATTCTTCCGACCCATGAACACGGTATATTTTTCCATCTATTTGTGTCCTCTTTGATTTCTTTCACCAGTGTTTTATAGTATTCTGTATATAGGTTTTTTGTTTCTTTAGGTAGATATATTCCTAAGAATTTTATTCTTTTCGTTGCAATGGTGAATGGAATTGTTTCCTTAATTTCTCTTTCTGTTTTCTCATTGTTAGTGTATAGGAATGCAAGGGATTTCTGCGTATTGATTTTATATCCTGCAACTTTACTATATTCATTGATTAGCTCTAGTAATTTTCTGGTGGAGTTTTTAGGGTTTTCTATGCATAGGATCATGTCATGCAAACAGTGAAAGTTTTACTTCTCTTTTTCCAATTTGGATTCCTTTTTTTTCTTTTTCTGCTCTGATTGCTGTGGTCAAAACTTCCAAAACTATGTTGAATAGTAGTGGTGAGAGTGGGCGCCTTTGTCTTGTTCCTGACTTTAGGGGAAATGCTTTCAATTTTTCACCACTGAGGATAATGTTTGGTGTGAGTTTATCATATATGGCTATTATGTTGAAGTATGTTCCTTCTATGCCTGCTTTCTGGAGAGTTTTTAGCATAAATGTATGTTGAATTTTGTCAAAGGCTTTCTCTGCATCTATTGAGATAATCATATGATTTTTATCCTTCAATTTGTTAATGTGGTGTATCACATTGATTGATTTGCAAATACTGAAGAATCCTTGCATTCCTGGGATAAAGCCCACTTGGTCATGATGCATGATCTTTTTAATATGTTGTTGGATTCTGTTTGCTAGAATTTTGTTGAGGATTTTTGCATCTATGTTCATCAGTGATACTGGCCTATAGTTTTCTTTTTTGTGTGTGGCATCTGTCTGGTTTTGGTATTAGGGTGATGGTGGTCTCACAGAATGAGTTTGGGAGTTTACCTTCCTCTGCAATTTTCTGGAAGAGTTTGAGTAAGATAGGTGTTAGCTCTACTCTAAATTTTTGGTAGAATTCACCTGTGAAGCTGTCTGGTCCTGGGCTTTTGTTTGTTGGAAGATTTTTTATTACATTTTCTATTTCCATGTTTGTGATGGGTCCGTTAAGATTTTCTTTCTTCCTGGTTCAGTTTTGGAAGGTTATACTTTTCTAAGACTTTGTCCGTTTCTCCCAAACTATCCGTTTAATTGGGATATAGTTGCTGATAGCAGTCTCTTATGAGCCTTTGCATTTCTATGTTGTCTGTTGTGATTTCTCCATTTTCATTTCTAATTTTGTTGATTTGATTCTTCTCCCTTTTTTTCTTGATGAGTCTGGCTAATGGTTTGTCTATTTTATTTATCTACTCAAAGAACCAGATTTTAGTTTTGTTGATTTTTGCCATAGTCTCCTTTGTTTCTTTTCATTTATTTCTGCCCCAATTTTTATGATTTCTTTCCTTCTGCTAACCCTGGGGTTCTTCATTTCTTCTTTTTCTAGTTGCTTTAGGTATAGAGTTAGGTTATTTATTTGATTTTTCTCTTGTTTCTTGAGGTAAGCTTGTAATGCTATGAACCTTCCCCTTAGCACTGCTTTTACTAAATCCCATAGGATTCATTTTGTTTTGTTTCTATGCATATTTTGATTTATTCCATGATTTGTTGGTTATTCAGAAGTGTGTTACTTAGCCTCCATATGTTTGTATTTTTAATAGTTTTTTTTCCTGTAGTTGACATCTAATCTTACTGCACTGTGATCAGGAGAGATGCTTGAAATGAGTTCAATTTTTTTGAATTTACTAAGGCTAGATTTATGGCCCAGGATGTAATCTATCCTGGAGAAGGTTCCATGTGCACTTGAGGAAAACGTGAAATTCATTGTTTTGGGGTGAAATGTCCTATAGATATTAATTGGGCCTAACTGGTCCATTGTATTATTTAAAGTTTGTGTTTCCTTGTTAATTTTGTTTGGTTGATCTATCCATAGGTGTGAGTGGGTTATTAAAGTCTCCCACTATTATTGTGTTACTGTTAATTTCCCCTTTCACATTTGTTAGCATTTGCCTTACATATTGTGGTGTTCCTATGTTGGGTGCATATATGTTTATAATTGTTATGTCTTCTTCTTGGATTGATCCATTGATCTTTATGTAGTGTTCTTCTTTGTCTCTTTTCATGGTCTTTATTTCAAAGTCTATTTTATATGATATGAGTATTGCTACTCTTGTTTTCTTTTGGTCTCCATTTGCATGAAATATCTTTTTCCAGCCCTTCACTTTCAATCTGTATATGTCCCTTGGTTTGAAGTGGGTCTCTTGTAGACAACATATATAAGGGTCTCGTTTTTGTGTCCGTTCAGCCAGTCTTTGTCTTTCAGTTGGGGCATTCAACCCATTTACATTTAAGGTAATTATTGATAAGTATGATCCCATTGCCATTTACTTTGTTGTTTTGGGTTTGAGTTTATAAACCTTTTCTGTGTTTCCTGTTTAGAGAAGATCCTTTAGCATTTATTGAAGAGCTGGTTTGGTGGTGCTGAATTCTCTCAGCTTTTGCTTGTCTGTAAAGCTTTTGATTTCTCCTTCATATTTGAATGAGATCCTTGCTGGGTACAGTAATCTGGGTTGTAGGTTTTTCTCTTTCATCACTTTAAGTATTTCCTGCCATTCCTTTCTGTCCTGAACCATTTCTACTGAAAGATCAGCTGTTATCCTTATGGGGATCTCCTTGTGAGTTATTTGTTTGCTTTTCCCTTGTTGATTTTAATATTTGCTCTTTTGTATTTGAGCTTTGTTAGTTTGATTAATGTTTCTTGGGGTGTTTCACCTTGGGTTTATCCTGTTTGGGACTTTCTGGGTTTCTTGGACTTGGGTGGCTATTTCCTTCCCCATTTT
>SJYX01018971.1:53812-92341 GCA_006410675.1 Oreotragus oreotragus | reverse complement strand
TCTGAATGTTGAGCTTTAAGCCAACTTTTTCACTCTTCTCTTTCACTTTCATCAAGATGCTTATATCCTTTAGGCTTCCTTTTATTTTTTTTTCCACTTTACTGAAGTATAATTGATAAATAAAAATTGTATATATTTAAGATATACAATTTCATGTTTTGATATATGTATACATTGTCAAAGGATATGTATACACTGTCAAGCTAGTTTATATATTTATCCCCATACATATCTTTTTCTTTCTTTTTTGTCTTTCTTTATTTCATGATCAAAACTCTTAAGGTATATCTGCTTAGAAAATTTCAAGTATATGACACAGTATTTTTAATGACAGTCACCAGGCTGCAGAGTAGATCTCCAGACTTTATTCATTTTGTGTGATAGAAACTGTGTACCCTTTACCTAGATCTCCCCAGCCTGCCCCAAGCTGTAATGAAGGTATCATCTCACAGTTGTTAGAATAGCTATTATCAAAAAGATAAAAGATAACAGGCAATGGCCAGGCTGTGGAGAAGAGGAAACCCTGTACCCTCTTGGTGGGAATAAAACTGATATAGTTATAATGGAAAACAATATTGAGGCCCCTCAAAAAATTAAAAATAGAACTACTGTGTGATCCAGCCATCCTATGCATGCACACATGCTAAATCATTGTGTCTGACTTTTTGCAACCCTATGGACCATAGCCCACGAGACTCCTCTGTCCATAGGATTTTCCAAGCAAGTATACTGGAATGGGTTGCTAGGCCCGCCTCCAACGCATCTTCCCAACCCAGGAAATGAATGTTTTTCTGACACCTCCTACACTGTCAGGTGAGTTCTTTACCACTAGCACCACCTGTGAAGCCCTCAGTCATCTGACTACTAGGTATGTAACCAAAGGGAATTAAATTGGAATCTCGAAGATAAATTTCTGTTTCCATATTTATTGTAGCTTTGTTTACAATAGCAAAGACATGGAAAGAGCCTAGTTGCCTGTTGACAGAAAAATGCATACTATATTTTCTTTATTATGCATATGAATATGTGCACTTGTGTGTATGTATATGTATATATGCATACATATATGCATAAATATAAATCGGCCTGCAGTGCAGGAGACCTGGGTTGGAGACCTGGGTTTGATCCCTGGGTTGGGAGGATCCTCTGGAGAAGGAAATGGCAATCCACTCCAGTATTCTGGCCTAGAGAATTCCATGGACTGTCCATGGGGTTGCAAAGAGTCGGACACAACTGAGCGATTTTCATCTCTATATATGGGTTAATCCAGAAAGAAGAGGAAGAGAAGAGTAGCAGAGGACAAAGGGCATAGAAATTGGGAAAAATGAATTTTGTGTAAATGCTTATTGTGTGAAATTGAGTATTTACCCACTGTGCTGTGCTATACTTAGTTGTTCAGCATGTCTCTTTGCAACCCCATGGATCTGTAGCCCGCCGGGCTCCTCTGTCCATGGGAATTCTTTGGCAAGAATACTGGAGTGTGTAGCCTATCCCTTCTCCAGGGGATCTTCCTGATCCAGCAATCAAACCAGGGTCTCCTGCATTGCAGGTGGATTTTTTACCAGCTGAGCTACCAGGGAAGCCCCATTTACCCACTACCTCTTTCTGAATGTGGGGCAATCCTATTCATTCTTGGTTATGCTGTTGATTGAAATGAGAAGCAATTTAATAATTTCTCTGAGATTTACTTATAGAACAGGAAGGAAATATCAAATACTGGTATTTCTCATCTTCCCTTAGCAAACTTAGACTTTCTATGGAATCCTTTGATTTTTTTATTAATTAGATTGTGATTAAAAACAAAGCAGAGGCATCTCTGATTTTTGCCTTGTTTGGGCTCTTTAATGGTGAGCTCAGCTGGAGGGCTCAAGGTCACATTATCTGGGCAGTGGGAAAAGCCTCCTCACATTTTGCCAGAGTATGTTTAGCATCCTAAAGAGATGTGTGATGTGTTTAAGGTTGAGAAGCCTTGTTTTATGGTCCTAATCATCAGCTTTATCATAATACAGCCTTGGGAGGCATATTTGGATAATCTCTCAACACCTACACATATTTTGTATTCTTGTTTCTTTTCTTTTTTTGACCAACCATGTTACCAGGGTTTAGAAGGTGACTTTCTCAAGCATCATTTCTTTTGCCAAGAGAAAAGAGAAGTTTAACTAATAACCTTTCACATCTTTAATCATAGTATATAGAGTTTCTTTCTTTTTTTTTTTATTTTGGTAGAGGAAAGAACACTTTTCCTGTGTTCCTTTCTGTGTTTTTAAGTTTATCTGTGTTTTAAAGTGTATCAGGTACACTTAGATAAAGAAAAAAATTCTGTCAGCAAAAATGCCACCAGTGTTTTGGAAAAAGAAAACAAGGAAGAATGAGGTAGCTAATTGCACATCATTAAAAAACAAACAAACAAAAACTTTTGTATTATGGCATTTCCCTTGTATTATGTTTTTCCCACTCCAGACACATACATGTAATTGAATGATACTTATACTTTTCAGTGTCTCCCTGTGATCAGTAACAGCAACACTTAGCAAAAGAGCAAAAATTAGACATAGCTCTGGCCACTCCTGCTATACAGAATCAACTGGCCTGTCTTCTAGTTTTCAACACTTCATTATTTTCTAGTGTAAAGTGAATGACTACAGTGCAACTAACTCAATGAGTCAACACATACTCATCAACTCCAAGAAGTACATTAGCACTTTCTTTTTGAAAATCACCTTTTAAATCTGTTGTTTTTATGAATGCCCTATCAGTGCTTATTTATTTGACTTGTTTATTCTAAGTATCTGATGAACAATTCCTTGTGTACAGTGTCTTATATTAGTGAGAATCTGTTGACTGCTTAGGAAAAAACCACAGTCAAAAACCTCAAGGGTAAATGGTTTGTTGTAAGGATGCAAGAGCTACAGCAGTAAGATAATCGAGGTCTTATGAGATCCACGAAACAAGACCTCATGTCTTATGAGATCCATGGAACAAGACTTATGAGAAAGCTGGAACCAAAATACCAACTGGGAATGCAATTACTCATGATTCTGAGGCCTCTTAGAAATGTTAGTATCAAGAGGTTTGTGGACATTTAGCTGTGGTTAATGTCCTCATCTCTGTTCTTCCAGTCACTGTGAGTCTAATGAGCTAAGAAGTAGATATTTTATCCTCTGTCCTGAATGGTTTTTGTGTAACTCATAGCTAATGTCTGTTAACAAGGATCCATCAAAGCTCCAGTCTTGAAGCCTTGCTCTGCCAGTCTGGTAAGTTTAGTTTGCACTGATTCTTTATATTTTACACTTCAGAGTCAGATCACAGAGAGAGAATTTGATTGATCTGGCCTCTTATCACTGGGTTTGACACAAAGTAGACCAAACCACCTCAAAGTCTTTTCCCAATCATTTCTGGTCTTGGAGGATAAGAGTAGGTTTCTAAGTTATACATGAGTTGCCTTAAGGTTCCTTGTTTGCAAAGACATGATGTGAAGAAGTTTCTGTTAGAAAGAGCTCCAGGTAGGTAGGGTCTTAATGATGATTCTGGTGTCTGCTCAACTCTTGGGCTTTCTTCTTATACACTTTATTGAAACTACTCTTGTCAAGGTTATCAACAGTCTCCATTTTGCCAAAGAAAGAGATCACTTTTCATCACTCCTCATATTATTTGGTCTTTCAACAACAGACAATTAGTAGACCATTTCATTCTTACTGAATTTTTTTTTTCCCTATTTTTGAGAACTTCACATTCTCCTGAGTTTCTTGCTACCAACTAACCCTTTTAGCTCAATTTGCTTTACTTAGTATTCCTCCCCCACATAACCTCTAATTCTGAGACCTCAGGCTTAGTCTTGAACACTATACTTTCCTCAACTGCACACTCTCTAAAAAGTCTTTTATAAATGTCTGGCTTTAAATACCATCTGTACTTTAGTGACTCACAGGTGTATACCTCTAGTTGTAAATCTTCCCTCAATATCAAATGCCTACTTGACATATTCACTCAGATTTCAATAGGTCTCAAAGTAAATAGATCAAAACTGCAATCTTGATATTACCCCCCAAACTTGTTCCTACTTGATTCTGTTCTACTCAGATACCAAGCCCCAAACAAGCAAAAATAGAAAAAAAACAAAAAGCAAAAAAAATCTTGATTCTTCTGGCATTCCACTTGCAGTTAACCCATTAAGGGTTGTCAGCTCTGCCTCCAAAATAACTGTGTTTCTCTTGAGCTTCACTATTCCCTCCTGGCCCAAGAAATTGTCATCAGACACTTTATTTTATGTAATAGATTTTTAAATAATTAGTACCCCCCCCCATGCCCCACAATCCATTCTCAGCAGTCAGAGTAATAATTTAAAAATGAGAATGAAACCACATCACTCTCCTGCTTAAAATCCTCCAGTGACTTTCAGCTACACTTTAGGAAAAAAAAAAATCAGACCCTTAACATTTCCACAAGGACTTGTATTATTCCTGTTCTGGTTACGTTTCTTATTCCCTATCTATTGTACTACATTTTTTCTTCCTCCCCTTTTCTGCTTTTCATTTATAACAAGCTTACTTGTGATCCAAAAGCCTTTTTCACTCTCCTGCTTAAAATCCTCCAGTGACTTTCAGCTACACTTTAGGAAAAAAAAAAATCAGACCCTTAACATTTCCACAAGGACTTGTATTATTCCTGTTCTGGTTACGTTTCTTATTTCCTATCTATTGTACTACATTTTTTCTTCCTCCCCTTTTCTGCTTTTCATTTATAACAAGCTTACTTGTGATCCAAAAGCCTTTGCCTTTCTTAACGATTATATTTTCCCTCATATTTTCAACTAGTTGGCTCTTTTTTCCCATCAGGTCCATCTCAAGGGTCACCTCCTAAGAAAACCTCTCAGAATATCCAAATAAAATTTAGCCGCATCTTGGATTGTCTCTCTTTTCTGTTACACTGGCATCATATCTGTATGGAAATAAATTCTATAGTAAGGAACTATGCTTTTTTTAAAAAAAAATTGTTAATCCCTGTAATTCTCCTTGTCAACTTTTAGGGCAGGGCCAAAGAGAATGAACATAAAAAGCTTAACAATGTAACTACCGCATGAAGAGGTACTCTGAGTCTGGTTAATACTGCTGGAACTGTATGGGTGAGAAATGTGGAATTAATTTGAAGATGTTAGCAATGTATTTATTACCACTCCTGTTACTCCTCTTACTTAGAAGAAGAAGACTGATCTTTTCTGGTGGGTATTGGGGGAAAAATGATCTAATGGACTTTTTCGTTAAAGAGAAAGTTTAAATGTCAATTTGAAATCGCTTCATTCAGAGCACTAAAGAATCACATTACTTTGCACATCTATATGATCTGTCTTCATTGTGGATTTGAGTAGAGCCTCTGAATTGTGTTGTTTGGTCTGGGGCTTGTACTCGGGTACAAGGTGACATGACAGAATGTATACTAGCTCTTGAACATAATGGCTGGTAGGTCCTAAGTTGAGGGGTAGCCTGGGCAGAATGCTGTTTGTAGTAATGTGTGCTCAGCTGACTGGGACTGCTGGTAAATATCCACTTTGAAATTGTCCTCTTTTCTTTTTCCATTAGTGTCCCTGGGCTTTCTGTAAATCTTTGCTAAAGCATTGCCTGGATTTAGCTGGCCTTTTGAGAATCAGTGTAGGAGAAGGAATGTGAAAGGCCAGCAAATAGTTTAATGAAGCCAGTTATCAGATGATAAACGATTCTATTTTGCTATCATTATAACTCAGCTGGCAAAGAATCTGCCTGCAATGCGGGAGACCTGGGCTTGATCCTTGGGTTGGGAAGATCCCCTGGAGAAGGGAAAGGCTGCCCACTCCAGTATTCTGGCCTGGAGAATTCCATGAAATGTATAGCCCATGGGGTTTTAAAGAGTCGGATACGACTGAGCAACTTTCACTTCACTTGTGTCCACTTGTAGAGCACGCAGGGAAAATCATACACTAGACAAGTGACCATTTTGAACAAGATTTCTTGAAGGTGAAGAAAAAAAAACTTCCTGGTGGAACAATGTAATTCATTTTTCAAGAATTCCGAAAAATTATTTGAGAAGAAACTTCCAGGGTTTCAGCTCTATCGGGGCAGTTTCTCTCTCACTGGTCCCAGCACCCATCCAACAGGACAGCTGATGGCCCCAGCCCCTTGGCTCCAGTAATACCCACTCCCCCGCTTGTTCCTAAGGGTATTAGCAACTTTCTGGGCTGCTGCATTCTCCTGAGGTTTTCTTTTCAGGTCTTCTAGCAGCTTTATGTTTCCTTGTTAACTTCTTTTTTATGAGATAACCTGGATTGTCTAGACGTTGCCCACTCCCTCCATGAACCCTGAATAATGCACATCCTTTGCGGAAAGACTGATGACCAAGCTAAGTTTTATGTTTTGAAAAACTGATTCTAATCAGCTCTTAAAAACTTAGTTGGGTAATTGTAATTGGAGTAAGCAGTGTACACCAAATGTAGAAAATAAAACCGAATACTGAAGCTTAAAGAATAAATTCATTCATATTGTTTTTCTTTTTATATGATGTTAAATATACATCTTTTTAGTTCGGTGTTTCCCAAACTTAAAAACAATCCTAACTTTGTTTCCTTGAACATGGAAAGTTATCCTGAGAGTATATTTGATGTAGTATTAGCTTATAAAAAAATGTGAGCACTATTAAGTTTGAAAAATTCTATGACAATTTTTGAGATTTTGATGATATAGTTGCTTAAATTAGTTCTTCTTTATTTTGTGGGGTATAATTGACATTAAACATTGTGTAAATTTGAGGTATACAGTGTGTTGATTTTATACACTTATATATTGCCATATGGTTAACACCAGTAGTTTTAACTAACGTCTTTATCATATCACATGCTTATTTCTTTTTTGTGGTGAGAACATTCAGAATCTAGTCTCATAGCCATTTTGAAGCATATAGAACATTATTTGTGAGGAACTTTTTTGAACCAAAAACTTCCACATGGCTCTTGCCTTGCTGGTGCATGCAAGTTTCTACATGTAGTAGCAGCTCAACTCTTTAATGTTTATCAGTAGCTGTGACCTNAATCTAGTCTCATAGCCGTTTTGAAGCATATAAAACATTATTTGTGAGGAACTTTTTTGAACCAAAAACTTCCACATGGCTCTTGCCTTGCTGGTGCATGCAAGTTTCTACATGTAGTAGCAGCTCAACTCTTTAATGTTTATCAGTAGCTGTGACCTTGTTCTGGGACTTGCTTAAACAGACACTATTGGCTATGGTTAGTAAGCTATTTTGGGGGAGAGCCAACTAATGCCTCCTTAAAAGAAAACAAATATCATTTTGTTCATTCAGATATTTCAGTAAGTGACATATTTCTTAGGAATTAATGAGATACTTGGAAGGTCTCTTAATAACATGTCAAATAACTTATTAAAATTAGGAAGCTATAGAAATGTGAAGAGAAAATATCATGAAAGATTTGTCAGAAGAATGAAGATAAGTTCCCCTTTCTCCTTCCTCAAAGGAGCATCTTTTTTTTTATTGGAGAATTAAAATAAAATAAGTTTAAAAAAAATTGACAGTTTTCCCACAGTTTAGCAACATGTTAAAAAATGCAATCAACAAAATACATATTTATATAAATAAATATGTGATACCTAGTTATTTCAAAATAGAGTTTAGTATCAGAAATATCTATATTTACTCTCACATGATTTTTAACGATTCTCATATTTCGACTGTCAGAATCATGGAAGCAGTTTCTCAAAATATGCAATCAACAAAATACATATTTATATAAATAAATATGTGATATGTAGTTATTTCAAAATAGAGTTCAGTATCAGAAATATCTATATTTACTCTCACATGATTTTTAACGATTCTCATATTTTGACTGTCAGAATCATGGAAGCAGTTTCTCACTAAGAAAAGGCTTTTAAAAGAAAAATGTGAACAAAAGGAAATAATTTATAATAGAGGATTAAAGACAGATTTTTATATTTGAATTAGAATAACTTATTCCTTTTCACTTTCAGTGTATGTCATTCTTATCAGTCCTCATAAGACTATCGAAGAAGATACTAAGTATGTTTTAAGAAGGGGAAAAAAATTGAGTCTGTTTAGCCTTCACTGAGATCCACTGAGGGAGCGGTTATTTCACGGGACAAAATGATGGAGACTACTTTGCAGGGTGGGTGGCACTGGGTTGGCAGGGAGAACTCTGGAGAGCAGAANGCCACCATCACCCTAATACCAAAACCTGACAAAGATGCCACAAAAAAAGAAAACTACAGGCCAATATCACTGATGAACATAGATGCAAAAATCCTCAACAAAATTCTAGCAATCAGAATCCAACAACACATTAAAAAGATCATACACCATGACCAAGTAGGCTTTATCCCAGGGATGCAAGGATTCTTCAATATTCGCAAATCAATCAATGTAATTCACCACATTAACAAATTGAAAAATAAATGCCATATGATTATCTCAATAGATGCAGAGAAGGCCTTTGATAAAATTCAACATCCATTTATGATAAAAACTCTCCAGAAAGCAGGAATAGAAGGAACATACCTCAACATAATAAAAGCTATATATGACAAACCCACAGCAAACATTATCCTCAATGGTGAAAAATTGAAAGCATTTCCCCTAAAGTCAGGAACAAGACAAGGATGTCCACTTTCACCGCTACTATTCAACATAGTTCTGGAAGTTTTGGCCACAGCAATCAGAGCAGAAAAAGAAATAAAAGGAATCCATATTGGAAAAGAAGAAGTAAAACTCTTACTAATTTTCTATCCAATTTTTTTCTATCAATTATTGACAGAAGGGTATTTCCAGTAACAACTTATGGATTTCTTTCTTTTTAAATTTTTATCTTATATTGCAGTATAGTTGATTTACAATGTTGTGCTAGTTTCAGCTGCACAGCAAAGTGACTTAGTTTTACCGATACACGCGTCTGTCCTTTTCCAGATTTTATCCCACATATGTTATTAGGGTACTGAGTAGAGTTTTCCATGCTACACATAGGTCTTTGTTGACTATCTATTTTAAAAACAGTAGAGTGTATATTTTAATCCCCAATTCCTAATTTATCCCACTCATCTCCACTTGCCCATTAAGTAAACATAAATTTGTTTTCTAAGTCTGTGAGTCTGTTTCTATTCTGTAAATAAGTTCATTTGTATCATTTTTTAGAACCCACATATAAGGGATATACCATATTTGTCTTTCTTTGTCTGATTTACTTCATTTAGTATGATAATCTCTAGCTCCATCCACAACACTACAAGTGGCATTTCACTCTTTTTTATGGCTAATATTCCATTGGGTATACATACCACATCTTGTTTATCTGTTCATCTCTTGATGGACATTTAGGTTGCTTCCGTGTCGGCTCTTCCAACAGTGCTGCTATGAACACAAGGGTGCGTGTACTTTTCGAAGTATGGTTTTCTCTAGATATATGCCCAGGGGTGGGATTGTAGAATCATTGGGTAGTTCTATTTTTAGTTTTTAAGGAACTGTCATACTGTTTTCCATAGTGGCTGCACCAGTTTACATTCCCACCAACACAGCAGGAGGGTTCTCTTTTATCCACACCCTCTCCAACATTTATTGTTTGTAGACTTTGAGGATGACTGTTTTAAATGGTGTGAAGCTTCTTCTATTTTCTTTTTATAGTTCTATTAGTTCTTACTTCCAGTATTTTGAAGCTCTGTTAATAGGTACATAAATGTTTAAGATTATGATATCCTTTGGATGAACTGACCCCTTAACTACTTAAAAATCTTTTAAAACTAAGAACTGCATACATTTAAGGTATACCTGGGATTTCTTTGGAGGGAATGATGCTAAAGCTGAAACTCCAGTACTTTGGCCACCTCATGTGAAGAGCTGACTCATTGGAAAAGACTCTGATGCTGGGAGGGATTGGAGGCAGGAGGAGAAGGGGACGACTGAGGATGAGATGGCTGGATGGCATCACTGACTCGATGGACGTGAGTCTGAGTGAACTCCAGGAGTCGGTGATGGACAGGGAGGCCTGGTGTGCTGCGATTCATGGGGTCACAAAGAGTCGGACACAACTGAGCGACTGAACTGAACAGAAGGTATACAACATGGTGATTTGATATACATGATGAAATACACAATGACTACAATCAAGCCAATTAACATAGTTACCTTTCTGTGCATGTATGATTAGAGCATCTATAAAACTGCAACTTTGTACCCTCTGGTCACCATCTTCCCATCCCTATTAACCACTGTTCTACTTTATTATTTCATGTATATGACTTTGTTAGATTTTACAAACAAGTGAGATCATGCAGTTTTTCTCTTTCTCATTCTGTGTCTGGCTTCACTTAGCATAATGTCCTCCAAGTTCATCCATGTTGTTGCAAATGGTGGATCTCCTTTTCAAAGGGTAGATAATAATCCATTGTATGTGTGTGTATCACAAAATTTATTTGACCCCTTTATCAGATGAAATGATGTCTATATCCTTGGTTATATTTCTTTGCCTTGAAATCTTTTTCTAACATTAATATAGCCACTCCAACTTCGTTTAGTATTCTCCATTCTTTTTATTTTTAATGTATTTGTTTCTTTATACTTAATGTTGGTTTCTTTTAGGCAGCATAGTTGGATCTTGTTTTTTCATCCAATCTGGAAATCTCTGCTTTTCAAATGGGATGTTTAGTTTCTATTTAATGTGACTGTTGACATCATTAAGTTTAAATCTATCATCTTGCTGTCTTCTGTTTTTCATATCTACTCTTTACTCCCCTTTCCCTCTGCTTTACCCTCTTTTGGATTAAATGACTGTTTTTTAATGATTCCTTTTTTATCTCATTTGATGAGTTATTAGCTATAACTCTTTGTTTATTTTAGTGATTGCTCTAGGGTTTATAACAGTCATATTTATATAGTATGTAGTAGTGCAGTGTGTTCGTCGCTTGGTCATATCTGACTCTTTGCAGCCCCATGGATTGTAGCCCAACAGGCTCCTCTGTCCATGGAATTTCCCAGGCAAGAATACTGGAGTGGGTTGCCATTATCTTCTCCAGCAAGTCTTCCTGACCCAGGGACAGAACCGAGGTCTCCTGCCTTGCAGGTACTCTTTACCATCTGAGCTATACTTATGATACAACTTCATGCATATACTAGCACTTTATGCATAGCATAAAGAACCCTATAACAGTATGCTGCATTTCTCTCCTTCCACCCTTTGCATCACTGTTGTGTACTGTACATGTGCATATGTTATAAACCACATACATTTTTTCTGAAGTCATTTATCTTCAAGTGAGATATGAATTAAACACATTTTGTGTATTCACATACTTACAACTTCTGATTTTGTTCATTCAGTTGTGTAGATCCATCTTTCAATTATTAATATTTTGTGGTTCTAACATATGTAAGTCCCACAATCAGTGACTGAAAATAAGACTGCTCTTGCCATAAACTTTAACAAAATATATTGAATAACAGAATTCAGTAGTGTATCAAGTGAGTCTTTTACTATGTGCCATGATTAATTGTATAATACTTCCTATTTAGAAATGGGAGTCATGTTGCTACTAGATTCTTATGTTATTTCCAAGTTTTTAAAAATGTTGTGTTAAAATTTTAACAGTGTGAATAAATTATATTTGGATTTAAACATTATCCCTAGATAATAGTCAGAGAACCTTTAAAGTTCACCGTCCTGCTGTTTAGATCAGAACATAGATATGAGTGTACACTCTTTACTGTTAAAGAGCTGCAGAAAAATGTAAAAGACAGTCAGAACTTTGACTTGTAGGGGAAGCAGGCACTATGGCTTAACAGTAGATAATTCTAGCTAGATATGAATAGAAAACTACCACAGTACATATTTTCCCACCCCTGGTCTCTGATACCCCTTACTCTCTTCACACTCCATCAGACAGGAAAGGTGTACTTAAATTTTATAGAGAATACACTATAACAGACTTGACAATAAAGCTATGTCTTATAAGTAAGTCCTGTTCTCATTAGGTATTACAATAGGTAACACTCTTGAAAGTAGAAGAATGTGTTTAAGAAATTACAGAACTTTCAAGAACCATTACAAATTGATATGGGATTTTTGGTTAAAGACCACTGTCTCACTTCCCAGACTTCAGCACTGTTTTCTGATCAAAAGGATTTCTCCAATTCCCAGAGATCTTTGTCTACATTTAATGTTTTCAGAAATGAGTTTTCTCACCCACTTTAATAAAATACATGTCTAAAAGTGCTAGAGTAAAACATCACACCAAGTAATATAATCCCCCGATAAACCTTCCTCAGGAATGTTTCTTTTCTGATTTATATTAGAAACCTCCTATGACACTGGAAAATTAAGAGATTGAGAATAGAAAAAGGAAGTAAAATATTGTCAACAGTCTCTTAAAACCTAGAAAACAACGATGAGTATTATCTCTAAACGGTGGCTATAGGTATCTTTAAAAATCTTGCTTCTTATTCATGGCAGTAAATGATGGCAATGCAGTATGTGAAAAAAACAATAGTCTGTGCTTTTTTACCTGTTAACCCTAAAAAAATAATTCTAGTTAATAACTTCTAGTCCAGCCTTCCCTGGTGACTCAGTGGTAAAGAATCCACCTGCCAATGCAGGAGATGCAGTTTCAATCCCTGGGTCGGGATGATCCCCTAGAGGAGGAAACTGCAACCCACTCCAGTATTCTTGCCTGGGAAATCTCATGGACAGAGGCGCCTGGCAGGCTACAGTCCACAGGGTCACAAAAGACTGGACACAACTTAGTGACTAAACAACAAACTTCTAGTCCAAAACAGCAGCCGTGGGAAATACATCTACAAATACTGTCAAAAACAGGCAAACTAAATTATTAGATAAAATTCCATTAATACTAAATGTAAGAAAATTTTTAGATGGAGGGGAAAGAACTGCGTTTTGTTTCCAATGCCCCTTTGTTACTGAGAAGAAATCCTGAGTTGGAGCAGAAAGAAAGAAAGAAATCAATAAAGCACTACAAGGGTAGAATTGCATCTAGATAGCAATTGTACACTGTAAACGCCTCTCATTTATCATCATCTGCCCAAATTAAAGATTCATTTTTAGGGTCTTGAGAACTCACTAAAGCAATGTCACAACTCCTTTTTTTTAAATCACATGAAATATGAAGGCAGTCTTGAACATGATTAAAATGCTTAGACGTTTTTTTACTTATATAACAATGACGATTAAGCAGTGCAAAAAAGAAGTACAATTCTAGCAAGAATGCATTTTCCATTTTTATTATCTTAGTGGTCCATACCAAGTGAGATACACAGCCTTTCAAACTGCATTAACAGAGAGGACTCTAAGAAAAATTCACTTTCCTATATGTCATTTTTCATGTAAATGAATATCTTAAGTATATAAGGATACGGCATTATATGAGAGATAATTGATTAGATTGGTCTATATACCAAATACCTGACACTAAAACAACCAAGGAGAAAAGGGAGAAAAAAAGTCATTAGAATCATCTAATCATATGATATTGTATGTAAGAACAACCACATCATGTCCTAAGGATCTCATGAAAACATACTTTTTTGGAAAATCTGAGATATCACTGTTTATATATAAACTCCAAAAGAAACATAAAACAGGTACTAAAATTTAGTAGTTTAACAAGGTAGAAAATCAATATATAGGATATGAATGATTATATATTAAGATTCTAAAAGCAGGACTTATTATACCATAAATATTTTGCTATAAATCAAAACAGTGTGTGCTGAAAAGCTACAATTCACTAATAAGTTAAAGACAACTTAGATCAAGGAATGTGCAGTGGTCAAGAATGGGAAGGCTCAACATCGTTACTATTTCCCTTCTCCTCAATCTATAAACTCAACAGTTTATACATAGTTCTAGTCAATATTCCAAAAGGACTGCTTTGTAGAAATCAAAAGCTGACTTCAAAATTTATATAGAAATGAAAAAAGAACCAGGATATCCAAAAAAGTTTGAAAATGAAGAACAAAACTGGAGGTCTCACACTATCTTATTTCAAGACTTATATAGAGAATAGCAAACAAGATAACAAGGCTATGGAGAAAGAACAGCAGATCCACACGTGCTGGTGATTTTGAAAGTGAAGTCATCAGTCTTGTCCAACTCTTTGCGACCCCATGAACTGTAGCCCACCAGGTTCCTCTGTCCATGGGATTCTCCAGGCAAGAATACTGAAGTGGGTTGCCATTTCCTTCTCCAGGAGATCTACCCAACCCAGGGGTTGAAACTGGGTCTCCCGCATTGTAGGCAGACGCTTTACTGTCTGAGCCACCAGGGAAGTCCAAGATGCAAATACAATTCAATGGAGAAAGAGTTTTTTCAACAAATGGGGCAGGAATAATTGGATATTGATACACCAAAAACCAAGAGTCCAAACTGTGGACTATTCATAGAAATGAGTCACAATGGGCCACAGAAACAAAGTAAAACCTGAAACTAAAACTTCTTAGAGAAAGCACAGGAAAAAAAAATAAAAGCATAGGGAAAAAAAAAATTTGTGGACTCTTGATCTAGACAAGGATTTCTTAATATATCACCAGAGTAAAAATGGATAAACTGGACTTCATCAAAAGTAAGAACGTCTCTGTTCTTTGAAGAGCACTATTAAGAAAATTAAAAGACAAGCCACAGCAGGGAGAAAATATATTCAAAGGACATTCCTGATAAAATGTTTGTATCCTGAATACGTAAAGAACTCCAAGACTTAGGAGTAACAACCCAGTTTTTAAAATGAGTAAAAGATCTTGACACCTTACCAAGCACATGAAAAGGTAATCGGTCTCGTCATTCAACAGTAACGTGCAAAAAACCCAACAGCTGGAAGCCAGTACACACCAATTAGGATGACTAAAAACAGGAACAAACCCCACAAAACCTGAGGATAACAAGTACCAGTGAAAACGCAAAGCCACTAGAACTCTCACGCACTGGTCGGGGGAAAGGAAAGCACGGACACTTTGGAAAACAGTTTGGTGTTTTCTTATAAAGTCAAGCACAGCACCATACAACACAGCAATCCCATTCCTGGGTATGTATCCAAATGAAGAAAGAAAAAAAAAATACCATAATCCTCTGTTTATATTGGCTTAATTCATAACTGCTTCAAACTGGAACAACTCAAATGTCTCTCAATCGAAGAACGAACAAACAAGCTGAGGTATATTCATACAATGGAATACTACTCATCAATATGAAGGGCAAACTACTAATTTACTGTTGTTGCTTAGTCACTCAGTCGTGTCTAACTCTAAACAACCCCATTGACTGTAGCCTACCAGGCACCTCTGTCTGTGGGATTTTCAAGCAAGAATACTGGACTGGGTTACCATTTCCTACTCCAGGGGATCATCCCAGCCCAGGGATCGAACCCACATTTCCTGCACCGTGTGGAATACTACTCATCAATATGAAGGGCAAACTACTAATTTACTGTTGCTGCTTAGTCACTCAGTTGTGTCTAACTCTAAACAACCCCATTGACTGTAGCCTACCAGGCACCTCTGTCTGTGGGATTCTCAAGCAAGAATACTGGGCTGGGTTACCATTTCCTACCCCAGGGGATCATCCCAGCCCAGGGATCGAACCCACATTTCCTGCACCGGCAGGCAGGTTCTTTATTTGCAACAGGGAAGCCCAAACTACTACTAATAACATGCAACATTATGGAATAATCTCAAATATATTACCTAAGTGACTGAAGCCAGATTCAAAAGGCTACATACGGTGTGATTCCATCTTTATGACATTCTAAAAAGACAAAACTATAGGGACAGAAAACACATCAGTGGTCATCAGTGGCTGGGAATGGGTTAACTACAAAGGGCTAAGGGGTAATTTTCTTAGGTGATGGAATTGCTCTGTATCTCCACTCTAGTGGTGGCGGCATAATTATACATTAATATAAAGAGTGGGCAGGAAAAACACCATAATCAGACAATGAGAAATAATACTAAGTTATTTGATCATGACTGTAGGTTGAAAAACATGATCTTCCCAAATGTCAACTAGTCCTGGATACTGTTCAAGATTTTACTACTATAAGGCAACATTCTACCATTTAGTAGGTAAAAATAACATTTAAAATAATAGAAAACTGGGAAACTACTGCATATACAGGTAACATACAAAAATAGGGCATGCATGCTCTCTGTTTTCAAGACCACCTCATTTCATGTATTGAACACATACCTACTGAAAGCAAGAACACACAGTAGAAAATATCATCAGCGGACGAAAGTAACACACTATGTGGTCTTAGTGAAAAACTCATGGGCTGTCAGGACAGACAAACAGGCTAACTTCAAATTCTTTTATGCAACTTACTTAAATTAGGAATGTCAATTAAAGTGCCTTAGTTGATTACACAAGGAGTAACGGAAAAACGCCAAGCTCCTTGCTGGCTTCTATGCATTCAATGAGTCCCTCCCTTCTTTTCTTTCCTTGTTCTCTTCTCAAAACCCAAGTTTTCCCCAAAGTTCTAGATTTGAGAATGTAACTTCTTTTTAAAAGAATAGTGTTCTTATTAAGAAAACCCACATGAACTAGTCCCACCAGCTTCCCTCTCATTTATATTGCCACAACCCCAATTGGTGATGCACCGTTGATCTATCATTATCGGTGAGTAGTTAGCATCTCAGGGGCGGCCAGCGTCGAGGCTAATCAGTGATCTGTGAGGCAGACGGGTTTGAAGAGCTCTGCTTATAAAAAGTGGTGGTAATTTGTTTAGCTAGTCAGACTGAATAGTATTTTCCGACCTAAGAGAAAACTGGCTCAGCAGCAGCAACAGGAAGAGCCAATACACTAAGACAAGTAGTGTGTGAGTGACTGTGTACACGCCAAAGAAGGCTGCCTGTGTGTGGAGAGAGAGCATATTTGTGGGTGTGGGGGTGTGTGTGTGTGTAGAGAACACATTTGCTGGGTAATGAGACAGAGCAAGCAGCCAGAACCTAGAGCCGCCTTGGTACCCAACAGCTTTCTAGATTCGGTTCTTTATCCTCTTTATGAGTCCTTATAATAAGACTCCTTTTTCTTAAAATGGTATATTAAACATGTTTCATTGCTTATTCTACCCTAACCACTTTCAGAATTTTTTTTTTTTTCCTGAGATTGTCATCCCTAAGGACTATGCACAGCTTATTGGTCCAAAGGAAGCATCTGAGCCAAAGCAGCTTACTCCACCCAGATTCTCTCAAGACCAAGTTACTCATACAGACAGTGACTGATTCTCCAGCAAAAGACAGATAGACTTGTAATCAGCATCTTAGAATATCAAAGTTTCATGTAAAATAAGGCTATGAGTTATAAGAAGTCAAGAGAAAACGGGACTAAAGAGCGAGCCTGTCATTTACAAGCTTTGGTATTCAAAAGCTCCTCCTGGTTTCCTGCTCCTGCTCATGATGGTAAACATCACCTTACAAGACTCTTACAAGGACAACTATGATGCCAACAATGGGTGTGCAACTATCAACTGTAAACTGTATCCCAATTATAGGAACAGTACAATGTAAAAAAAAGTGCATCTTTTAAGTGGTGAAAAAATATTTCAATTTCGTTGAAATAATATTTCTACTTGGTTCATTAACTGTATTCAAAGGGATTGTGTGTGTGTGTAGAGAACACATTTGCTGGGTAATGAGACAGAGCAAGCAGCCAGAACCTAGAGCCGCCTTGGTACCCAACAGCTTTCTAGATTCGGTTCTTTATCCTCTTTATGAGTCCTTATAATAAGACTCCTTTTTCTTAAAATGGTATATTAAACATGTTTCATTGCTTATTCTACCCTAACCACTTTCAGAATTTTTTTTTTTTTCCTGAGATTGTCATCCCTAAGGACTATGCACAGCTTATTGGTCCAAAGGAAGCATCTGAGCCAAAGCAGCTTACTCCACCCAGATTCTCTCAAGACCAAGTTACTCATACAGACAGTGACTGATTCTCCAGCAAAAGACAGATAGACTTGTAATCAGCATCTTAGAATATCAAAGTTTCATGTAAAATAAGGCTATGAGTTATAAGAAGTCAAGAGAAAACGGGACTAAAGAGCGAGCCTGTCATTTACAAGCTTTGGTATTCAAAAGCTCCTCCTGGTTTCCTGCTCCTGCTCATGATGGTAAACATCACCTTACAAGACTCTTACAAGGACAACTATGATGCCAACAATGGGTGTGCAACTATCAACTGTAAACTGTATCCCAATTATAGGAACAGTACAATGTAAAAAAAAGTGCATCTTTTAAGTGGTGAAAAAATATTTCAATTTCGTTGAAATAATATTTCTACTTGGTTCATTAACTGTATTCAAAGGGATGCTCTGGTGCTTGAAAACAGTTCTGCTCTCTTATTTAGAGTTCCTCTTTCAGTCTCTCTTCACACGCATATCCCTGTCATGGAAATCGGTGCTAGAAACATCTTTCCAGTTGCTGCCAAAGAAACATACATACACTTTTGTGTTCCCTGTCTAGTTAAAATTTCAAAGCACCTGAAAAGAATCAATTCTTATGATTCTCACAACCTACTTCCAATCAAAGTCAACTGTGCAAAATGATACAATATTATGTACAGTTTCTTGTGCATCTGCTCCTCTCAATATCCCTTTCCATTCGCAATGGTTGATGACTCTTTACCATACAATAAGAGCTGCTTATTACTGTCTTTAGTTTCTTTTAGTTATGTACTTCAAAATTTAAAAGTTGGGACTGTTTTTTCAAACAGTTCAGTAATGTGGCACAGTATCTGAAATTAACCAATTTTTAAAAAATCTAGACAAAGTCACGTTACCAGAAGTAATGTCTGTTGGTTATCATCCTGTTACAGCAACTCTTCAAAAATTTTCTTACATACATAGAGCATAGCATAATTTCTAATACCACTAATAAACTCATATCCACACATCACAAAAACATAAGCACAATGACCTGAAATTTTTAGGATCAAAAGATAATTTTTGAAAAGTCTCACAAGGATTTTCTGAAGTGCCAAAATATATAAACAACACAAATGTAGTTTGTGAGTATTGTAAAAATTGTTCTCCCATTTTATACATCTGTGGTTCCACAGCATTGTACACATACTTCTATTACAGATTTATCAAGTCATATTTGAGTTTTGTCTCTTCATAGACCATAATAAACTCATTGAGAAAAATATACCTGCCAGTGCAGGAGATGTGGGTTTCGTCCCTGGATCAGGAAGATCCCTTAGAGTAGAAAATGGCAACCCCTAAAGTATTCTTGGAGAAGGCAATGGCAGCCCACTCCAGTACTCTTGCCTGGAGAATCCCATGGATGGAGGAGCCTGGTGGGCTGCAGTGCATGGGGTCACTAAGAGTCGGACACGACTGAGCGACTTCACTTTGACTTTTCACTTTCATGCATTGGAGAGGGAAATGACAACCCACTCCAGTGTTCTTGCCTGGAGAATCCCAGGGACGAGGGAGCCTGATGGGCTGCTGTCTATGGGGTCGCACAGAGTCGGACACGACTGAAGCAACTTAGCAGCAGCAGCAGCAGCAGCAGCAAAGTATTCTTGCCTGGAAAATTTCAAGGACAGAGGAGCCTGGCAGGCTATCAGTCCATGGGGCCACAAAGAGCTGGACACGACTGAGTGAGTGAGTACATATCCCTCACTGTGGAGTCTTCAGTACCTATAATAACTGCTTACCTCAGAGTAGGCACATTATAAGGATTTGATGAATGAAATAAATATTCATTTCATTGCAAATCTTGGTAAAATGATCAAGGAAATTTATGCTAGTAACTCTTAAATTTGTAGCATCACACATTCAGAGAAAAAAATTTTCCAGCCTATATACTTGACTTTCTTAATCTGGCTAAAAAAGGTTGTATGTTCATATTTCTTAGCTTTCATTCTTAAAGAAAACTAAGAATTATACTTCCATGTCATCTATCATTTAGCAGTAAGAACTCACAGGAGAAAATATCAGGCGCCAAGAGAACCATAATAAAAATGAAAATTCCTGGATACATGTATACAGTAACTAAAAAAAATACAAAGATAAAATTTGGGACTATATTTGTTAAAAACAGGCTATGAGTAATATATCTTCATTCGGTTTACTAATCTAGACTAATAAACAACTGCTAAATAGCTTTTTATAATATTAATGCAGTGTGTATAAAAGGCTCATTATAAATTGAGTCCTTATGAGAGTAAGATAATTTTACTCTGTCCCATAGTTTATTCTGAAAATGTGTGTTCTCATTCAAAGAGAAGACAGAAAACAATACAGTTGTCTACATACAAACATCAATACTATTATTAAAATACGAAGCAAGTTTTAGAAACAGTCATTAGAATGTATATGCTTACACAACCATTAAAAAATTTCCCTTTGTACACAGCGGACAATTTTTTTTCCTCTATAAAAAGCCATTATTTGAGGGTGGGTATTAATCCTGCATGAATGGTCTTACAAACTCTAGCTTGTAGAAGAGCCTATGTTAGAAATGTGAACATATGTGCGAAAATATCATAAACAAAGATACACAGAAAAATATAAGAGGAAAGAAAGAGGAAGAGAGGCAAGACCTACCAGAATCTTGCCGAAATACCAAAATTTTCTGAGGCTCTTCTGAATTAGAGAGGATGGCTGAGAATTCTAAACATGTGCTACTAACCTGCTGCTGCTGCTAAGTCACTTCAGTCGTGTCCGACTCTGTGTGACCCCATAGACGGCAGCCCACCAGGCTCCCCCGTCCCTGGGATTCTCCAGGCAAGAACACTGGAGTGGGTTGCCATTTCCTTCTCCAATGCATGAAAGAGAAAAGTGAAAGTGAAGTCGCTCAGTCTGTCCGACTCTTAGCGACCCCATGGACTGCAGCCCACCAGGCTACTCCGTCCATTGGATTCTCCAGGCAAGAGTACTGGGGTGGGGTGCCATTGCCTTCCCCGGTGCTACTAACCTAGGTCTTAGAATAAAAGAAAGACAAAGGGCACCAAAATGCACTTAGTATCTTTAAAAGTACTGAATAAATTTTCCAAAGCAAGAAAGGATTGCTGTATTTTTCATTTTTTTGAAAGGTTTTTCTGATGTGGACGATTTTTAAAGTCCTTATTGAATTTGTTATAATACTGCTTCCAGTTTATGTTTTGGTTTTTTGGCCACAAGGCATGTGGGAGCTTAGCTCCCGAACCAAGGATTGAACCCGCACCCTCTCCATTAGAAGGCGAAGTCTTAGCTCTGGGACCTCCAGGGAAGTCCCTTCATTTTTCTTTTTAAATTGCATATGGTAAAATTCACTCTTTTCTGGTGTAAACTTCTGTGAGTTCTGAGAAAAGCACAGTGTAAACACCACGTTAATCAAGATAGAAACAGCTTTATCATCCCCCAATTCCCTCATACTCTCTCTCTATATCCTGCGTCTTATTCCAACCATTAAATTTAGCCATCCTTTGTTTAGTGAAAGCAGTTTAACAAAGGTAGATGGGGGGATGGGGAGATAACTACTTTTAGTTAAAATCTTAAAAAAATATTTGCACAGGAGATACATTTACATCCTAGAAGTAATCCTCCATTACTCCACAATGTTACAAAACAAGATAAAATACACAATTAGACGGATGACTTTCTCGAAACATCTGACTGCTCTCCAGTGATGAGAACTTCCACTGCTGGCACAGTCACGCCAAATCTACTTTGTTCCACAGAATTAAATCAGTAGTATCCTCACAAAATATCCACAACTAAAGTCAACCTCTACATATATAAGCAGCAACTAATACAGTAATAATTTAAAAGGCATATCGGACAGCTTTTTGCTGCCAGGGTTTTTTAAAATCCTCTCACAGGTAGAGCAACAGCTGTTACTGAATAGTTCTGGCCACTAGAGAATTTCTTTTAGCACAGTCTGACATCATGGCCTAAATTCAAAGTGACACCAAATTAAAGCTTGTTATGGTAATAATCATGCCAGTGTAAAGAGGTTTAAAAAAACCTGAAGTCTGAAACTTCAGATATAATTTCAATTTTATCACTGTTAAGTCTAAGCTAATTTCAAATATTACTTTAAGATAACACTATAATGACTTAAAAATGTTCAAAACCTTGATTAAAAAAAAAAAAAGGACATCCTATAAACGGTCAATATATTAACAACAAAGTCTTCCATTTAAATGCTACATTACATTACTTGTCCAGCGGAGGAACAAGATAGGGTAAATATCTTTTCAGAGGCTAGATACCTAACTTTAGAGCTTTCATAAGCTTCCAACATTTAAAACATAATACACAGAGTGATGTCAGAAGGGTGGGGGACAGGAAGGGCCAGTCCTCATCCCCACACGGCAACACTGATTTAACAGCCCCATGCAGACTAGAAAACCTTGAGAACCCCAGAAGCCAGCAAAGAAGTTGAAGCACCCTAAAATAGTACAAAATCCAGAACTACAGTGACATGGTAAAGAAGGGTGATCTCACTGTACTTGGTCTCCCCTGACTCCCAATTCAGCACGGAAAAAAAATCCCTTCAGCGTGCGATTTCTATTCATACAGGAGAGGGCAAGGGGCAGTCCTATGTCCCGAGACCCTCAGGGTGCTGCCCCAGAGAAACGCTCCTGTTTCACCTCACCCAGAGCGCTACCATTCCACCACAGTCTGAATGCCCCGGGAAAGCTGAGAACAAGGAGGGACGGCAGGTGGCACTCGGCAGTGGCCGGTGTGGAGGGCAGTGGCAGGCATGGGCCCCGGCAATAGATGTGGACCACAGCAGCCAGCCAGGAGCTGATGGCCTGGGGGAGGTCCCCAGCAGCTGGGGTGGCTACTTGGCTCTGTGGGACTGGAAGAAGGCACACAATCCTGAGACTTCCTCTGTGGGAAGGACGGAAAGGTGAGAGTAGTGGAATATGCACCTAACATCCCAGCGGCATCTCAGGGCACTGCCCTGGGGAAAAGGCGGCTACCAATAGCTCCGTGGGATTGAGAGAAGGTTTATTGAGAATTCTCCCCCAGGAGGGAGGGAAGGGAATAGGATATGCACATCCATGAAATGATCTGAGACATTCTCAGAACTTCTAGTGGGGCTGATGGGCGAAAGCCTTTTCTTGGCCAGTGCTAATCCATAAAGCCTGGAAGAAGTTTCTCTAAATATACAGACACCAAATGCAAACTTTGCAAGACATGTTCATACAAAATATCAGGGAAACACGCACTGCCAAAGGAACAGAATCAACATACTTCAAAGTAATGGAGATCCATGAATGGCCTGACCAAAAATAAAAAAAAAAATAAAAAATCATCTTTTTTTGGGGGCTGTGCCACATGACACAAAGGATCTTGGCTTCCTGATCGGGGATCAAACCTATGCCCCCTGCAATGGGGGTGTGGTGGGTCTCAACCTCTGGACCAGCAGGGAAGTCCCCCAAACAGTCACCTTAAAGAAGTTCAGTGAGGTACAAGAAAACACAGATAACTAGATGAAGTCAGAAAAACAAAACATGAGCAGAATGAGAATATAAACAAAGAGAGAAGCTGTTTAAAAACCACAGAAATTCTGAAGCCGAAGTACAGAATAAGTGAACTGAAAAATCCATAAGGCAGAAACTTCCATAGATACAAAAAAAATAACACAGTATAGTCACTGGACCAACAGGGAATTTCCTAATCAGCTTTAAAGAGAAGTAGAACCACCTATCTTGTGACAGAACAGACGGAGCTGGAGGACACTGCACTAAGTGAAGTCGGTCCCAGAAGGACAAATACTGCATAAGTCCAACTATATGAGAAATCTAAAATAGCCAAGCTTACAGAGGTAGAAAACAGAGTGACAGGTGCCGGGTGATGAAGGGAGAGAAGACAGGAAGCTGTTCTATAAAGTTACTGGCATACAAGATGAGTGAGTTCTAGAGATTTGCTATACACAGAGCCTACAATTACTGATATAGTATTATGCTTTAATTTGTTGAGAGTAAGCAGATAAGTGTTCTTACCAAAAAGGGACACAAACAAACTTTCGAAGGCGACAGATACGTTTAACACCTTGGTGTTGGTGATGGTATTACAGATGTATGCACATGCCCACTGGAGAAGGACATGGCAACCCACTCCAGTGTTCCTGCCTGGAGAATCCCAGGGACGGGGGAGCCTGNGAGAGTAAGCAGATAAGTGTTCTTACCAAAAAGGGACACAAACAAACTTTCGAAGGCGACAGATACGTTTAACACCTTGGTGTTGGTGATGGTATTACAGATGTATGCACATGCCCACTGGAGAAGGACATGGCAACCCACTCCAGTGTTCCTGCCTGGAGAATCCCAGGGACGGGGGAGCCTGGCGGGCTGCCGTCTCTGGGGTCATACAGAGTCGGACACGACTCAAGCGACTTAGCAGCAGCAGCAGCACATGCCCAAACTCTTCAAGTTGCATATAATAAATATGAATTTTGCATCAATTTTACTCAATGAAGCTATAGATCTCAAATATATATACATATTCATATATCCATAATTCCCCAAATATATATAAAAGAGAGGTTAAGTTCCCTCTAATATTAATACTATAATGATGTTACAAATATTATAATCAAACATGGTAGATCAATTAATATTTTCTGGCTGACCAGTATCTGAATAGTATCAGAGTTCTTGAAAATTAAATCTTCCAGTTATCTGAAATGAAGCAAATTACAGAACTTTTGATAACTAACTTCATTGAGTAGAAACAAGTCTTTGAGCAATAGTACTTAGTATGTTTATTTGAATTACCCCAACCTCTGACAAGCAATTAGAGAAATATAAAAAGATCACAGTACACTGAAATGAGTTTACAGAGAAATGCCCTCAGAACACCAACCACCAAATCAGAGACGCTGCATATGGTGGTTCTGGGTGTGCACATTGCTCACTGTTCAGAGGCCGAGAAAGCAGAGAAGCCTGGAACTGAACACTCTTCACAAGTTATGCCACGTCCCTGAAGGGTAACCCACAGAAAATATAAGGGTAAATTATTACAAAATAGTTTTGAAAAAATATTACCTTGTCAATCATTAAAGCAGCTCAATGTTAACATTACCCAAGGAAGATCTCAGACAGAATCTTTTTTTTTTTTGTATTTATTTATTTTTTTACACGAACTCCCAAACATGAAGGGAGTTCAGACAGAATCTTAAAGTCAGAATTAATCTGAGGTTATTGCCTCTCTACTTTCTCCAAATAAAATCCATCGTATCCCATTATAACCTATACTGAGCACTTCCATGGACAGATGTGACCATTAGGTAATTCTTTGTGATAAGCCAAACTGTATCTCTTTGAAACTTCTGCGCTTTGTAATTACTGCTATTTTACATGATAGCCCTAAAGGATTTTTGAAGACCACTAACAACTGTTCTTTTCCCCTTTTCTTCACTGCAAATAACTGGAGTCCCTTTGATTCATTATTTTATGACATTATCCTAGACAGTGACTACTCCAAAGAGCCTAGGGCAGAATAGAGAACTTGTCTTGAAGTTTCTTCTGTGGGGAAAAGAGAGTTTCTAATTAGCTGATATGATACCACTTTTGTCTCCCTAATAGCTGTCCAATTATGCCAAAGATAGTAGTGATAGCACTTAGTTTTTGCCACAAATCAAACTTTGACCTACTGACTTGTAGGTTTTAAAAGATTTGTTTTTTGTTTCTTTGTTGATTTGTTTCTTCCTTGAATGTTTTTAGGGGGATAGCTTTAGCGAGACTTTGGGGGTGGGAGTGCAGGAGGCAAAAACACACTTTGCAACCCTCTGAGATCCAGCCATCCATTCTGAAGGAGATCAGTCCTGGGTTTCTTTGGAAGGAATGATGCTAAAGCTGAAACTCCAGTACTTTGGCCACCTCATGCATACAGTTGACTCATTGGAAAAGACTCTGATGCTGGGAGGGATTGGGGGCAGGAGGAGAAGGGGAAGACAGAGGGTGAGATGGCTGGATGGCATCACTGACTCAATGGATGTGAGTCTGAGTGAACTCCAGGAGTTGGTAATGGGCAGGGAGGCCTGGCGTGCTGCGATTCATGAGGTCGCAAAGAGTCGGACACGAACGAGTGACTGAATTGAACTGAATAGCATCTAGGCTAGTCACAATCTTCTCAAAAGGTTGTGTGCAGGAAGAGGTAAAAACAGAAGCAAACAGATGTGGAACCATTCCTTCTTATACTACTGGAGGACAATATTTAACTTGTCAAAACCCCTCACATATATTTTCCCTATTGATCTGCTTTCTAGTCATAACTCTAAATTAACACTTTATTTTTAACTTAAATATAAACTTGGTTATATTTATGTAATTAGCTAGTATTGGATTATATATTTTGTAAAAATTGAACTATATAAGTTCAATTATGTATATGAAAGACTTGTTTTCTTTTTTAGTTACTAGAATAAAGTTTCCAAGAGTAAATAAAATAAACTAAAATATTTAATAATATTATTTGTCAGGAAGTCCTACAGGCAGGATGTTTCCTAATTCTTCCAGTGGTCTTTTCCTATTAGATTTCTAACAAGCCAAAAGAGACCTAAATTCTATCAATACTACAAATGAAAAATGCCTTAGGAAAAAAAACGTGAGCTCAGTTTCAAAGTAGTCATGGCAATCATCTAATTAAAAATTTTATACTTTTCTTCCCTTTCTAACTCTTCTACTTCAGTGAAACTAATCGGTTAACATTAAATTTTAAAAATTAGTAAATATTTTTAATTTAAAAGATTCAAAGAAAAAGTAAATCCATTTGGAAAAATCATCTACACGTCTGTATACATAGTATCACACCAGATATTTAATGAAAATGAAAAGGGCATTCTACTTCTCACACCAACTTGATGGCCTAGTACATATATTCTTTACAAAGAATATGAATTCATGGGATTCCAGGAAAATATCAAATAACCAATTAATCTGAAAATAAATCTGGGTAGCTCTAGGAATGTTCTGAGTTTATAGTAACATTTTTAGAGCCTCGGAGACAAGTGTTGAGGAATAAATCTGTTTTAGTTTCTCATGCCAGTGAATTCCTTTGTGGCAATTTCTAAACCACAGGAATTATCCCATTTGGAGGCTATAATTCTCTTATAAGATGTGCTTCCCAATTAAAGACCACATCCAGGAAAACATGTCAGTAAACATTATGGCTCCATGGAGAAATCTTGAGGGGTGATTTAAGTTGTCATTAAACAGGTAGCTTATTTACATTAGATTTACAAATTTTCAAATGAATTCTAGCAGAAAAGGAAGGGCTTCCTGGTGAAAAGACTATAGCTTTAGGTAAACAATAGAATCAATGTATTCTGGCACTGAAGAGGAATTTCAGAGATTGTATAAGAAAGCCTTCATTTCACATAGAGTGGCTCATCCAAAGCACCGCCATAACTGGAAATTTGACTGAGGCACGTGTCCTTTTTTAACTCACTTGATCTCGAGCAAGTCAGAACATCATACTAACAAGACAATACCATCCCCATAGACTATGTCACACAGTTGGTTTTCAAGATATGATTTCAACATGTACACTGCTACCATCCCTGTCACATCTACAACTTGGGAGCCCAGACATAGGTCCCCAGGGACAGTGAATGAGGAAAATGGCTGCAGTGACAGTCTCTTGCCCCTGCTTCCCAACAAATCCACGGTACCACAAAAGGTCAATCATCTAATTACTTTTTGGGGAAAGTACACTGTTGTGCTTCATAGACTTCTACCTGATGTACATTCAACTGGTTGTCTGAGTAGCCAAAGAGACTCCTTGGCTCATCATCCCCAGACAGATGTAAACAAAGGTACTGGAGGCTGTTATTAAGGTTACCAAAAGATCCTCTTCAAAAGTATTTGAAATGTCCTGACACCACCCTTATGGCAGAAAGTGAAGAGGAACTAAAAAGCCTCTTGATGAAAGTGAAAGTGGAGAGTGAAAAAGTTGGCTTAAAGCTCAACATTCAGAAAACTAACATCATGGCATCTGGTCCCATCACTTTATGGGAAATAGATGGGGGAACAGTGGAAACAGTGTCAGACTTTATTTTGGGGGCTTCAAAATCACTGCAGATGGTGACTGCAGCCATGAAATTAAAAGACGCTTACTCCTTGGAAGGAAAGTTATGACCAACCTGATAGCATATCAAAAGCAGAGACATTACTTTGCCAACCAAGGTCCGTCTAGTTAAGGCTATGGTTTTTCCAGTAGTCACGTATGGATATGAGAGTTGGACTGTGAAGAGAGTCCCTTGGACTGCAAGGAGATCCAACCAGTCCATCCTAAAGGAGATCACTCCTGGGTGTTCACTGGAAGGACTGATGCTGAAACTGAAACTCCAATACTTTGGCCACCTCATGTGAAGAGCTGACTCATTGGAAAAGACCCTGATGCTGGGAGGGATTGGGGGCAGGAGAAGAAGGGGATAACAGAGGATGAAATGGTTGGATGGCATCACCGACTCGATGGACATGAGTTTGGGTAAACTCCAGGAGTTGGTGATGGACAGGGAGGCCTGGTGTGCTCTGATTCATGGGGTCTCAAAGAATCAGACACAACTGAGTGACTGAACCGAACTGAACTGAACATTTCATCACCTTTACAAAATTCTATTTAGAGTCAAACACCGTATCAATACCTGTAATGCTTGGATTCTCATCTGGAATGTGAAGACTCATCCCTGAGAGACCAGAGGACCTGGGAGCTAAGGGGCTCTTTCAAACTTGCAACCTCTAAAGATAAAAACATGCTAATGCCACAGTCCACAAACATGCACCATGGGATATCTTCAGTATTTAAGAGGAAACACAGGAGTATTCACAAACGTTGAGTATTGTGTGAACTACTAGCTCACACTAGTGCAGTTTTGATATTAGGTGATGTGAAAATTAATGTGAAAAGGAAAATGAATCATGTGGTGTCTGATCTGATTTCAAGATTTGAGAGGTTGTGCAGTGCCCAACAGGTGCTCAGACCCTGAAAGTGACAGTGATTATTTCAAAATGAAAATATCTTTTTTCTGTAAATTTATATATATTTTTTAAATGGCTATTAAACTCTTAGATCACAGATACTTATTTACTTAATAAACAGCACTGTTAAGGTTGTTTGTTTGTGTTAAGGGGCCCCAGAAAGAATACCAAGGTACTAAGGACTCTATGAACTGAGGCAGTTTGAGAATTCTATGCTAATGTAGAAGTGAGATACATATAATGACTTAAGGTTATACAAAACTTCAACATAAAAAGACTAGAATCCCTAGTCATAAACACAAATACACCCAAAATTATAAATCATAGACTCAGTATTATCATGTATTTATCAGTTATCAACTGTTCTTTATTATATACAGCACTGACTGGGTAAGACAGGTTTCTAGAGTTCAACAGCCTCAGGTGTGAAAATTAATTTTATCATTAACTGTGCATCTTGACTATTTAAACCTGTTTCCTAATCTGTGATAAAAGGTACAATAATAGTACTTTATAGTATGTACTGTAAAGATAAAATGAAATAAAGCATGAAAACTACAGAGTAGGCCTGCACCCAGGGTGCCTCTTTAAGTACCTGACGTGCCGATCCACAGACTAGGACCCCAGCCAGGGGGGCCACTCTATGTGGCTGAACTGGAGGAGCTAAGGAGAAAGACTGGCCAAAGGGGCCTTCTGATTGCCAGCTATAAGAAGCTCGAAAGAAGACTCTGGAAGGGCCATAACTCCTGCCACGGAGGCAGTCCAGGGTCCCTACAAGCCAAGGAGCTGCACCACCTTTACGCTCAGCCCTGAGGTGCCACAGGCAAAAAAAAAAAAAAAAAAGCCTTGTTTCTATGCACGTAGGGTCACTTCAGTTCTGTCCAATTCTTTGTGACCCTGTGGACTGCGGCCTGCCAGGCTTCTCTGTCAGGGGGTTTCTCCAGGCACTGGAGCGTATTGGCCAATACTGGTTGCCATACCCTTCCAGAGCACTTTATTTCCTGCCTCCCTAGCTGCCAACTCCTCTGAGTAGCTGGTGCTGCCAGAACCCCTGCGACCCAAGCAGCTGCACCACCTCCACACCTGGCCCTCACAGGGGCAAACCCAAGCCATCCAGGGCAGCCTCAGGAGCAAACCCCAGTGGACAGCCCACATGCAGCGGTGGAAATAAAACCACAACTGAAACCCAGGGGCAGTGCGGCTAAGGAAGAAGACCCAAAACCTTCCCATCAGCTGTACAAGGTGGAAATAAAACCACAACTGAAACCCAGGGGCAGTGCGGCTAAGGAAGAAGACCCAAAACCTTCCCATCAGCTGTACAAGCTGCAGATTAAATCCACACAATCAACTAGGCAGACCGTGTGTCTATGGAATATATAAAAGGTCATTGAGAACTCCCACAAAACAAAAAGTACCAGTTCTGATAGCTGTGGACACTGGAGGCAAGGACACACGGGAGTAGGACCAGGTCAGAATCTGAGCTGCGCCCACAGCAAGTCCAGAGATAGCACCGCGTTGCAGGGCATCCTAGGGAGGTGAGGTGGACTGTGACTACCAGGGAGGGAAAGGACTCTAACAGCAGTGACTCAAGAAAAGCATTAATTTTTCTTATGTTTTGACTTGTTCTATAGATCCTTTTGGATTTTTTTCTTTCTTTTCCTTTTACTCACCCCCTCGATTTTATTGCCAGTAGGAAATCTAATTAAGTTTTTGAGCCTTTTTTTTTTTTTTTTGCTTTTTTTCTCAGTCACATTTTTTATTGTTGTTATAAACCTCTGCCTCTATGTTGGGCTTTTGCAGTTCTGGGGAGTTGTCTTTCTTTTCTTTTCTCCTTTTTAAATTTTATTTCTTTAACCTATTATTATTTCTTCTACATATATGCTTCCCTGGTGGCTCAGAGGTTAAAGCATCTGCCTGGAATGCTGGAGACCTGGGTTTGATCCCTGGGTCGGGAAGATCCCCTGGAGAAGGCAATAGCAATCCACTCCAGTACTCTTGCCTGGAGAATCCTATGGAGGGAGAAGCCTGGTAGGCTACAGTCCATGGGGTCACAAAGAGTCGGACACGACTGAGCAACTTCACTTCATTCCTCTGTTTGCTTTTCCTACTCTTCTTTTCCCCTTGCAGTTAATCTTTAAATATAAATCTTCTTCATCTACCTCTATTTAACTGTGTATATCTGTCCTTTCTTTCTTGTCTTTCTTTCCCTTCCTCTCAACATATTTGTTAGTTTTGTTTTCACTGCCTTATTCTCCACTTGGCACCTTGCTTTACTTTTGTTTTCTAGTTTGTGCTTTAGTTAGTTTTGTTCTTAACTGGTAAATAAATTTTTTATTTCCTTTGTTTATTGGGTTAATCTACTGTACTTTATTTTTGTTGGACTCTTTTGACTTTGCTCATGGGTGTATATGGATACGTGTATATTCCATTATTTTAATTATTGTTTGCCTGATTTTGTAACCATCATTTGTCTCGGGTTCATCTTTTTGGTTTCTTGTTTTTGGATATTTGTTTTAATCTCACTTAATGCCATAACAAACCATGTGTGGGATCTTCATTCCTCACCAGAGATCAAGCCCTGAGCGTTTGGAGTGGGAGCACTGACTCCAAGACCCTAGACTACCACAGAACTAACCCTAGGGGGTATCAAATAGTGAGAACTCACACAAAGGAAACCACTTGAAAACAAGACCCAGCATCACTGAATCACCAGTAGCACCCTGTGCAGGACGCCTCATCTGAACAACAAACAAAACAAAAACACAGACCCAATCATCAGCAGACAGGATTACCATCTCACTCAGCCTTGCCCCTCAGAGGAAAAACAAACAAATAAAAACTCAGCACAAATCTCACCCCATATGAAGCTTACACAAACCACTGGACTAACCTTAGAAGGGAAGAAACCAAAAGGTAGAAAGAATTCAACCTTGAAGCCTGGGAAAAGGAGACCTCAAACACAGTAAGTTAAAAAAAATAATAATGAAAAGGCAGAGAAATACGACACAAATGAAGAAACACAGAAGTCCAAATAAATGAAGAGGAAATAGGCAAACTACTGGAAAAAGAATTCAGAATAATAATAGTTAAGACGATCAAAACCCTTGAAAACAAAATGGAGAAAATGTAAGAATCAATTAACAAAGTCCTAAAAGAATAAAAGAATAAACATGCAGAGATAAACACAATTACTAAAATTAAAAAATTTCTAGAAAGAATCAATAGCAGAATATCTGAAGCAGAAGAACGAATCAGTGATCTGGAAGATAATATGGTGGAAATACCTTCTGAAGAGCAGCATAAAGTGAAAAGAATGAAAGGAAATGAGGACAGTCTCAGAGACCTCAGGGACAATATCCAATTCACCAACATTCTAATTATAGGAGTCCCAGAAGAAGAAGAGAAAAAGAAAGGGTATGAGAAAGTTTTTGAAGAGATTATAGTTGAAAATTTCCCCAACATGAAAAAGGAAATAGTTAATCAAGTCCAAGAGGCGCGTTTATCCCATACAGGATAAACGGAAAAGTAATAAGGAAACACAAGTCTTATATGATACATTAGATGAGATGGATCTCATTGATATCTTCAGGACATTCCATCCAAATTCAGAAGAATACACCTCAAGTGCACGTGGAACATTCTCCAGGACAGACCACATCTTGGGTCACAAATCAAACCTCAGTAAATTTAAGAAAATTGAAATCCTATCAAACATTTTCTCCAACCACAATGCTATGAGACTAGATATCAATTACAAGAAAAAAACTGTAAGAAATACAAACACATGGAGATTAAATGACACATTTCTAAATAACCAACAGGTTACTGAAGAAATCAAAAGGTAAATAAAAAAATTATGAGAAACAAATGACAATGAAAACACGACAACTCAAAACCTATGGGATGCAGCAAAAGCAGTTCTAACAGGGAAGTTTATAGCAATACAATCCTATTTCAAGAAACAAGCAAAACATCGAATATACAACCTAACTTTACAGCTATAACAACTGGAAAAAGAAGAACAAAGAAGACCCCAAAATCAGTTGAAGAAAGCATAAAGATTCGAATAGAAATAAATGAAAAAAAAGTGAAAGAAACAATAGCAAAGATTAATAAAACTAAAAGCTGGTTCTTTGAGAAGGTAAACAAAATTGACAAGCCTTTAGCCAGACTCATCAAGAAAAGAGAGAAAAACCAAATCAACAAAACTAGAAATAAAAAAGGAGAGATTACAACAGACAATGCAGAAATACAAAGAATTTTAAGAGACTATTATGAACAACTATATGGCAAGAAAATGGATAACCTGGAGGAAATGGACAGATTCTTAGAAAAGTTCAATCTTCCAAACTGAACCAGAAGAAACAGAAAATAAGAACAATCCAATTACAAGCACTGAAATTGAAGCTGTGATAAAAAAATCTCCCAAAAACACAAAACCCCAGGACCAGATGGCTTCACAGGAGAATTCTATTAAACACTGAGAGAAGAGCTAATGCCTATCCTTCTAAAACTCTCTCAAAAAATTGCAGAGGAACATTATCAAACTCATTCTACGAGGGAACCATCACCCTGATACTCAAACCAGACAAGTTCAGTTCAGTTCAGTTGCACAGTAGTGTCTGCCTCTCCGTGACTCCATGGACTGCAGCACACCAGGCCTCCCTGTCCATCACCAACCCTAGAACTACTCAAACTCATGTCCATTGCATTGGTGATGCCATCCAACCATCTCATCCTCTGTCATCCCCTTCTCNAGTGTCTGCCTCTCCGTGACTCCATGGACTGCAGCACACCAGGCCTCCCTGTCCATCACCAACCCTAGAACTACTCAAACTCATGTCCATTGCATTGGTGATGCCATCCAACCATCTCATCCTCTGTCATCCCCTTCTCCTCCTGTCTTAAATCTTTCCCAGCATCAAGGTCTTTTCCATTGAGTTGGTTCTTCATATCAGGTGGCCAAAGTATTGGAGCTTCAGCCTCAGCATTAGTCCTTCCAATGAATATTTGGGACTAAAAGAAAGCTACAGGCCAGTATCACTGATGAACATAGATGCAAAAATCCTCAACAAAATTTTAGCGAACAGAATTCAGCAAATATCAAAAAGCTCATACATCATGATCAACTTGGGTTTATTCCAGGAATGCACGGATTCTTCAATATATACAAATCAATCAATGTGATAAACCATACTAACATATTGAAAGATAAAAACTATAGGATAATCTCAATAGATGCAGAAAAATAATTTGACAAAATTCAGCACCCATTTATGATTAAAACTCTTCAAAAAGTGAGCACAGAGGAAACCTACCTCAACATAGTAAAGGCCATATATGATAAGCTTACAGCAAACATTATTCTCAATGGTGAAAAACTGAAAGCATTCCCCCTAAGATCAGGAACAAGACAAGGGTGTCCATTTTCACCACTATTAAACACAGCTGTGGAAGTTCTAGCTACAGCAATCAGAGAAGAAAAAGAAATAAAAGGAATCCAGATCAGAAAAGAAGTAAAGCTCTCACTGTTTGCAGATGACATGATACTGTACATAGAAAATCCTAAAGACAGTAACAGAGAATTCCTAGAACTAATTAGTGAATTTAGCAAAGTTGCAGGATACAAAATCAATATCCAGAAATCACTTGCATTTCTATATACTAACAATGAAAAATCAGAAAGAGAAGGAATCAATCCCATTCACCATTGCAACAAAGAGAATTAAATATCTAGGAATAAACTTACCTCAGGAGACAAAAGAACTATACACAGAAAATTATAAGATACTGATGAAAGAAATCAAAGATGACATAAACAGATGGAGAGATATTTCATATTCCTGGGTAGGAAGAACCAATATTGTGAAAATGACTATACTACCAAAGGCAATCTACAGATTCATTGTGATCCCTATCAAATCACCAATGTCATTTCTCACAGAACTAGAACAAAAAATTTCACAATTCATATGGAAACACAAAAGACCCAGAATAGCCAAAGCAGTCTTGAGAAAGAAGAATGGAGCTGACTTCAGATTATACTACAAAGCTACAGTCATCAAGACAGTATGGTACTGGCACAAAAACAGAAATATAGACCAATGGAACAAGATAGAAAGCCCAGAAATAGACCCATGCACCTATAGGTATAGGTGCATTTATTTTTGACAAAGGAGGCAAGAATATACAATGGGGCAAAGACAGCCTCTTGAATAAATGGTGCTAGAAAAACTGGACAGCTACATGTAAAAGAACGAAATTAGAACACTTCCTAACATCATACACAAAGATAAACTCAAAATGGATTAAACACCTAAATGTAAGACCAGAAACTATAAAACTCCTAGAGGANGAATATACAATGGGGCAAAGACAGCCTCTTGAATAAATGGTGCTAGAAAAACTGGACAGCTACATGTAAAAGAACGAAATTAGAACACTTCCTAACATCATACACAAAGATAAACTCAAAATGGATTAAACACCTAAATGTAAGACCAGAAACTATAAAACTCTCAGAGGAAAACATAGGCAGGACACTGGATGACATAAATCAAAGCAAGATCCTCTATGACTCACCCCCTAGAGTAACAAAAATAAAAACAAAAGTAAACAAGTGGGACTTGATTAAACTTAAAAGCTTTTGCACAGCAAAGGAAACCATAAGCAAGCTGAAAAGACAAACCTCAGAAAAGGAAAAAATAACAGCAAATAAAACAACTGACAAAGGATTAATCTCCAAAATATACAAGCAGCTCATACAACTCAATGCAAGAAAAACAAACAACCCAATCGAAAAGTGACGAAAAGACCTAAAAAGACATTTCTCCAAAGACGACATACAGACGGCTAACAAACACATGAAAAGATGCTCAACATTGCTCATTATCAGGAAATTCAAATCAAAACTACAATGAGATATCACCTCACACTGGTCAGAATGACCCTCATCAAAAAGTCTACAAACAATACATGCTAGAGAGGGTGTGGAGAAAAGGGAACACTCTTGCACTGTTGGTGGGAATGTAAATGAATAATACAGCCACTATGGAAGACAACATGGAGATTCCTTAAAAAACTAGGGAGAAGATCACCATATGACCCAGCAATACCACTCCTAGGCATATACCCTGAGGAAACCAAAATTGAAAGAGACACACGTATTCCAGTGTTCATTGCAGCACTATTTACAATAGCTAGAACATGGAAGCAACCTAGGCGTCCATCAACAGATGAATGGATAAAGAAGTTGTGGTAAATAAATACAATGGAACACATTTGAGTCAGTTATAATGAGGTGGATGAAGCTGCTGCTGCTGCTGCTGCTGCTGCTGCTAAGTCGCTTCAGTCGTGTCCGATTCTGTGCGACCCCACAGATGGAAGCCCACTAGGCTCCTCTGTCTCTGGGATTCTCCAGGCAAGAACACACTAGAACCTATTATACAGAGTGACGTCAGGCAGAAAGAGAAAGACAAATACCATATTCTAATGCACATATACAGAATCTAGCAAAATGGTACTGAATAATTTATTTACAGGGCAGCAGCGGAGAAACAGACATAGAGAATAGACTGACGGACATGGGAAGAGGGGAGGAGAGGGTGAGATGTATGGAAAGAGTAACATGGAAACTTACATTACCTTATGTAAAATAGATAGCCAATGGGAATTTGCTGTATGGCTCAGGAAACTCAAACAGGGGCTCTGTATCAACCTAGAGGGGTGGGATGGGGTGGGAGATGGGAGGGAGATTCAAAAGGGAGGGGATATAGGTAGACCTATGGCTGATTCATGTGGAGGTTTGACAGAAAAGAACAAAATTCTGTAAAGCAATTATCCTTCAATTTAAAAATTGAAAAAAAAAATCAGACCAAAACGAAACCAAAAAAGGTAAAAAAACAGAATAAAAATTTTTAAATGATGGATTAAAACTCCCATGTGTCATAAGTATACTAAATGTATACAGAATAAACACTGTAATTAAAAACAAAAGGTTGTCATATTAGATGATTTTTTTTAGAAATCCAACTACATGTCAGTAACAGGTCACATGCCTTAAATATAAGGATGCAGAAACTTTGAAAGTAAAAAGAAATATAGAAAAAAGATACAGTGGCAGCTATCAGCCAAAAGAAAGCTGATGTAATAGCAGACAAAGTACACTTTGAAGCAAATATATAATTGCTAACTAACATATATACACTCACTACTATATATAAAATAGATAGCCAATAAGGACCTAGCGTACAACACAGGGAACTATGCTCAATATTTTGTAATCACCTGTAAGGGAAAATAATCTAAAACATATATATAACCATATCTCATATACATATGTATAACCGAATCACTGTGCTGTACACCTGAAGCTAATACAACACTGTATATCAACTATAATTTAAAAATAAAGGAGTCATTATTACAAAAGCTGCTTAAAAAAATTAAAAAATAAATAATTGCTGGAGTCTGTGATAGCATTCTAAAGTGATTAGACGGCAATTAGTAAAAGGGAAATTTGTTCAAGAATTCTATTTCTTACATTCTTGTCAATTCAATGCATATACTACATAGCTTAACCTCAGATCTGAGATAGTAAAAGTGTTCTAGTTGAATTCCCTATATGTAAAATAAGAAGAAACTGAGACTTATTTTTAAATCTCTCCAAAGAAATTACAGTACACTCATTTTAAGATCACACAGACAATTTGTGGAGAATTTAGTTCATATTATCATAGAGAGTCTCCAATGCCAAGTCGCATGGCCTTTGTCTCCTTAAAACTTAAAAATTCAAACACTGTTATTTACTCTGGACTGATTTTATACTCAAATGAATTATCTGAGCTTAACTTGCTAAAATATTAACCAGTATATAACACAAATGGCACTAATTATGTTGGGCACTAAGTATCTTATGCCTTTTAACTTGTTCAATCCTCATAACCAGAATTAGAGATAAGTACCATAATTATCCCTTTTTTATTAACAGAGAAAGTGAAACACAGAGAGTTAAAGTATCAAGATCACACAGATAATAAGGAGAGAGGATTGAAACCTAGGCTCCAGAGTCTGTGCTCTTTATCAACCAAGAGAAGCCTCTGGGCTTATGGTTGCCTCTTCCACAAGTTAGATATCTAACCTTGGCAAGACACACTGAGAAATGGAGAATTTTACCAAATATTACCTAAAATCTATTTTAATTTTTAAAAACCTGATTCTCCATAGCAAAGCTTTATTATGTATTTATATCCTTAACCAGATATAAGTAAGCAAAGCTTTATTATATATTTATATCCTTCTATCATGTAAGCATAGAAAACTTACAGGAACATTAGGCCTTTCCAGATAGTTTAACTATAAGTTTCCAATTTCTGAACAACATAACTAATATTACCATAAGAGTAAAGAAAGAAAAACAATTAATAAAATGCCAGCATATTTTTCTGTAATTTATTTTTGTACAATCATTATAAAGGCAATTGCATTTTCCATTAAAAAGTTAATTCTTGTTTCTTGGATTTTTAGTCTCCCCCCAACCCCACCCTGCCCCTGCCCCAAAAAAA
>SJYX01018971.1:33178-53639 GCA_006410675.1 Oreotragus oreotragus | reverse complement strand
GACCCTGCCCCTGCCCCAAAAAAATCTCTTTTCTTAAAAAACCATAGAAAATTTTCAACTGGACACATATTCATGTAGCTAAAGATCACACTTTCTTTTGAAGCTTCATATGGCACACGACTAAGTTCCGATCAACATGACCTGAGCCTAAGTGACGTGCACAACTTTGAGGTCATTCCTTTCAAAGTGAGGGGTGTGCTCTCTTCTTTCCCTTCTTTCCTCTTTTTAGCTGACTGGGTTTGAGTAGAACTGGACCACTCAATGGAAACTGCGTGTTGAAGGTGGCATAGCAACAAGAAAAGAGAAGCCCAATTCTCTGATAATTGTGGGCCCATCCTATCAGCCAAGATATCTATGAGTGAAAAATGTACTTCTATATTACCGGGGAGCTCTTAATTTCAGTCACTGATCATGAATCCTAACTACTTTAGAACTAGGAGATCAATCACAAACTGATTTGTATATTCACACAGAAAGCTATAATTAGGGAATATGTTCTTATCCCTAGTCTTTAAGATAAATGTCAGTAACACAGTAAGAGGAAAAAATAAAACCAATACCATTAAACTCCCTTACAATACAAAGCTATGACATGTTACTATAAAAGACATGTAAATATGCTATGTACATTGATTATACAAGACTAATATGACTTCTGCATGTAAATATATATATTCGTACAAATCACAATTATATGTGGTACTGCATAAATGTGACCTAGAATTAACAAGTCAGCTATAATCTGACTAAACATTTAATTACTAACTTTGCTTGCTCCCTTGGAACTTAATTCAAGGAAGTTTTACTTATTTCTGTATTTTTGTAATGATAGCTTCTTGTTTTCTTACAAACCAGCCCAGGGCAGCTTAAACTATATACTCAGTTCAGTTCAGTTCAGTCGCTCAGTCGTGTCCGACTCTGCAATTCCATGAATCGCAGCATGCCAGGCCTCCCTGTTCATCACCAACTCCTGGAGTTCACTCAAACTCACATCCATCGAGTTGGTGATGCCATCCAGCCATCTCATCCTCTGTCGTCCCCTTCTCCTCCTGCTCCCAATCCCTCCCAGCATCAGAGTCTTTTCCAATGAGTCAACTCTTCGCATGAGGTGGCCAAAGTACTATATACTTCTTCTCTCAAATAGTTTCCTAAATGCAATAATTTTATTGATCAGAGAGCTATATCTTATAAAAATATGCTGAAATTCTTCACTACTCTTCAGTTTAGTTGGCATTTAATGACAAATTTGATGTGCTATGGATAATTAATGCAGGATATTAACCAGAGTTCTAAGTATGTCTGAGAACCTGGGTCCACATCGATTCATGTGTTTCTAATGAACATCAGAAGATGGTTTTTTAAGTAAGTTTTAATTTTCTCAGAATTAACTGCGAGGAATTAAAGACAACTCTGTGGGTGATGTGTGTATGGAATTACTTGTCACTGACCACCAATCACAAAACTTTAGTCACTAGACTGGAAAAAGAAAATCTGTAAGGCACAGAGGCAAAGTCCTAGACCCGGTTTTGTGTAATTCCCTGCTTAAGTCAAGCACTATAGGTTGACTGGAGTCTAGATGTCTAGATGCACAATGACCTTAGGAACTCCTCACCTTAAACTTTTCCATTTATATGAAGCCATTTTGTCATATATTACTTCTTTCTGCTTTTGCTGTAGGTTTGGAGGTTCTCTCATCTTTTGTCTGTCTCTGACTTAGCAGTTGTGCAGGAGAAACACTTGTCTCTGCTGAATAAGGAGAAACATCCCTCTTCTGTTGGTGCTATATTAATCAGCAGGGTATTCAGCTTCCCAGTGTTAGACTATCATGCTAAACTAATCTCAGCTCCTTTCTTGTGTTGCTTTTTCATTGACTCACTGGCTTTTAAGAAAACTGTTTTTATTTTTTATTGTACTATTTTTATTTTTATATGTTTATGATATCAATTATATTTATATTCCTCCAAGTGAAAAATTTCCCAAAATTTGAAGATTACTTGTTATTAAAAAAATGTTATAAATTATTTGTGGAGGAAATACAATATAATTTCTTCAAAAGAAGAATAATCTTGTGTTAATATAAACACTATTATACTCACTTTAAGGTTGCTTTGAAATCATACTTAAACAGTGGCCACCATGGACTAGCTTACAGATAATAAGGACTGAGAAAAATAAACGTAAAATATTCTATGTAGTACAAAGAGAATTAGAAAAGCATAAGAACAAAATTACAAGGAAAGCAAAATCATGCCTTTAATGAAACATATTCGTCTTTTTTCCACATAAAATTTCTAATTTCCACATAACTTAAGCCAAAAAATTTAATAGTAACCCTATATAAATCATTACATCCTTTTTTCTACCTCTTTTGCTTCATGTTGAGATTAACTTTCAAGATGCAATCTAAATATTTACTTTAAAAATGGTAGCAGAAGTATGTTACAGCAAAAGTAGCTGCAGCTATCATTATTAAGTGCTTACTGTATACCACTGTAAAATGTTAAATGAATTACCTTATCTAATCCTTCTTATACCTCTATTAGACACATTTTAGCCCCATTTAACTGGAGCAAAAAATATATAGAAAGAGGAATTAAGTAAACTTGCACAAGATGAAACAGTTTATAAATGGTTCAAACAGGACTTAAACCCAGGTAGGTGCACCAGGAGCACACGTCCAGACTTTTCAAAAACATATTAAGAGCATTCATAATTCTGTAATTACTCCCTTAGAGTCAAGTTTTCCTTTAGTTAGCAATTACACACATACAGACTAAATAACAGGTCAAAGATACCACATTGGCAACTACTTCCAAACAAGAATCAGAGAATGTCTGAGTTACAGAGCCTTAAGGGTTGCATGCGGACATAATTCTGCTACAAGTACTCTCTTATTGTTTTCTCTTGGCCACTCCAAAATCCCAAAGAATTTTTGAACTTGGAAAGAATCAGAGTAGCATTACAAAGACCACATTACCTTAATTAGAAGATAAACTTTACTTCAAAAGAGATGTTATATGATTGAATTTAAATTATTTCTAGATTTTTAAAAAATGTATGCAATGTAATGAAAACAAAGAAAAGGGACAAAAATAAACTGTTGAAAGACTGGAAAGCAACGAGAGGGAAAGAAAGATGAGTAGGAAGGAATATAAAAAGGCAAAGAGAAGAAAACGAATAATGAAAAAGATTATAAAAAGTAAATTACTAAAATAACTTAGAAATTTACAAAAGTAAGTTACACAAATAAAACAAATCATAAAAAATAGACTGAGGAATTCCCTTGTGGTCCAGTGGTTAGGCCTCTGCTCTCACTGCCAAGGGCCCAGGTTCAAACACTGGTGGGGAAAACGAAGATCCCCTAAACCACATGGTGCAGCCAAAAAGAAAAAAACTATTAGCAAAAATGAAAAATGAAAAGTGAGAAAAACCTGTGCCTATGATCATTCTTTCCTTGCAAACATCTACTAAGTACAGATCTCTTCGTTGCTCTTTTTTCTAGACTACTATTCTTAGGCAGTAGCTCTTCAGACTCAGTGCCACAGGTCAGGAAAATACTAACACACCCTAATCCCTTACTCACAGTCTCTTTCTCTTTTAACATTTTTTTCTTTTTGAAATGCACAAACTAAAATTCAAGAATCTAAATGTCCTCAGTCGCTCAGTCGTGTCCAACTCTGTGACCCCATGGTCTGCAGTCCGCCAAGCTCCTCTGTCCATGGGATTTCTCATGCAAGAACATAGGAATGTCGATGCATGAGACAGGGTGCTCGGGGCTGGTGCACTGGGATGACCCAGAGGGATGGATGGGAGGGAGCTGGGAGGGGGGTTCAGGATGGGGAACACATGTACACCCATGGCTGATTCATGTCAGTGTATGGCAAAACCAATACAATATTGTAAAGTAATTAGCCTCCAATTTAAAAAAAAGAACATAGGAGTGGGTTGCCATTTCCTTCTCCAGAGAATCTTCCTGACTCAGGGTTAGAATCCACGTCTCCTGTATTGGCAGGCAGATTCCTAACCACTGAGCCACCTGGGAAGCCCAAGAATCTAAATGGTTATATGAAATACTAAAGAGCATTTTATAATAAGCATATTTTATTAATATACTATTAATCAGTTTATACTGATCTTTTGCAATATGACATTAGAAAGCATACTTCCTTTCAAAGGTTAATATATTACTTACAATAGGCAATGTTAGAAGCTCTTGCCAAACAGCCAATAATATATTTGTCATAATGAAATCAAAATCAAAAGGAATGATGCTTTCCTGTCTGGTCCTTTTCCAGGCTAACATTCATTTATATAAGTAATTTCATTTATCTTAAATCTGGAATTTATTACTTATGAACAAACTTAAGAACAATGCTTTAACCAAAAGTATATATAACATAAACCCAAATTCCACCAGAAGGAAATGTTATTTCATAGAATTAAAAGAATATGAGATGACATTACATCACTCCTAATTCATTTAGAAACATCACTGGTGTTTCTTCTAATGCAGATGAAATTTTGATTATAAATAAAATCTGCCTTTATAAGAATATTCACAAATCCATTGATTCACAACTGGGTAAGTATATTTATAAATTAACTTCTGAGTGGTTTCAAAATCTGTTCACGGACCCTAACTGGAAAGAAACAGACATAAAACGCAACTCTCTTGGGAAAAAACTTCCAACTTATACATGTTCATGAATAGCCATTCGAGAGTGACTATCTTCTAAAGTCATCAATGATTGTGATAATACAAAATCAACATGATCATGACTTACTATCATTGCAACTTGGTCTGGGTAACACTTCATCTTTGAAAATTTGAGGAGAAATTTTAATATAACAAGAGATATACTTCATAATGAAAATATAATCTATTTAAAAATCAGCTATGTAACTTGTCAATATCCTATTTAACAAACAAAATAAAATGAACCCTAGTGATTAAAGGCACTGATACTTGAGAACATTCCAGGAAATACTCTAAAATGTGTCAGAAAAAAAAATTATTTAAAACTACTTATTATCATAATATCTTAAAAAACAACTAACTTATACTTTTTCCACACATGATCTACTCACCCAGTCTGGGCAGAAAGAAAAAAATACAAAGGGGCAGTCAAGGAATACACGCTGATCTGGAATGAACTTCTCGCCACCACTTTTTGGCAAGGCATAAGACCCTGAAGCAGTGACAACAACCTTCTCTGATATTGTCTCTCTGTCATGTCAGACTCCTCTATGCATGTACCTTAATGAAAAATGGCGTCAATCAACTTTGGTACAATTAATTTGTTCCCAATCCTAAAATGTAAAAATAATCTTCTAAAAGACCAATGTATCAGAAATGAACTTCTTTACAAAACAGACTCAGGGACTAGAAAAACAAACTCATGGTTGCTGGGAGGAAGGCTGCGGGGAAGGGATAGTAAGGGAGCTTGGGATGGACGTGTACACACTGCTATATTTGAAATGAATAACCAACAAGGGCCTCCTATATGGCACATGGAACTCTGCTCAATGTTATGCGGCAGCCTGGATGGGAGGGGAGTTTGGGGGAGACTGGATATGTCTATATGTGTGGCTGAGTCCCTCTGCTGTCCACCTGAAACTATCACAACATTGTTAATTGGCTGTACACCAATACAAAATTTTCAAAACAAAATTAAAAAAAAAAACCCAATGTATCAGCACAAAGTATATAAGAGACAGTCTGAATGAAATTTAAAAATACATGTTTATACACATGTATGTATATGTTTGTGAAGAAAGCTGAGCGCCAAAGAATTGATGCTTTTGAACTGGGGTGTTGGAGAAGACTCTTCAGAGTCCCTTGGACTGCAAGGAGATCCAACCAGTCCATCCTAAAGGAGATCAGCCCTGAGTGTTCTTTGGAAGGACTGATGCTAAAGCTGAAACTCCAGTACTTTGGCCACCTCATTTGAAGAGTTGACTCACTGGAAAAGACTCTGATGCTGGGTGGGATTGGGGGCAGGAGGGGAAGGGGACGACAGAGGAGGAGATGGCTGGATGGCATCGCCAACTCGATGGACATGAGTTTGAGTGAACTCCGGGAGCTGGTGATGGACTGGGAGGCCTGGTATGCTGTGGTTTATGGGGTCGCGAAGAGTCGGACATGACTGAGCGACTGAATTGAACTGATGTATATGTTTTATACTTGAATTAAAGTTTACTTTTCATTTTAAAGATCAGGAAATTAGCCTGGCAGAGGTTCATTAACATACTGTTTATGGTCCATGATCACATGGCATTTAAATAGCAGAACATGAATAAAAATCTAGATCTATCCATCTGACTCCAAAGACACTGCTTGCTCTCTGTGATTATACTACATTGTCTCCCACTCAAAGTAAGTACAGCAAAATGATTAATCATTCCATATGTATTCAATGTTTGTATGAAATGTACTGGGCATTGTGCTGGGCACTGAAATTTTACATCAATATATAGTGCTACCAAATTACACCAATAATTAAAATTTGTTTTTGTTAATAGCCATTGCTATATATGAGGAAATAAAGGGTAAAAAGTATAGATACTGAACAGACCAAGAAAGGATTTATGAAGAAAATCATATCTAGAGTAGGATCTCAAAGGATGAAGTACATTTAACAGGTTAATAAAGAGTTCAACCATTAGAAAACCTCAGGGAGATAGTTCTAAAGTCTCGTGGGTGAGAAAGGGCTGCACTGGTTTAAAAAATAATGGATTTGAGTGCAGCTTATTCACAGGGGAGTAAAATAGGCATATTGAAAAGCAGAGAGATTATTTTGCCAACAAAGGTCCATCTAGTCAAGGCTATGGTTTTTCCAGTGGTCATCTATGGATGTGAGAGTTGGACTGTGAAGAAAGCTGAGTGCCGAAGAATTGATGATTTTGAACTGTGGTGTTGGAGAAGGCTCTTGAGAGTCCCTTGGACTGCAAGGAGATCCAACCAGTCCATCCTAAAGGAGATCACTCCTGGGTGTTCATTGGAAGGACTGATGCTGAAGTTGAAACTCCAATACTTTGGCCACCTCACTTGAAGAGTTGACTCATTGGAAAAGACTCTAATGCTGGGAAGGATTGGGGGCAGGAGGAGAAGGAGACGACAGAGGATGAGATGGCTGGATGGCATCACTGACTCGACGGACATTACTTTGAGTGAGCTCCGGGAGTTGATGATGGACAGGGAGGCCTGGTGTGCTGCGATTCATGGAGTCGAAAAGAGTCAGACACGACTGAGTGACTGAACTGAACTGAAGTGAAAATAGGCAGGCTTGGCTGAAGTAGAAAATTAATAATGAACATAGAGAATAGAACCAGATCACCATGAAACTGAATGCCAGATAAAGACATCTGGATTTCTTCTTGAAAGTACTAAGAAATTATTAAACTTCTTGAGTAGAGGAATTACTTGAGAAAATCAGTGTTTAGTAACTATGTATTAGTCTGGTAGAAGGAAAGGTAGCCAGAAGCAAAAGATAATTTACAGGATGTTGGTAAAGAAAGAGAGGGAAGGGTCAAACAAAGTTTCAAATCATGGAAAAATAGAAGAAAAATGGTATCAGAAACAGAATTATAGAAGTTAGAAGGGGATAATAAGTCTCTAATTGCTTTTTCAAAAAGTTTCCTGTTTTTTAGGTTTAGCTTGGGTCAAGTGGTTTTAAGTATTTTAAAAACACTTTATATAAAGTGGGATAACAATATCTAAGTATAAATGGCCAATGGACCAACTGGTGAAGTAAGACTAAAGCTTGAGAGGGATTGGGGAAGTCATGTTAATAAGGATGATGAAACGAAATATGAGGACAAAAGAGAAAAACTGACAAAGTAGCAGTTCTGAGTGTTAAGGTACAAGAAGGGGGATTGACAGAGGGAAAAAGAGATTATAAAGTATATAGACCTTGTTAAGGATGGTTTAAAGAATGGTTACTTCATTATGTTTTTAATTTTAGCTGCCCTGTCATCATCCATTGGAGAAATCGGAGAGGAAATATGCTGGTTTTAAATGATACAGTTTCTACCATATAGTTTCAAGCAGCTGATGGTAAAAACGGCACCTGGCCTCTCAGTCCATGTGCACAAACACACACACCCATTATGTAATCAGATAAAGGCTTTCACAACAGGAAAGGAAGCTGTCAAACAGATACTACCTGGTGAATAGTTTTGCCAGTTCCCATCCTAACCAACTGCCAGCAATGGTTTTCAAATTAATTAAAACATATGGTCATTAAATTCACAGGAATGCATTACAAAAAGACATTTTTTGCACAATAGACATATTCATAAGAAGTTACCAGTAAATATCATTTTTAAATTTAAGAGATGCTGAATCTTAATTTCTGATCTTAATTTGGCAGTAACTCAACTCAATTTTTCAGTTTATTTGCTTGCCCTCTAGCCCCTCAGTTAAGAAGCTTATGTTCTATAAATAACATTTAATGAATTAAGAAAGCTTCTTATTTCATAGACCATACAAAAAAGTTTTATAAAACAAACAAAAAATTAGTACCTCTTGATATGCACTTTGAAAATTTGAAGTGTAGGGAGAGGGTGAGTGGTATAAGGTTGGACAAAGAGGTTTTTCTACAGAACAAAAACCGTTCTATTACATTATGGTCTCTACAATACAAGATACTAAAGCAAAACTATAGCAATGATTTACTACTGTTAATTTTTTTTTTTTTTTCACAGAAATCTGCCTAATGGAACAGCAATTGGACAGAATTTACTTCTTTGAGGGGAAAACAGAGGTTGCAGTGATAAATCCTCAAGAGTGAAGAACCTATGTTACGTCACACTTTTGGCACTGCTCAGGTGGGCAGTGAAGACCATCAGCTGTGTTAATTCCAAACCCTACTCAAGCTCATGAATATTTACTTAGTACCTACTGAGCAAGGCTTGCAGGGGAGACAGATAAATGACAACTCAACCAAAAGACAGCCAATGCAGAATCAAAATCCATACTGGTTTTCAGAGTCAGTTTCAATTTCAGATTATAAATCTTAATTTTTTGGCTGGGAAAAGAACATCACTGTGTCTAATCTCCCAATTCTATGTTCATATCTCCATATTTTATTGTTGTTTCTGTGTTGTATGTATTAGAATTACTTGTATCCCTGGTAGATTGGTCCTGGATGGAAGAGACTGATATTTTACTACAGATATTAAACAATAATATAGGTATCTTAATATCATCTCAGGTCTAATACATCAAGTATACATCTGTTCAATGTCAAGGTATTTATGAGGCAAAACATGTTAACTAAAAAAAAAACTTATGTGCAGGTGAGTAAAAAAAATCTCACATGTAGCTGAGGAAAAAAAAAACCCTCCTGAGTAGAAGACAAGGACACCCAATGCCACCATATGTTAACACCAAATGCTGATTATATTGTACTCAGCTTCTGATTCCTCCATTATTTTAAGGCATAAATGGTTAAAGATAATGAATATACTTATGCTCATAATGAAGGTCTTAAGACCATTTAAGATCTCAGATCTAAAAAATGAAAGAAAAAACTATAGACCAGGTAAACAAAACAGTCTGCTTTCTACCCAGAGTAGCAAGCAACCCAGAAGAAAGTTAAGTAAAAGTACAGATTTTATAGGTCAAATATATAGTCCATCAACCGGGTTTAGTAGAAATGTTAATGATCTGGTACCTGATAAGCACCCACCTATTTCAATTCAAACATAACATTTATTGCCTAGGTCTGTAAGAAACAGAGAGAAAAGAATTAGTGGTGAGATATGCTGCAAGAGAGATCAAGAGTACCCACAGGTCAGAAATTTGAAGCTGGAAATAACCATGAGCATATAATCCCTGAAGATATGTAGCAGTACTAAAGAGGCCAATGGATGGATAGGAGGCTTGAGCTGACACTGGGTTTAAACATAAAATGAAAGTGTATGACTAGATGAGCCGAAAATTCACTTTTAGCTCTAAAAATCTGTCACTTTATACCATATAATCTTTGCAGAGGCAGTACCATGTTAAAGGAAACCTCAGAGCCAAGAAAAGATATCCAGTAAAAATAAGAGCAACTCTACTAAGCTGAAAAATTCAATTTCAGCCTTTTAAAAACAGTAGAGAGAAAAATTATGACTTCTCCCCATAGAAGATAAAGGACAATGTCTCTACTGGGAGAATCTATCACTTATAGCTACTTATTGCCTAAAACTGAACATAGTACAATGATTTTTTGAAGTATAAATACAGGAAATAACTGTATTTTATATTTTATAAAAATGCTAAGAAGAATAGTCTTGTTCTCATAATGAAGTCTATGTGCCCTGTCTCCTCAATGTTTTCTATTTGATTGACTCCTTTTAAGAAGGATACATGCAAAATACACAGTCCAAAATCAGGAGTGCTGTGCTGTGCTGGGTCGTGTTTCACTCTTTGAAATCCCATGGACTGTAGCCTTCCAGGCTCCTCTGCCCATGGGATTTCCAGGCAAGAGTACTGGAGTGGGTTGCCATTTCCTGCTCCAGGGGATCTTCCTGATCCAGGGATCAGCCTGGAGTGTCTCGCATCTCCTGCACTGACAGGCAGATTCTTTACCACTGAACCACCTGGGAAGCCCAGTACAAAATACCAGTAGGTCATATAATTGTTCCAGAAACAAAATAACGTAATTCAACTTTGTACTAGCTATAAATTCTAAATAAAACTTAATTCAGAAATTTAGAGCTTACTAGGTTAAAAATATAGAAATGTCTATCAGCAGCAATCAAGTTCTTTCTCAGCTAAGGCCTTTGATTTTCCTCAGTTTTTCAAAGGGCTTCTTAAACTGAGTCTCAAAGTAAATAGCTTATCCCTTGGAATTTAAGTTCAGTTTGTTTAAGTATTAGGTTAAAGCTCTGGTTGTTTTGTCTAAGAAAATCCATCTTCTGGAGACAAAAGTAGCTTTCTTTGTTGGGGGTTGAGGTCTAGAGCTGCTATTATTTTTCCCTTTACAAACTTTCTAAAAATACTGAAAATCAAACAGGTAACAAAATTAAGTTTTATTTTAAGGAAATTGAAAAATTTATGATACCACAGATGAGACTTTTTAATCCATTTTAATCATTAAAAACCTATCTAGTTCAATATGTAATTTCATAAATTCACAAAAAGAAAACATTCTTCTGAAACAGCTTATATTGAACCTAGTATATACGTACTCAATTTTTGTATTAAACTTTTATTACACCATATGAGTTCCTGTATAATATGCATTTCTCATTTACAGAAGACATGTGAAGAATCTAAGTGAAACATTTTTATAATGATTACTGAAATTTGATAGTAAACACATATGATCAGATAGACTACTCTCCTTTTTGAACATATATTCTGAAATATAAGTAAGCAACAGAGGAACTATTCAGAAAAGTACATCAAACAAATAACTGGTACTATCACACGTATGTTTCTCTTGCATTTTATAAAGGAGCTATTTTTATACATTTCCAATCAGAAATGTGGTTTCCCATGGGGCTTCCTGTAGCTCAGCTGGTAAAGAATCTGCCTGCAATGCAGGAGACCCAGGTTCGATTCCTGGGTCCGGAAGATTCCCCTGGAGAAGGAAATGCAACCCACTCCAGTATTCTTGCCTCGAAAATCCCATGGTCAGAGGAGCCTGGTGGGCTATATAGTCCATGGGGTCGCAAGAGTCACACGTGACTTAGCAACTAAGGCACCATCACTGTCCAACTAATTTTAGAATATATTAGATTACTGATGACAGATACAAAAACTACTAATAAGGAACAGCTTCTTGGCTTTCAAAAAGAACATGGAATTTTCCCCCATATCTGCCTAACATAAATTCCTAAGTCATTCTAAAATTTCCACCCAAAGTTGTTTTCCAGCTCTTATTGCAAATCCAGCTTCACCAAATGCAGTTCTCCACTGAACTAGTGTTAACACACCAGATGCTGAACATATTTGCTATTCTTCAATTTTTTAATATAATAACTATATTATGGTAGTCTCCATGCTCAAAACTAGTTTGAAACAGGAGAATTATAGTTAGTCAACATAACACTGGTATGTGTTATTTAATAAACACTGCAAATGTTACTATACACATCATAAATCTGGAGAAAAGAGAATAAATCAGCCAATTACTGAGCTATTCATTAATAGCTAGATGGTGCTTTTAGTGATACATGACATATTCAAATATTTGGCTTAAAATGTTTAATGTCCCATCTAGAGGTTTGCCAAGAGTTTTGTTGTATTAGTAGACAGTGATTAGTTAGCTGAATTTCTAATAGTTCTTATAGTGTATCTTATATTTGAAAGAATTAACTTTTCACATTGAAACAAATATTCATACATAATTATAACAGGCAAGGCAGCTTCAGGTTAGGCAATAGGCTCTCATGAAACATTTTCTACTTCGTATCAGTACAAAGAAAGAACTTTTTATGATATAGCTTTACTCTCCTGGACTAGACAATCTTTTAAAATTCTATTTTAACCTTAAAAAATACTGCAAGGGAACAAAGCACAGAAGATTCATTCTTATAAAAGCTGCTTTCCAAATAATTGAGTACTATGCCAGAGGAAAAACACAGGAAACAAAGGCCAAGTAGGGAACCTACTATGATATGAAGAATCAGAAAAACCTAAACCAGTACATATGTAAATGCTTAAAGCAGGAGAACTATAACATTCAGCAGCAAGAGCACCTTCTGGTATAAATATTCAGTGAGGCAGCAGGAGACCAGGTAAGAGCGAACTGAGGAGGATACACAGCTTTGCTGTGCAGGAATTCCATACAAAATGAAAATTATATGTTCAGCATACCTAATGAGACAGTTATAATTTTTAAATGACGGCCATAAATACTTTCACATAGCTTTTTTCACATGTATCGTCATATTTAATCTTCAAAACAACCCTATGAGTTAAGTAGTTTCCAATTAGGAAACAACACGAGACAAATATATAATACTTGTATCTCATATAAACTATTAAATAAGAAAAGTAAGTCTTCCTAGAAAGTCTTAGAGTCCTCAAAAGCAGAAAATATATGGTCAACAGTACTGATACAAAAAGTGTCTGAGTTTACATTTGCTTCAGAGCAAAAATACACAACTTTCTTTCCCCCTCTCACCTACCCTATCTCCAGTTTTCCCTTAGTCATGCTACTCTGTTTCCCTAGCATACGCTTTGTCTTTTTTTTTCTCCTCTATTTACACTTCTTATCTTCAGTTCAATACCAGTTTCCTCTTAAAAGGCTTCCCCAAGGAATCCATTCTCTATTTCTCTCTTCTCTGCATACCACATGTAATAAAATCCTAAATCTAGATCTTCTAAATTTCATTTGCAAATCAGTTGTTTGAAACTTGAAAGGAAGTTTTATGTAAGAAAACTTGCTATAAAATTTCTGGGTGTTTCATAAAAGCCTTTTAAATTCACAGCACAAATGCTATTTGCGGAGAAAAGCCAACGGAAAATTGTTTTCATGACATTAAACAGCCTATAACAAAAGCTCTCATTTGCTCAATTAGCAAAATTAAGGTCTGTATTGACCTTAATGGAGCTTTCTGGATGCTTTTTGGAAGGATCTTCAAAGTCTAAAAGCAGTGTGCCAAAGACAAAAAAAAAAAAAAAAAAAAAGACAACATTGCAGGCTTGAGTTGCTACCCTTAGAGAGGTCTGCATGCAAGGCGGGTCTCTAGATGTCTTCTGGAAACTTTGATTGGGGAGGGTTCTTACCACTCACAAAAAGGAAGCTCACAATGTCTAAATTCTTTGTACAAGCAACATGGTCTATACTGAACACTTGTTTTCCTTCTAAGAGAGTGTGCCTGCATGACCAGCCCCCAGTAAAAACCTCAGGCACTGAGTCTCATACAAGCTTCCCTGGTGGAGGTTTTACATTTTTTTTCTTCCAGTTTTATAGAGACATAATTGACATAGAACACTGTCTAAGTTTAAGGTATACAGCATAACGATTTAACTTATGTACATCATGAAATCATCACAATAGTGAATATCCAGCATCTCATATGGAAACAAAATTAAAGAAATAGAACAGTTTTTCCTGGGATGAGTACTCTTAGGACTTCATTTATAACATAGAGCTGTAGTAATTATATTTATCATGGTGTACATTACATCCCCAGTACTTATTTATCTTTATAACCGGAAGTTTGTACCTTTTGACCACCTACATCCAATTCCTCCTTCCCTACCCCTCACCTCTGGTAACCACAAATCTGATCTCTTTTTCTATGAGGTATTTTTTTTTAACTACAACAATATATTAGTTTCTCTTACACAACATCAGTTCAGTTCAGTCGCTCAGTCGTGTCCGACTCTTTGCGACCCCATGAATCGCAGCATGCCAGGCCTCCCTGTCCATCACCAACTCCCGGAGTTCACTCAGACTCACGTCCATCGAGTCAGTTATGCCATCCAGCCATCTCTTCCTCTGTCGTCCCCTTCTCCTCCTGCCCCCAATCCCTCCCAGCATCAGGGTCTTTTCCAATGAGTCAACTCTTCCCATGAGGTGGCCAAAGTACTGGAGTTTCAGCTTCAGCATCAGTCCTTCCAAAGAAATCCCAGGGCTGATCTCCTTTAGGATGGACTGGTTGGATCTCCTTGCAGTCCAAGGGACTCTCAAGAGCCTTCTCCAACACCACAGTTCAAAAGCATCAATTCTTTGGTGCTCAGCTTTCTTCACAGTCCAATTCTCACATCCATACATGACCACTGGAAAAACCATAGCCTTGACTAGATGGACCTTTATTGGCAAAGTAATATCTCTGCTTTTCAATATGCTATCTAGGTTGGTCATCATAGTGATTTCATATTTCTATACATTTGAAAATTATCATCTGTCTCATCTCTTTCTTACCTCCCCACCCTTTTTCCCCCTCTAGTAACCACCTGTTTATTCTCTGTATCTATAATTCTGTTTCTAATTTGCTTTGGTTTTTAGACTCTACATATAAGTGAAATCGTAAAGTATCTGTCTTTCTCTGTCTTATTTCACTTTGTACGATTCCGTCTAGGTCCACTGATGTCTCAAATAGCAAGATTTAATTCTTTTTTATGGCTGAGTACTAGTACACTGTATACATATACCACATCTTTATCCATTCACCTGTGAAGGGACACTTAGATTGCTTCAGTATCTTGGCTATTGTAAATAATGCTGCAATGAATAAGGACGGGGAGGTGGTGCTGCTGATAAAGAATCTGCCTGCCAACGCAGGAGACACAAGAGACGTGGGTTTGATTCCTAGGTTGGGAAGATCCCCTGCAGGAGGGCACGACAACCCACTCCAGCACTCTTGCCTGGAGAATCCCACAGACAGAGGAGGCTGGCAGGCTGTGGCCCACTGGGTTGCAGAGTTGGCCACACCGAAGTGACTCTGCACACGTGCTGGGGTCTGTTGCTACCTGTGGGCTATTCTCTAGCAGCAGTGAGTGGGGGCCACTCTACCTTTTCTCTACCCATGGTGCACCAGGTTCTCCTGTGGTGGCTTCTCTTTTGCAGAGAAGAGGTTCTAGGGCACACAGGCTTCAGTAGTTGTGGTGTCCGGGCTCAGTAGCTGCGGCTTGCGGGCTCCAGAGCACAGGCTCAACAATGGTGGGGCAAAGGCTTCATCGCTCCATGCCAGGCGAGATCTTCCTGGAACAGGGCTCAAACCCATACACCACTGAACCACCAGGGAAGCCCCTATATCCTTTGGAATTACTCATAGCAGCGAATATGCCTATACATTGGGCTCTGTGAATCCTAGAAAATCACTGAATTTTCAAGTGGTCTTAGTACAGTAACCCAATACAGGCTGTTACTATCTTTTTATCTCATTTCCACTACATGTATGAATATTTCATTCTTAATACAAATAAACTAGTAACAGTATTCTGAGTCTTCTCATTTCTGATTAGGGTTGTTTGAGGTTATCTATATATAAAGGAATAAGCAAAAGAGGAAGATTAATAATAATGAAACCATGTTTAGAAGAGGAGAAAAGTTCAATAAGATGTCAATATACACATAAGAGGAGAAAAATACTGCTTGAAACAGAATAAACTGAGATGTGACTTGGGAAACGGGTCCAGAGTAAAGGGGGGAAAGGGAAGAAACTGGGAATATAACATTTCTATAAAGAAGGAAGAGGTGGTAGATGGAGACGATGAGTCCAGTCATCATGTCCTTGGTGCCACGCTGGTGCCGAATGTCTCCACTGCTAAATGCAGTGAAGAGCAACAACTGACATCTGAAGCACATGTGGATGAGTACTTCGTAAAAACTTATCAAGCTCAACTTTCTCATAAAACAGTATGGAGTCTCCAAATTTTCAAAAAAACTATGGATATATGAGATAGCCTTTTTAGAGAAAATCTTTTTTTTTTTTTTTTTAAATACTTATTGACAAGATGCCTAAAAACTTTGCAACAGCATGTTAGGAACAAATACAAAATGAAGGTCACATAGCAAAAAACCAGAACTTCAAAAATACCAAATCGGAGCAAACAGTTACATGGGCAACTAATAAAGTAAAACAAAACAAAAAGATCTTTAAAGGTAAAGGGGCATATTTTGAGATAAGAAAATTCTGACCACAAAAGAAAACCAGGGGAGTCTATGAACCAGAGCATGAGAAGCGAGATAATATACAAAATGAAGGTCACATAGCAAAAAACCAGAACTTCAAAAATACCAAATCGGAGCAAACAGTTACATGGGCAACTAATAAAGTAAAACAAAACAAAAAGATCTTTAAAGGTAAAGGGGCATATTTTGAGATAAGAAAATTCTGACCACAAAAGAAAACCAGGGGAGTCTATGAACCAGAGCATGAGAAGCGAGATAAATCAAAGAGCAATTCAAGCCCTTACCAAGAATCTTTAAGCCAACAATGAAAAGTGCTTTAAATAAATCAAAAACAGGAAGTCAGATAGATTATAGCTGGTCCACTTAATCTTGGTAAAAATAAATGCACTCATGGGTGAAGAGCATATAGGGAAAGGTAATAATAAAATCACAATTTGTATAGAGTTTTACATTTTTCAGAGATCATTTATACACATTTCAGTTGAGTCTTACAACAACTCTGTAAGAGGAACAAAGGTGTTAAAATACTCTTTTAAAAATGAAAAAAGGATATTCAGCTAAATGCCTGACTGATTCTAGATGAATCGATTCAAAAGAAGAGCTGACATAGGAGCCATATTTTTCTAATGCTTAAAACTGGGATTTCCTTCCCCCACCAATATATTTCAAACTGTGTCTCTCAGAAGTTGTCTTAGAGATGTATTTAGGGTGAACAGGAAACAGTTGAAAAGAACTATCAGGCTCTAGCCAAAAATTTTAAAAGAATTTATCAGGGAGAAAAATCACAGTAGGAACCGCATACCTTTCAGCTCAAATGTATAACCCAGGAGCATAAGCAACATAGATGAACAACGTGATTATATAATACATAAGTATATATTATGTTTCCCACATAAGATGTAGAAAGCTGGAAACAGCATCATTTCCAACCTTACAATTAAAAAGGCAGTTAATCTACAAAACTGTCGATTTCCTTGAATCCATCAGAGAGCTCGTCTAAATACAGACAGATATCTCTGAGGAGAAACATGATATGGACCCCAGATAACCTGAAGCGGAGACCAGAGGGAATGCAAACTGGAAAGGACCCAGCTAAAATCTCTAAGTTGCTAAAGGCTGGGTGTGAACTAGCATGAGAATGCAGAATCCCTGAGATCCAGAAAGGTCACAGGAAAGCTCATCTAGCCGCAGACTCTTCCCTACGTACCTCACAAGGTGCTCACAAGAAAAACTAAGAGAAAGCAAGAGACTGGAGAGACTCCCTCCTGGAGCAGACCCAGAGGAGAGGAAAAGCAGCTACTGTGGAGCTGGGGAAGGGGGTGAAGCGCCAAGCTCCATTTAGGCCCCTCTCCCCTAAGCAGGTAACTTCCCTGATGGCTCCATTTAGGCCCCTCTCCCCTCAGGGCACATTAGAGATGAAGGAAAAGAACAGGGGAAAAAACTCTCCACTGTGGAGAAGGGGTAGAAAAAAATTCTGAACCAAGACTACTAGCAATCCTCTGCCACTGGGACAGGACAGGACTGCTCACAGTGTGACTCGCTTGAGACCCAGGGAAACAACCCCTGCCTAACAGGCTGCATCAGAGCAACAGAGACTGCCATCCTCTGTCCAATACTACCAGGCTGGTGAGCATCTAGTAACAAGCGACGCAGCCAACTTCTAGAGGAGGTGCCAGATAGTAAAACCCTCTTCAAAGCTCAGAAACAAACAGGGGACTTAAGAGCTAAAGGCAGACCAGATACTGAATAAAACTCCTAAGCAAACCAGCCTCCATCCTGAACACAAAGTAATGCTAGAGAAATCTGAAGTCTGTGGTACACTGACACCAAAGCAAAATCCAAATCCAGCTCAGTCCCTGACTAGATTAACCTAACTGCTCTCCCCATACTTGAAAGGACTACAAAAAGAAGAGATCTGTCATTTTGCAACATGAATAAAATTTACCTTAGCCTCTATTGTCCTATACAAGACGTTTAGCTTCCAAAAAAAAGATATACCAAAAAATAAAAATAAAAAGATACAATTTCCATCAACAAAGAGCTAGAAATAAATATTGATATAACGTTATTAGAATTATCAGGCAGAAGATTTTAAACATCTAAAATTAATGTGTCAGAGGTTCTAGTGGCAAAGATGAACCACAAGCATGAATGAATGGAAAATTTCAACAGAAAAAAGATGGAAATTAGGTAAGACAATCAAATTAAAATGCTAGAAATGAAAACCCTAGTAACAGAGATGAGGATCGCCTTTGCCAAATTCATCAGTAAACTCAACACAGTGAAGAAAGCAGCAGTGAATATGAAGGTAAGTCAATAAAAAGTACTCAAACTGAAACACAAAGAAAACAGAAATAAAAAAGGGAACAGATGACTTAAGAGCTATGGGACAATATCAGTTTAACTTATCTACAAGAAGTGAAAAGGCAAGGACGGAAAAAATACTTGAAAATACAATAAATGAGAATTTTTCAAAACTGATAAAAGACAAAAAAAACATAGATCCAACCTGCCCAGAAAATACCAAGAGGATAAAAATCCTACATAGACACATCACATTTAAATCCCAAGATAACGAGAAAATCTTGAAGGCATCTAGAAATAAAAAGACATATTACATACAGAGGAACAATGATTGGAATTACAATAAACATCTCACCATAACTTAGCATGCACAAGACAATGGAGCAGTAATTTTGACAGAAGCATCAAATGTCATGGAGCACAGACAAGTTATGCCTACTATATGCCCTTTCTAAATTCTTCAACAAAGGACCCGTAACTGCTTTACACCATTATTTTGGGGATGATTTAGTTACACAGACACAGGAAGTCGAATAGAGACCTACATATATATCCCTACCTTGACCTTTGTTTCCTCCATATTGATACCTGAGTGGACTCTTAAAAAACACAAATCTGATCAATGTTTTTCCCTCTGTAAAGTAAAAATTCCCATCAGCTGCAATGTGCCCTCAGAGAAAATCATAACTTCTTAAGTTGGTCTTCAAAATTCTCTCTGATCTGATCCCTTTCTACTGATTCAGTCTCATTTCTCAGCATTCCCCCTCATACCTTTTGTTCTAGCCATATTAAGCTACAAGATATCTCTTAAGATTGCATACTTAGTTTTACTTCTGTACTGGTTTCTGATTTATCTAAATTTGAGAGGCTCCCTTCTGGGCCAAACCCTACCTTGATTCTTAATAACTAAAATCATTACCCCTGTCCCACCAAAAATGCAAAGAAATCGAGCTCTGCCTTTATTTTTCAGACATATGTGATACTAAGCAATAACATGCTCTTCTTCTGAGGAAAGTAACAGTTTTAAAAAGTCTAGAACCTTACAGCAGGGTTGGCATTTGGGAATGTATAATAGAGTACTTGAAACCTGATACCTGAAATTTAGCCTCTGCCAGTAGGACAATTCTCTGGAGGGAGGGGAAAAATGAAGAATGCCACATCTCTTTTCTTTTCCCAGGCCCAAAGTTGTAGGCTAATGATGCTAGATAATCACAGGTCTCATACATCATTAGGTAAAAAGTTTAGTAGTGAGTCCAATCACATCATTTTTACCTTCTTTAAGACTGAAAAGGACAAGCTTCTATTTTTTTATCTTAATCTTCAAAAAAAAGAAAAAAAGCCAGAAAGAAAAACACCAATACAGTATACTAACACATATATATGGAATTTAGAAAGATGGTAATAAAGGACCCTGTATGGCAGACAGCAAAAGAGACACAGATGTGTAGAGTGGACTTTTGGACTCTGAGGGAGAGGGAGAGGGAGAGGGAGAGGGTGGGATGATTTGGGAGAACAGCATTGAAATATGTATACTATCATGTAAGAAACGAATTGCCAGTCTATGTTCGATG
>SJYX01018971.1:12147-33083 GCA_006410675.1 Oreotragus oreotragus | reverse complement strand
TAAAATAAAGAAAAAAGAAAAAAAAGAAAAAACTCTTAACAAAAACCAGCACATTTTTCTAAACCAAAAGGCCTTTGCACAGGGACTTTGAAGCTATTATGTATTTTGTTATCTAACTTCTGGGAGAAGCCAGAGAGACCCTCACAGCTGTGTGCTTAGAAGCTACAGGCAGTGGTCACAATCTACAGATTCCATAGTGGGAGAGAGGAAGAGAAGGGAGGGGCGGAGGGGAGGCGGGGCGGGGGTGGGGAGGCGGAGGAGGGCAGCGACGCAGGGAGGAGGGAGAGGGAAAGGGGCAGACAGGGAGAAGCAGGCGGGGACGTGGGGGGAATGAAGTCCGAGAACGCCGGCCTCGGGAGAGGCCAAGGACAAAAGTCTGTGCACATGCTGCTCCCCCTGTCTAGAACAACCTTCCTTCAGTTAATTTTTCACTCAACTCATTCCAAAGCTCCCTGTCAAAATGCAGTTCCACATCTCTGCTTTTCAACAGTCATCAAATACCTATGGAGGGCCCACTCGACTCTGGCAATTAGAGGAGAGGCCGTGGGGATACAGGCGGGGTTATGACCTCAGGTTTCCTGCACTCACAGAGAAGCCTAACGAACTCCAACCTCCTCCTCCTCCTGGAAGCCTCTGCTCGCTTGTGAAGGCTACGTTTAAAGCCCACGACCTGAACGTCTCCACAGCGCGTGGGTGTGCTAAGTCACTTCAGTCCCCCATGGACCACAGCCCACCAGGCTTCTCTGTTCATGGGATTCTCCAGCTTAGAATTCTGGGTTCATTTTTCTGTCAGAGCTCATTTTATTATAATCATCTGTCAACGAGTCTCTTCTAGTAGAAGCTCCTTAAGGGCTGGGACTCTCATTTCTATCCCTTTAAGACCTAGACTTTTGTCTGGCAGGGTCAATAAATAAAATCTTAATTAAAGAAGGAGTAAAATAAAAGAGTGGTTTGAGATGGCCTAACTGCCTTTTTAAAAATAAAAGATGTAGATTAGATGCTAAAAATAAGATAAATCACAAATAATAATAATTTTAGAAATTTCTATCTGTGGGTCATAGATAATGCATATCATATACTAAAGCTCTACAAAGGTAAAGATCCTGCAGAAATCTTAATTAAAAAATAAAATTCACACCAATGTTTCATAATACTTGTGGCACTGTTATAAATAATCATAGAAAAAACTGTAAGGAAGAGGTGAGTACATGAGACAGGAAAAAGAGGAGGGGAAAAAACAAATAATTTCATAATCAAAAAAATTTAAAAGACTACACTAAATTCCTTACAACTTACTTTGCCTGTATTTCTTACCATAGCAACAAAACAGTACAGTAGAATACATATTAATGTAGCACAGAAAGGCAATTCTTTCCTTTAGGAATGCATTCTTTATAACTCTTCATACTCGGTTACCTTAGACTGAATACACTGAACAATAGAGAATAAAAATATCACTATGTAGGGTATACATTTTTTTAAATAAAAAAGCAAAGTCCTTACACTGTACAGAAATAAAAGTCTAAACTGAATTACTGTTTACCATCCTGAATTTAACTCTGATTCAATTCACTGACTCTCTCCAAAAGAGAGACAGGGAGACCAGCACCACACAGCAAATTAAGTAACTACCTACTTATATTTACTCAAGGGGAAAAACACGCACACTTTTTTTCTCTACATATATTTACGGACAAGATCTATTATTCATTTTTTAGATTTCTAATTAACTCCCATTATTAGTAAAAATAAGTAAAGTTTTATAGAAATCACAGTTGAACCAAAAAAATCTCTAGAGTTTTGTTTAATCTAAATTAATCAACCCTAGTTCTCTAAGCATCTCCCTTTATTGCTTGTCTAGACTATGCCAAAGCTCTGGACTGTGTGGATTACAACAGACTGTGGACAATTCTTCAAGAGATGGGAACACCAGACCAGCTGACCTGCCTCCTGAGAAATCTGTATGCAGGGCAAGAAGCAACAGTTAGAGCTGGACATGGAACAACAGACTGGTTCCAAATCAGGAAAGCAGTACGTCAAGGCTGCATACTGTCACCCTGCTTATTTAACAGCTGAAGCACAAGCTGGAACCAAGATTGCTGGGCGAAATATCAACAACCTCAGATACGCAGATGACACCACCCTTATGGCAGAAAGGGAAGAACTAAAGAGGCTTTTGAAGAACGTGAAAGAGGAGAGTAAAAAAGGTGGCTTAATACTCAACATTCAGAAAATTAAGATCGTGGCATCTGGTTCCATCACTTCATGGCAAATAGACAGGAAAACAATGGAAACAGTGACAGACTTTGGGCTCCAAAAATCTCTGCAGATGGTAATTGCACCCATGAAATGAAAATACATTTGCGCCTTGGAAAAAAAGCTACGACCAACCTAGACAGCAAATTAAAAAGCAGAGACATTACTTTGCTGACAAAAGTCCATCTAGTCAAAGCTATGGTTTTTCCTATATGGAAAGCTATGGATGTGAGAGTTGGACCTTTAAGAAAGCTGAGCACTGAAGAATTGATGTTTCTGAACTGTGGTGTTAGAGAAGACTCTTGAGAGTCCCTTGGACTGCAAGGAGAGACCAAACCAGTCAATCCTAAAGAAAACTGGTCCTGAATATTTACTGGAAGGACTGATGCTGAAGCTGAAGCTCCAATACTTTGGCCACCTCATGCGAAGAACTGATTCACTGAAAAAGACCCTCATGATGGGAAAGATTGAGGGCAAGAGGAGAAGGGGACAACAGAGGATGAGATGGTTGGATGGCATCACCAACTCTATGGACATGAGTTTGAGCAAGCTCCAGGAGTTGGTGATGGGACAGGGAAGCCTGGTGTGCTGCAGTCCAAGGGGTCGCAAAGAGCCGGACACGACTAAGTGGCTGAACTGAACTGAATTGAGTCTTCTGATACGAATAAGGAAAACACGGGGTGCTGTTTGTTCCTGACAGATACTAACAGCCAATGAAAATTACATATACATTTAAATTACAGAAAACTGTGTATAATTATCATTCTTAAACTTGCTAAACTAAGGGGAAACAATCCTTCTGGTTTTTGTATTATTTTTTAAAAAACTACTGAGATAATTTTTTCATTTCCATTCAATCTTGCTATTACTTTAACTCCACGAAAATTGTTTTAAAAAAGAAGAAAGGCAAAATATTTTAATCACATTGTCTAAATGAAAAGCAAATTGGTTAGAGCACTGATATACAATCTTATATTTTATCTTTTAATGTAGTTGATATACAATATTATGAAAGTTACGGTACACAACACAGCCATAAAAAAGAATGAGATTGTGTCATTTGCAACAATATAGATGGACTTGGAGGGTGTTACGTGACATGAAGTCAGTCAGACAGAAAAAGACAAATACTATATGATATCACTTATGTGGAATTTAAAAAATAAGACAACCTCCTATTAAATTGATAAAGTGGACAATTTACTAAGGTCACAGTAATTAGGAAAAGTCCTCACTAAAGAGGCAGAATGTGACTTTTATCCTGAATGACAGGAGCACTTGCAAAGGCAGAAGCAAGGATATTATAAGATGAAAACCTACTTTTCCCTCTGATGGAAACTGCTAAAGTTGACCACTGTTCAACAAAAGTTAAATTTGAGAAAGGAGGCTGAGAGTTTATTCAGATAGTATCTGAAAAACTGATTTGAGCAAGTGGGTCCCTGAGCAAGGGAACCAATCATTTTTGTTCTAGAAATGAACATTTCTCAGATAAGACAGAAGAATTCTGTAGATGATCCAAATGGATGCACAACTTTGACACAGGAAAATACAGAAATGGGATAAAAGTAACTGAAAGGAGCTACAGTAACAAAAAGCAGAAAGCTTCCCTCACAGTAATGCCTGATGTTAAATCTCACTGGCAAGCCTAAACATTCATTAAGAACACAAAAGCTTAGTTACTCTCAAAGGTAGTATTAGCCTGAAAATCCCAGCAAGTAGACAAGATGATGGAAAATTAAGCATTAAAAGGCAGCAGAAGACCCAGGAGGAGCAGCTTTTAGGGTCAGCTAGGAAAGTACCATCCTTATTTCTTCTGCCCTTTCATAGAGACCTCTTGGAAAGTGAGAGGTTTCCAAGGATACCACAAGTTCTAAAGAACCAGGCAATGGTGCCAGCTCAATCCCTGTCCTGAACTTGAAGAAGAATGAGCTCTCATTCAGTCAAGAGAGGAGAATAATTCCCAAATAAGAGATTTAAAATACCCCTACCCACTCCACTTTTCCAACAACTCCTTAAATAAATAAATAAATAATCAGGAATGTGGTCTTGGAGGTAAAACCAGGTAAGTTCCATTTATATTTCAAACAAAATCTTGCTAAGATTCCAAAGTCTCTGCAAACTCCCCGGTGTCTGTTTTGTTACTTTCTATATGTCTCTGTAGTGAATAAGATTAAAATTTTAGACATAAAGAAAGAGAGCAGGCACTGTGGGAGAAAAAAAGTTGACAAAGGAAAATGGGAAGAAAAAGTCAAACGTTATACTCAAGGTCTGGAAAAGACAGAAGAGTATGCAGGCAGGTGGCCTGTGATGGAACAGATCTCCAGATTTAACTTAAAACAAGTTTCCAGTGTTTTTTCATGGGGATATTGTGGGTTAGAGCAAAGAGGAACTTAGTCTGGTTATGTGGTTACATGTTGATGAAAACTGCATATGGAAATTATGCCCATAATTTCTAATACACATTAAATTAAGATATACTACTGTTAATCAATAAAGGAGTTATTTCTTGATGTCTAAAGACATTTCCCCATTCCCTTTATATATTTGAGCTTTTGTCCATAGTAAAAAATTGTAATTTCAGCTCTGAAATATTTTTCTTCATTTTCTCTTTTCATGTCTCTCTTAAGGCTGACAAAGAAACCGATGATGATCAGGAAGAGGGATAAGGTGATAAACAGGGTAGTTATCAAAGGAAAGAAAGAAGAAATATCAAATGGATCACGTATGAGTAGCAGTACAAAGTTTCCACGGAAGTTGGGACACTTAGTTTAGAAACAGATGCTAGGAGTTAGTTCCCTGGTGGTGCAGTGGATAGGAGTCCTCCTGCTAATGCAAGAGCCATGGGTCTGATCCCTGATCCAGAAAGATTCCACATGCTGTGGAGCAACTAAGCCCATGGGCCACAACCACTGAGCCTGTGCTCCAGAGCCAGTGTGCTGCAACTACTGAAACCCATGCCTCTAGAGAACGTGCTCCCCAACAAGAGAAGCCACGGCAATGAGAAGTCCACACGCTGCAACAAGAGTAGCCTCCACTTGGCACAACCAGAGAAAGCCTGTGCAAGGCAGCAAAGATCCAGCACAGCCCCCGCAAAAAAGAAGTACTAAAAAAAGAAATAGCGTGCCTGGAGAATGCATAGGCTTTCATCACATACTGAGTACTCATTAGGTACAAGCCACTAGACCACCAAATTGAATGTAATAGACTTTTATAGTCTTCATGTATGGTTACCTCCCTAAGGTAGGAGAATTTTTACTGATCTTTATTTAACAGGCAAGTCAACACATGTTTACTAAAGCAAAGTTGCAAACAAAGAAGGAAGGCTAATATATTGGGGCTTCCCTACCTATTAATTGAAGTTTAAAAACCTTCTGGAAGAAGCCATAGGTCATTTAAGCCCACTTAGTTCTTCTCCAAACTTGAATCTACTTTCTCCCCTTCACAATACATGACTGCTTTCTAAAATGAAACTGTAGCCTATAAAAATCATCCAGGCATTTGACATAGAGGGAGTCTCGAGTCTTGCTTCAAAAACCATAAACAACTTTTGAATATCTTAGGAACTCAAGATAGTACATTAACAGCAACATTGTATTAGCTGCTCTAGGACAGAGAGTTCACATTGGACACATCCAGCAACAGGGAACAGATCTGGGAATTTACTGGGTTAAAGTACACACCACTCAAGCCATCTAAGCCTGACTGGCTAGTGTGATAAGTGTTCACCTCTCATCGTATCGTATTTTTCCTCTATCTTAATGCTAGCTTCTTCCTTTCTGTCACCCCTAAAGGTATTTCTCTCCAAAGTTCTATCACCAGGACTCTATTCTTATTTTACCCTTATTCCCTCGTTAATTTAACTCACATTTATAACTGAACCTTCTTTCTTCCTTCTAAATTTCAGATTTCTGATAACAGTATCACAAGTCTCAGTTAATTAATCATGTTATTTTAAAATAATTTTACAAATTATTTTTAAAATTTCTTTCTTCCTCAATGCTTACTTACAACTAGACAATCTCAACTTTTTAATTCTTCATTTTCATTCTTAATTTTCCATTTCATTTGCCACCACCTTCATTCAAGGGCTTTTCAGCTGACATCAAGACTATTAGGATAGCCTCCTCACAGTCTTTGCCATTAGCCCTTTCCCTTTTTCAGCTCCTCTTACACAAGCCCTCAGATTAACTGTCCTAAAATAGAATTTACTATGTTCTGAATATGCTTTTAAAAAATGACTCGCGTACAGACACAACAAAACTTTCATCCAGAAAGGTTGAAAAAGTACTAAATGAAAATTTGGAAAACCTGAGTTTTCTCAGCTAAACCTCACTCCATTTTTAAACAATGGCATACCATATCCTTTATGTCTCTAAAGACCCTGATGCTGGAAATGATTGAAGGCAGAAGGAGAAGGGGATGACAGAGTATGAGGTGGTTGGATGGCATCACTAACTTGATGGACTTGAGTTTGACCAAGCTCCAGGAGACAGTGATGGACAGGGAAGCCCGATGTGCTGCAGTCCATGGGTTCGCAAAGATTCAGACACAACTGAGTGAAAGATGTCTTCTCTGGGTATGTACCAAGTTTTTATGTATTGTAAACAGATAAACAGTAAAATAACTAGGTCAGGCCAAATAAGCAGTTTTCAGCCTTTTTAAAAGTTTTTTATTAAAAAAGGAGATTAAAAGAAGATTCATTTAAAGGCGAAAAGATAAGCTTCAGAAGGGAGAAAACATTTGCAAACAAAGCAAGTGACAAAGGATTAATCTCCAAAATATACAAACAGCCCATAAAGCTCAATGTTAAAAAAGCAAGCAACCCAATCAAAAAGTAGGCAGAATACCTAAACAGACATTTATACAAAGAAGACATACAGATGGCCAACAAACACACAGAAAGATGTTCAACATTGTTAATTATTATGGGGTTAATCGCTAAATCATGTCCAACTCTTGAGATCCCCATGGATGGTAGCCCACCAGCCTCCTCTGTCCATAGGATTTTCCAGGCAAGAATACTGGAGTGGGTTGCCATTTCCTTCTCCAAATTATTATAGAAATGCAAATCAAAACTACAACGAAGTATCACCTCATACTAGTCAGAATGGCCATCACTAAAAATCTCTACAAACCATAAATGCTAGAGAGGGCATGGAGAAAAGGGAATCCTCTTATACTGTTGGTGGGAAAGTAAATTGATATAGCCACTGTGGAGAAGGGTATGCAGGTTCCTTAAAAACCTAAAAAAGATCTACCGTATGACCCAGCAATCCCACTACTGGACACATACCAAGAAAAAACCATAATTCAAAAGGACATATGTACCTCAGTGTTCACTGCAGGGCTATTTACAATAGCCAGGAAGACATACATGCTCAGTCAGGCTCAACTCTGCAACCCTACTGACTGTAGCCCGCTAGGCTCCTCGGTCCATGGGATTCTCCAGGCAAGACTACTGGAGTGGGTTGCCATGTTCTCCTCCAGGGAATCTTCCCAATCCAGGGATCAAAACCGCGTCTCCTGCATTACAAGCAGTTTCTTTACCACTGAGCCACTGGGGAAGCCTGAGACATGGGAGCAACCTAAATGCCCATCAACAGCGGAATGGATAAAGAACAAATGGTACATATCTTCAGTGGAGCATTACTTGGCCATAAGAAAGGAGCAAAACTGGGTCATTTGCAGAGACGTGGATGGACCGAGAGACTGTCATACAGAGTAAGTCAGAAAAACAATATTGCACACTAACACATATATTTAGAATCTAGAAAAATGGTATAGATCTTATTTGCCAAGTAGAAATAGAGACACAGACATAGAGAACAAACATGTACATGAAGTGGGGAAAGGAGATAGAGCAGGAAGAATTAGGAGACTGGAATTGACATATATACACTATTAACACTATGCAAAAAATAGATAAGTGATGAGAAAACACCAAATAGAACAGGAAACTCTACTCAATGCTCTGTAGTGACCTGAATGGGAAGGATATTAAAAAAAAAAAAGTGATACATATATACATAGAGCTGAATCAGTTTGCTATACAGCAGGAACACAACATTGTAAATCAACTATATACCAATAAAAACAAAAGAAGATTCATTTATAGCATAAGTAACTAGTTAAATTGGAGTTCCATTTAGTAAGAAAGAGAAAATATAAGAAACTAGGAATAGGTGAAAACTGAGCTACCACAGAGGAAGCCAAGCACCTTCTGGTAGGATTCTCTCACTCTTGCTCCTAGGCACCTTCAGTGGTCCTTCCACTGCACCCCAAAGTCCAGGGAACTCAGCATGAAACCACTGAAAAAGATGACTTACAGGTTTAAAACGCTACCATCTGTTAGTGAAGCACTGATCCTGAGTTTGATCTTTCTACTCTGGTCAAACAGCTCTTCTGACCATTCCTTAAACTTACCTAGGATTGTTTCAAAATCAGCCAGTTTTTCAAAATCTCCAAAATAAATTTATGAGTTTCAAATCTCTAATAGAAAGTTTGATATGCATGCTACTTTTGAAAGAGTATCATATTTCTGTCATTTATGTTATGACGCGATTGGCAACATAATCACAGGCAGTGCAACATCTGCCTCAAAAACAATTAAGGCCTTTCCATCTTCATTTTTCCACATTCACCAGAAATTAGACTTTAATAAAACCACATCAGTGGGAGGAAAAGGGCCTAAGATGAATCCATGAAACAACANAACAGACTGTGGACAATTCTTCAAGAGATGGGAACACCAGACCAGCTGACCTGCCTCCTGAGAAATCTGTATGCAGGGCAAGAAGCAACAGTTAGAGCTGGACATGGAACAACAGACTGGTTCCAAATCAGGAAAGCAGTACGTCAAGGCTGCATACTGTCACCCTGCTTATTTAACAGCTGAAGCACAAGCTGGAACCAAGATTGCTGGGCGAAATATCAACAACCTCAGATACGCAGATGACACCACCCTTATGGCAGAAAGGGAAGAACTAAAGAGGCTTTTGAAGAACGTGAAAGAGGAGAGTAAAAAAGGTGGCTTAATACTCAACATTCAGAAAATTAAGATCGTGGCATCTGGTTCCATCACTTCATGGCAAATAGACAGGAAAACAATGGAAACAGTGACAGACTTTGGGCTCCAAAAATCTCTGCAGATGGTAATTGCACCCATGAAATGAAAATACATTTGCGCCTTGGAAAAAAAGCTACGACCAACCTAGACAGCAAATTAAAAAGCAGAGACATTACTTTGCTGACAAAAGTCCATCTAGTCAAAGCTATGGTTTTTCCTATATGGAAAGCTATGGATGTGAGAGTTGGACCTTTAAGAAAGCTGAGCACTGAAGAATTGATGTTTCTGAACTGTGGTGTTAGAGAAGACTCTTGAGAGTCCCTTGGACTGCAAGGAGAGACCAAACCAGTCAATCCTAAAGAAAACTGGTCCTGAATATTTACTGGAAGGACTGATGCTGAAGCTGAAGCTCCAATACTTTGGCCACCTCATGCGAAGAACTGATTCACTGAAAAAGACCCTCATGATGGGAAAGACTGAGGGCAAGAGGAGAAGGGGACAACAGAGGATGAGATGGTTGGATGGCATCACCAACTCTATGGACATGAGTTTGAGCAAGCTCCAGGAGTTGGTGATGGGACAGGGAAGCCTGGTGTGCTGCAGTCCAAGGGGTCGCAAAGAGCCGGACACGACTAAGTGGCTGAACTGAACTGAATTGAGTCTTCTGATACGAATAAGGAAAACACGGGGTGCTGTTTGTTCCTGACAGATACTAACAGCCAATGAAAATTACATATACATTTAAATTACAGAAAACTGTGTATAATTATCATTCTTAAACTTGCTAAACTAAGGGGAAACAATCCTTCTGGTTTTTGTATTATTTTTTAAAAAACTACTGAGATAATTTTTTCATTTCCATTCAATCTTGCTATTACTTTAACTCCACGAAAATTGTTTTAAAAAAGAAGAAAGGCAAAATATTTTAATCACATTGTCTAAATGAAAAGCAAATTGGTTAGAGCACTGATATACAATCTTATATTTTATCTTTTAATGTAGTTGATATACAATATTATGAAAGTTACGGTACACAACACAGCCATAAAAAAGAATGAGATTGTGTCATTTGCAACAATATAGATGGACTTGGAGGGTGTTACGTGACATGAAGTAAGTCAGACAGAGAAAGACAAATACTATATGATATCACTTATGTGGAATTTAAAAAATAAGACAACCTCCTATTAAATTGATAAAGTGGACAATTTACTAAGGTCACAGTAATTAGGAAAAGTCCTCACTAAAGAGGCAGAATGTGACTTTTATCCTGAATGACAGGAGCACTTGCAAAGGCAGAAGCAAGGATATTATAAGATGAAAGCCTACTTTTCCCTCTGATGGAAACTGTTAAAGTTGACCACTGTTCAACAAAAGTTAAATTTGAGAAAGGAGGCTGAGAGTTTATTCAGATAGTATCTGAAAAACTGATTTGAGCAAGTGGGTCCCTGAGCAAGGGAACCAATCATTTTTGTTCTAGAAATGAACATTTCTCAGATAAGACAGAAGAATTCTGTAGATGATCCAAATGGATGCACAACTTTGACACAGGAAAATACAGAAATGGGATAAAAGTAACTGAAAGGAGCTACAGTAACAAAAAGCAGAAAGCTTCCCTCACAGTAATGCCTGATGTTAAATCTCACTGGCAAGCCTAAACATTCATTAAGAACACAAAAGCTTAGTTACTCTCAAAGGTAGTATTAGCCTGAAAATCCCAGCAAGTAGACAAGATGATGGAAAATTAAGCATTAAAAGGCAGCAGAAGACCCAGGAGGAGCAGCTTTTAGGGTCAGCTAGGAAAGTACCATCCTTATTTCTTCTGCCCTTTCATAGAGACCTCTTGGAAAGTGAGAGGTTTCCAAGGATACCACAAGTTCTAAAGAACCAGGCAATGGTGCCAGCTCAATCCCTGTCCTGAACTTGAAGAAGAATGAGCTCTCATTCAGTCAAGAGAGGAGAATAATTCCCAAATAAGAGATTTAAAATACCCCTACCCACTCCACTTTTCCAACAACTCCTTAAATAAATAAATAAATAATCAGGAATGTGGTCTTGGAGGTAAAACCAGGTAAGTTCCATTTATATTTCAAACAAAATCTTGCTAAGATTCCAAAGTCTCTGCAAACTCCCCGGTGTCTGTTTTGTTACTTTCTATATGTCTCTGTAGTGAATAAGATTAAAATTTTAGACATAAAGAAAGAGAGCAGGCACTGTGGGAGAAAAAAAGTTGACAAAGGAAAATGGGAAGAAAAAGTCAAACGTTATACTCAAGGTCTGGAAAAGACAGAAGAGTATGCAGGCAGGTGGCCTGTGATGGAAAAGATCTCCAGATTTAACTTAAAACAAGTTTCCAGTGTTTTTTCATGGGGATATTGTGGGTTAGAGCAAAGAGGAACTTAGTCTGGTTATGTGGTTACATGTTGATGAAAACTGCATATGGAAATTATGCCCATAATTTCTAATACACATTAAATTAAGATATACTACTGTTAATCAATAAAGGAGTTATTTCTTGATGTCTAAAGACATTTCCCCATTCCCTTTATATATTTGAGCTTTTGTCCATAGTAAAAAATTGTAATTTCAGCTCTGAAATATTTTTCTTCATTTTCTCTTTTCATGTCTCTCTTAAGGCTGACAAAGAAACCGATGATGATCAGGAAGAGGGATAAGGTGATAAACAGGGTAGTTATCAAAGGAAAGAAAGAAGAAATATCAAATGGATCACGTATGAGTAGCAGTACAAAGTTTCCACGGAAGTTGGGACACTTAGTTTAGAAACAGATGCTAGGAGTTAGTTCCCTGGTGGTGCAGTGGATAGGAGTCCTCCTGCTAATGCAAGAGCCATGGGTCTGATCCCTGATCCAGAAAGATTCCACATGCTGTGGAGCAACTAAGCCCATGGGCCACAACCACTGAGCCTGTGCTCCAGAGCCAGTGTGCTGCAACTACTGAAACCCATGCCTCTAGAGAACGTGCTCCCCAACAAGAGAAGCCACGGCAATGAGAAGTCCACACGCTGCAACAAGAGTAGCCTCCACTTGGCACAACCAGAGAAAGCCTGTGCAAGGCAGCAAAGATCCAGCACAGCCCCCGCAAAAAAGAAGTACTAAAAAAAGAAATAGCGTGCCTGGAGAATGCATAGGCTTTCATCACATACTGAGTACTCATTAGGTACAAGCCACTAGACCACCAAATTGAATGTAATAGACTTTTATAGTCTTCATGTATGGTTACCTCCCTAAGGTAGGAGAATTTTTACTGATCTTTATTTAACAGGCAAGTCAACACATGTTTACTAAAGCAAAGTTGCAAACAAAGAAGGAAGGCTAATATATTGGGGCTTCCCTACCTATTAATTGAAGTTTAAAAACCTTCTGGAAGAAGCCATAGGTCATTTAAGCCCACTTAGTTCTTCTCCAAACTTGAATCTACTTTCTCCCCTTCACAATACATGACTGCTTTCTAAAATGAAACTGTAGCCTATAAAAATCATCCAGGCATTTGACATAGTAGGAGTCTCGAGTCTTGCTTCAAAAACCATAAACAACTTTTGAATATCTTAGGAACTCAAGATAGTACATTAACAGCAACATTGTATTAGCTGCTCTAGGACAGAGAGTTCACATTGGACACATCCAGCAACAGGGAACAGATCTGGGAATTTACTGGGTTAAAGTACACACCACTCAAGCCATCTAAGCCTGACTGGCTAGTGTGATAAGTGTTCACCTCTCATCGTATCGTATTTTTCCTCTGTCTTAATGCTAGCTTCTTCCTTTCTGTCACCCCTAAAGGTATTTCTCTCCAAAGTTCTATCACCAGGACTCTATTCTTATTTTACCCTTATTCCCTCGTTAATTTAACTCACATTTATAACTGAACCTTCTTTCTTCCTTCTAAATTTCAGATTTCTGATAACAGTATCACAAGTCTCAGTTAATTAATCATGTTATTTTAAAATAATTTTACAAATTATTTTTAAAATTTCTTTCTTCCTCAATGCTTACTTACAACTAGACAATCTCAACTTTTTAATTCTTCATTTTCATTCTTAATTTTCCATTTCATTTGCCACCACCTTCATTCAAGGGCTTTTCAGCTGACATCAAGACTATTAGGATAGCCTCCTCACAGTCTTTGCCATTAGCCCTTTCCCTTTTTCAGCTCCTCTTACACAAGCCCTCAGATTAACTGTCCTAAAATAGAATTTACTATGTTCTGAATATGCTTTTAAAAAATGACTCGCGTACAGACACAACAAAACTTTCATCCAGAAAGGTTGAAAAAGTACTAAATGAAAATTTGGAAAACCTGAGTTTTCTCAGCTAAACCTCACTCCATTTTTAAACAATGGCATACCATATCCTTTATGTCTCTAAAGACCCTGATGCTGGAAATGATTGAAGGCAGAAGGAGAAGGGGATGACAGAGTATGAGGTGGTTGGATGGCATCACTAACTTGATGGACTTGAGTTTGACCAAGCTCCAGGAGACAGTGATGGACAGGGAAGCCCGATGTGCTGCAGTCCATGGGTTCGCAAAGATTCAGACACAACTGAGTGAAAGATGTCTTCTCTGGGTATGTACCAAGTTTTTATGTATTGTAAACAGATAAACAGTAAAATAACTAGGTCAGGCCAAATAAGCAGTTTTCAGCCTTTTTAAAAGTTTTTTATTAAAAAAGGAGATTAAAAGAAGATTCATTTAAAGGCGAAAAGATAAGCTTCAGAAGGGAGAAAACATTTGCAAACAAAGCAAGTGACAAAGGATTAATCTCCAAAATATACAAACAGCCCATAAAGCTCAATGTTAAAAAAGCAAGCAACCCAATCAAAAAGTAGGCAGAATACCTAAACAGACATTTATACAAAGAAGACATACAGATGGCCAACAAACACACAGAAAGATGTTCAACATTGTTAATTATTATGGGGTTAATCGCTAAATCATGTCCAACTCTTGAGATCCCCATGGATGGTAGCCCACCAGCCTCCTCTGTCCATAGGATTTTCCAGGCAAGAATACTGGAGTGGGTTGCCATTTCCTTCTCCAAATTATTATAGAAATGCAAATCAAAACTACAACGAAGTATCACCTCATACTAGTCAGAATGGCCATCACTAAAAATCTCTACAAACCATAAATGCTAGAGAGGGCATGGAGAAAAGGGAATCCTCTTATACTGTTGGTGGGAAAGTAAATTGATATAGCCACTGTGGAGAAGGGTATGCAGGTTCCTTAAAAACCTAAAAAAGATCTACCGTATGACCCAGCAATCCCACTACTGGACACATACCAAGAAAAAACCATAATTCAAAAGGACATATGTACCTCAGTGTTCACTGCAGGGCTATTTACAATAGCCAGGAAGACATACATGCTCAGTCAGGCTCAACTCTGCAACCCTACTGACTGTAGCCCGCTAGGCTCCTCGGTCCATGGGATTCTCCAGGCAAGACTACTGGAGTGGGTTGCCATGTTCTCCTCCAGGGAATCTTCCCAATCCAGGGATCAAAACCGCGTCTCCTGCATTACAAGCAGTTTCTTTACCACTGAGCCACTGGGGAAGCCTGAGACATGGGAGCAACCTAAATGCCCATCAACAGCGGAATGGATAAAGAACAAATGGTACATATCTTCAGTGGAGCATTACTTGGCCATAAGAAAGGAGCAAAACTGGGTCATTTGCAGAGACGTGGATGGACCGAGAGACTGTCATACAGAGTAAGTCAGAAAAACAATATTGCACACTAACACATATATTTAGAATCTAGAAAAATGGTATAGATCTTATTTGCCAAGTAGAAATAGAGACACAGACATAGAGAACAAACATGTACATGAAGTGGGGAAAGGAGATAGAGCAGGAAGAATTAGGAGACTGGAATTGACATATATACACTATTAACACTATGCAAAAAATAGATAAGTGATGAGAAAACACCAAATAGAACAGGAAACTCTACTCAATGCTCTGTAGTGACCTGAATGGGAAGGATATTAAAAAAAAAAAAGTGATACATATATACATAGAGCTGAATCAGTTTGCTATACAGCAGGAACACAACATTGTAAATCAACTATATACCAATAAAAACAAAAGAAGATTCATTTATAGCATAAGTAACTAGTTAAATTGGAGTTCCATTTAGTAAGAAAGAGAAAATATAAGAAACTAGGAATAGGTGAAAACTGAGCTACCACAGAGGAAGCCAAGCACCTTCTGGTAGGATTCTCTCACTCTTGCTCCTAGGCACCTTCAGTGGTCCTTCCACTGCACCCCAAAGTCCAGGGAACTCAGCATGAAACCACTGAAAAAGATGACTTACAGGTTTAAAACGCTACCATCTGTTAGTGAAGCACTGATCCTGAGTTTGATCTTTCTACTCTGGTCAAACAGCTCTTCTGACCATTCCTTAAACTTACCTAGGATTGTTTCAAAATCAGCCAGTTTTTCAAAATCTCCAAAATAAATTTATGAGTTTCAAATCTCTAATAGAAAGTTTGATATGCATGCTACTTTTGAAAGAGTATCATATTTCTGTCATTTATGTTATGACGCGATTGGCAACATAATCACAGGCAGTGCAACATCTGCCTCAAAAACAATTAAGGCCTTTCCATCTTCATTTTTCCACATTCACCAGAAATTAGACTTTAATAAAACCACATCAGTGGGAGGAAAAGGGCCTAAGATGAATCCATGAAACAACACACTTTGATGAAACAATACATTATTTTTCATAGTGAAACAAACTATGAAGTCAGAGCTGCTCTGCTGTTTTACCTCTTTTCCATATTAACTTCTTCACTTACCTCTTTTTGAATTTTAAGTCTATATGGTGGTTTAGTCGTTAAGTCATCTCTGACTCTTGTGACCCCATGACCCCTGCCAGGCTCCTCTGTCCATAGGATTTCCCAGGCAAGAATACCGGGGTGAGCTGCCATTTCCTTCTCTATAGGATCTCCCCGACCCAGGGATTGAACCTGTGTCTCTTGCATTGCAGGCAGATTCTTTACCAGCTGAGCCGCCAGAACCCTGTATCTCTATATAATGCAGCAAATTATTCTAAGAGATTAGGTGAAGCAGAATTCTTCCCCAATGCGTTTATAGTTTCCCTGATTATCTCCTGCTATGCATGTTTACCACTGAATGACTGAAGTCACATATTGCCCTACAGGAAATCTCAGGATCAAAAGTAACAGGGAGAATATCTGATAGCTCTTAGCAGTACTTAGATGCCCCCCAGAAGCCCAAGGACGAGTTGATAACACACACACACCTCACAGGTAAAGTGGTGAATATAATTCTTCAAATCAACATAGCCTGCACAAAAAACAGAACAAAATAATCAACTTATGTTGTGCTATAAAGAATATAAGCTGGTTTATACCACTTGTATTTGGCAAGAGAAATTAAACTTAATCCTACAGGAAATGAAAACGAGCAGAAACAGTATGGCAGATAAGAATAAGGCAAAAATTTGCAGCAACATAGATGGACCTAGAGAGTGTGATACTGAGTGAATTAAGTCAGAAAGAGAAGGAGAAATATCATACAACACCCTTTATATATGGAATCTAAAAAGAAATGATACAAATGAACTTACAAAACAGAAAGAGACTCACAGACTTAAGAGAACAGACTTATGGCTGCCAGGGGAAGGATGGGGGGCGGGGGTGGGCAGGGATAGTTATGGAGTTTGGGATGGACATGCACACACTGCTGTATTTAAAATAGATAACCAACACAACCTACTATATTGCACACAGAACTCTACTCAATGTTATGTGGCAGCCTGGATGGGAGGGGAGTTTGGAGAAAATGGATACATCGATATGCATGGCTGTGTCCCTTCGCTGTTCACCTGAAACCATTACAACATTGTTTATTTATCAGCTATACTCCAACACAATATAAAAAGTTTTAAAAAACGTTTAAAAAGAATATAGCAAAAAAAAGAATCTCATTACAGTGGTCCTTTGGTATCTGTGGGGAAGTGGTTCCAAGATCCCGACAGTCCTTGCTCAAGTCCTTGACATTTAAAAAAAAAAAAAAAAAAAAAAAAAGGCACAGTCCAGTTAGCCTTCTGTCTCTGCAGATGTGGAACCTGTGTGTCCCTACCCGTTGAGCTGAACAACTACCAGTATTGACCGACAAGTATATTGTGGCTCCATCTTTGTTTTAGGACAATTAAGGAATCATCTGTTCATACTAGAGAACTACAAATATAATCGCTGTTTTGACATTTTTTATTATCTTAATGGATTTAAAATATAACTTTATTTGTTCCTAGTCTATCAAGAGCTCTAGTTTACATGTACTGTTTAGGAGAATTATGGTCCAATGTGAGACTATTCATCCATCTGAGCATTTACTAATTATGTCTACTATATGCCAAAACTGAATACATATCAAAAGTTATGTGTATTTGTTCTCCATATTCTAATCTGTTTCTCTCCATATTCTTACATATCTATAAGTTTTGATGAGTCTAGCAATACAATGCTATCTCTACATATATTCAAACTTCTTGAAAGAAGGTCTCTTTTGCCATGAGAGTGGGAACTGTATCTGTTTTGTTCACCCCTACATTCCCTAGAGCCATGTCTCCCAAGATTATAAAGCCTCTGCTACCTGCTTTGATTCACCTATTTCTTTACAAGCTGCCATTTTATCTCAATTTGTTTCCAAATACAAAGTGAGTAAAAGTAGCCCTAAATGACTTCCTTGCAACTATATGTTCAGTTAGATTAAAATAAGAAGTGATAAATACTTATTAGATAATATGCTAGTCATCCATTTATATAAACACAAAACATGGTTTGAACACCTTCTGTCAGGCACCCTGCTGGGTAGAAAGAATGAAAAAGATAAATAAGACAGTCTATTTCCTGAGGAAGCTCACAAATGTTAGATAAAACATCCTATTATGAAAATCTAATAAGGACACTCAGGAGATGGACAGAGGATGTTATAGGATCATGGCAAAGAATCACCTAACCCTCTACAGTAGTATCTGCACAAGTATTTTCCTAAAGAATACGTCATTATCTGTAAAAAATAATCTTTCTAACATCCAAAAATATTCTTCTCCTACTATTTTAGGTACATAGTAGGTGTTTTTATATCATTAAAAAAACACCACCCCATCTCTACGAACTTGTAACATAATTCTTTTCAGATGTTACAAACACTCTCTTAGGTAAGAATACAAAAACCAGCCACATTTTATCAACAATTATAACTCAAGCCTATCACTTTACCTAAACAGTTGAATGATTTAAAATATTTCCAGTTTGGCAATTAACAGACTACTTCATTCAGTGGGTATTTATTGAACATCTATTATTTGACAGACCCGGGGAAAGAATGGGTCCAATTTTCCCTGCTCTCAAGAGCTCATTGTAATAATGCGATTTCATTACCATCATATTACTAAGGCAATAATATATTTTGGCTCTATCTTTGCTTTAGGACAATTAAGGAATTTTCTATCCATACCAAAGAACTAAAACATTGTGTATGTTTTTAGTTAAAAGTGTAGTAGCATGCATTGACATTTTTGCTAAATATTTTGGAAATAAATNGATTTCATTACCATCATATTACTAAGGCAATAATATATTTTGGCTCTATCTTTGCTTTAGGACAATTAAGGAATTTTCTATCCATACCAAAGAACTAAAACATTGTGTATGTTTTTAGTTAAAAGTGTAGTAGCATGCATTGACATTTTTGCTAAATATTTTGGAAATAAATGAAAGCAGAAACAAATTATTAAATAAAATAATTCTATGTTAAACTGTAGCAGGAAAAAAAAATTCAGTAAACATTAATTAGCTCCACATGAAAGCACTGCCTGAGATTTCAGAGTGAAATAAAAACATACTAATGGGGAGAAAAGGAAAGCTAGTCCAATAAACTTTATAAGGTAGCAGGTATTACTTCTAATCACTTGAAATGATGGTTTACTTTTCAATGATAATATTGTATGTATATAATAATAATTTTATATTTAGATAAACCTGGTTTTCACTTAGGTTAAAAATAACAGGCTAACAGGCCAAGCAAGATATCTCCAAAATAATCATCCTAAAATCTCTTTTCTTACAAAATAAGTTCTTAATTACTAAATTTTCCTCCAACATTTCTGATCTTATTCTGCACTCCCCTCTAGAAAAATCAACAGGTGACACACTTCATAGAATCTGTCACAGAAGAGAAGAAATACAGGTTTCTGTGAAAGCCATCCCTACATTTTCTCCATCAGTTCTCAAGGATGAACTATAACAATGCCTGGAAACACATTAGAAATGACGGTGCTCATTCTTTTTCTAAAGTTAATTATTAAAACTGATCTAAAATCTTGTTACTTTAAAAGAAAAAGTATAAGAAGCCATACAAAATAAATTTGTGGCACTATGTAATTTTATAAAGCAAGCATATGGTTAACCACCACCATCTCAGAAGCCCAGGCGTCAAGCCCCATTTCAATCAGAACCTCTTCCTACCTCTCATTGTCCTGACAAGTACAGTAATCATTTTTTGTGTTTTTATAGCTTTGTCATCCAAAAGGACATTCCTATACACTATTAACTGCTGATTTCTAAAGGTATACTTATTTTACAGTTGGTACTCCATACAGACTATAAACAATGTATTTAAGAATATAAATGCAAGAAGATAAAAATTTTACTCATTTAAATGCTTCCTTTTTTATTTTTCTCACAGTAAGTATGAACAGGGTGTTTTTTTTTTTTAGAAACAGATAATAATTAACACTGCATCTATAATTATTTCACAAATAAAACGATACAATGACAAAAATCCGTATTCTTAAACAGGCAATGGTTAGAAAACAAATCAAAAAAAGTCAAAAACCAAAAGTCAAAAAAATGTTTTTGGGATAATTATTATCAAAAAAGTTATTAGAAATTATAGAATGGTTCAAAATAACATCTATTCACTTTACCTATCTCTCTTTTAGTATGTGTATTTACCCCAAAAAAAGTTTTTAATGGGAAGTACTACATATGTTTATGAATATAACATGGTACATGAAGACATATGACCACTTCAAATTTATTGGTTTTTATTTCTAATTTTAGAAGATTAGAACTCACTGTAAGGTGAAATTTGATCTGTTTTAAAGTAACCTTCTTGAATATAAAATTAACTATAGATACTTGGAAAATATAGAAATATATAGACAAAAATAAAAATCACACATAATCCCAATGTCAAAAGATAACCACTTTTAACATTTTCACCTATTTTTTAATTAAAAGGATTATTTATAATTTACCTTGCTGTGAAAGTGCTGCACTCAATATGCCAGCAAATTTGGAAAACTCAGCAGTGGCCACAGGACTGGAAAAGGTCAGTTTTCATTCCAATTCCAAAGAAAGGCAATGCCAAAGAATGCTCAAACTACCGCACAATTGCACTCATCTCACACGCTAGTAAAGTAATGCTCAAAATTCTCCAAGCCAGGCTTCAGCAATATGTGAACCGTGAACTTCCTGATGTTCAAGCTGATTCTAGAAAAGGCAGAGGAACCAGAGATCAAATTGCCAACATCCGCTGGATCATGGAAAAAGCAAG
>SJYX01018970.1:580915-592248 GCA_006410675.1 Oreotragus oreotragus | reverse complement strand
TGATGAAAGTGAAAGAGGAGAGTGAAAAAGTTGGCTTAAAGCTCAACATTCTGAAAATGAAGATCATGGCATCTGGTCCCATCACTTCATGGCAAATAGATGGGGAAACAGTGGGAAAAAAATCACTGTAGATGGTGACTGCAGCCATGAAATTAAAAGACGCTTATTCCTTGGAAGAAAAGTTATGACCAACCTAGATAGCATATTCAAAAGCAGAGACATTACTTTGCCAACAAAGGTTCATCTAGTCAAGGCTATGGTTTTTCCAGTAGTCATGTATGGATGTGAGAGTTGGACTGTGAAGAAAGCTGAGCACGGAAGAATTGATGCTTTTGAACTGTGGTGTTGGAGAAGACTCTTGAGAGTCCCTTGGACTGCAAGGAGATCCAACCAGTCCATCCTAAAGGAGAGCAGTCCTGGGTGTTTATTGGAAGGACTGATGCTAAAGCTGAAACTCCAATACTTTAACCACCTGATATGAAGAGTTGACTCACTGGAAAAGACTCTGATGCTAGGAAGGATTGGGGGCAGGAGGAGAGGGGGATGACAGAGGATGAGATGGCTGGATGGCATCACCGACTTGATGGACATGAGTTTGAGTGATCTCCGGCAGTTGGTGATGGACAGGGAGGCCTGGCGTGCTGCAATTCATGGGACTGCAAGTCATGACTGAGCACCTGAACTGACTGACTGACTGAGGTCATACATCCTGGCTTTGTTTCCAATCTGAGGAGATAAAAACCTTCAGTACAACATCAAGTATCTGTTAACTATACCAATCAGTCCTAAAGGAATCAGCCCTGAATACTCATTGGAAGGACTGACGGCGAAGCTGAAGCTCCAATACTTTGGCCACCTTATGCGAAGACCTGACTCATTGGAAAAGACCCTGATGCTGGGAAAGATTGAAGACAGAAGGAGAAGTGGGTAGCAGAGGATGAGCTGGTTAGATAGCATCACCAACTCAATGGACATGAATCTGAGCAAACTCCAGGAGAAAGTGAAGGACAGGAGACTGGCATGCTGCAGTCCATGGGGTCACAAAGTCACACACGACTTAGTGACTGAACAACAATAACAGGCTTTCCAGAGACTTCATAGGTGCCCTTGATCAGACTGAGAACATTTACTTTCCTCTCTAGATTTCTGAGAGCGTTTATCATGGATGGGTGCATTTCTCCATGAATTTAAATTATTACATAGTTTTCTCCTATATTCTGCTAATGTGGTAAACTGTATTATCAATAGAACTTTCAAATGGTTGAACCCTGTTGAACCCAACTAATATTTGTGAGTCATTTATTTTCCTCTCTAGATTTCTGAGAGCGTTTATCATGGATGGGTGCATTTCTCCATGAATTTAAATTATTACATAGTTTTCTCCTATATTCTGCTAATGTGGTAAATTGTATTATCAATAGAACTTTCAAATGGTTGAACCCTGTTGAACCCAACTAATATTTGTGAGGTAATTCCCACTGTTTTATAATGCATTATCACTTTTATACATTAATGGATTCGATTTGCTAACATTTTTTAAAGGATTTGTCCATCCATAGTCATGGGGCACATTGGTCTGCAATTTTCTGTCTTGTGCCTTGTTTGGATTTGATACTGAGACAATCCTGTCTCAATAAATAAGTTCTGTCTTCTATTTTTGGAAATAACTTGGTATTATATTTCTCACGTGTTTATAGAATTTTCCAGAGAAACCATCTGTCCCTGAAACATCTTTGTAGAACATTCTGATTCTGCTGCTGCTGCTGCTAAGTTGCTTCAGTCGTGTCCGACTCTGTGCGATCCCACAGACAGCAGCCCACCAGGCTCCGCCGCCCCTGGGATTCTCCAGGCAAGAACGCTGGAGTGGGTTGCCATTTCCTTCTCCACATTCTGATTCTAAACAATTATAAATTTCATCTAAGTCATCACAATTTTTGACACATACTTGCATACAGTATCCCTTTATTTTGAAATTTGAGGGCTTGTAAATCTATCTCATTTTAAAAATTCCTGGTATTTTTCTAGGGATTCCCTGATGGCTCAGTAGCAGTGAATAAACCTGCCAATGCAGGAGACATGGGCTTGATCCCTTGGTCCCACGTGTCACAGGGCAACCAAGACCATGTGCCACAATTATTGAGCCTATGTTCTAGAGCCTGGGGACCATGACCACTGAAGCCTGTGAACCCTAGACCATGTGCTCCATGCAACAAGGAAGCCACTGCAGCGAGAAGCCCACACACTGCAGATGGAAGGTGGCCGCCCCCTGCTGCCACTGGAGAAAGCCCACAGAGCCCTGAAGACCCAGCACAGTCACAAGTTAAATTTTCTTTTAAAATTCCTGGCGCTTTTCTCTTTTTTTCTTCATCAGTCTAGCTAAAAGCCTATCAATCTTATTAATTTATTTCTAAAAGGCAACTTTGGTATTATGTATTTATTATTTTTTCCCACTTTATATGTTTTCATCTCAGTTGCTTTTTTCTACTTAGGCTGAATTTGATTTGTTCCTTTTTTTATCCAGTTGCTCATGGCAGAGGCTTAGGTGACTGATTTTTACCTCATTCATCTCTAATGTGAGTGTGTATTTAGGCTCTAGGGCCTCCCTGGCGGCTCAGTGGTGAAGAATCCGCCTGCCACACAGGAAACACAGGTTCCATCCCTGGGTTGGGAAGATACCCTGGAGAAAGAAATGGCAAGCCACTCCAGTATTTTCGCTTGGAAAATCCCCTGAACAGGGGAACCTAGTGGGCTACAACCCATGTCATGGGGTTGAAGGAGTCAGACACAACTTAGCGACTAACCCATCAGCACTCAAGCTGTATATTTCCCTTCAGAATCGGTTTAGTAGCATTCCACATATTTTGATATATTTTCATTATTATTTCATTCAAAATATTTTCTAATTTGTTTTAATCTTTTCTTTTAAAAACAGATTTTAAGAATTTATGAAATGAGCTGTTTCATTTCTCAAATTTTGATGAATTTTCTGGATTGCTTTTTGTCATGGATTTCTAGTTTAATTATGTCATGTTCTAGAAACACTCTGCATAATTAATTCATAAAAATGTAATAGACATTATGGCCCTGTATATGTTCTATTATTGAGAATTCCATATACACTTGAAAAACAATGTATATTATGTGGTTACTGGATATAATAATCTATAAATTTCAATTAGACCAAGATGGTTAATATTGTTCAAATTTCCCATACCCTCACTGATATTTTTCCTACTTGTTCTAGCAATTACTGATATATATTAAAATATTAATTTAACTATAATTGTAACATTTTCAATTTTTTCTATTAGTTCTGTCAATTTTCATTTCTGTTTTAAAACTTTGTTATAAAGTGTATACATACTAGGATTGTTATGTCTTTTTTCCTCCTATGGTGAGAAGTTTTTAATTTTTATCAAGATCATAATATGACAAAATATAAAGATAAGCATGTTTTTATTACCTTTCAAACATACTATAAAAGTTACCTTGATATTATATAAACAAAACTTTAAAATACCATATATAGTATAATGTAGATGAAGAGATGAATGAAGAAATGAACAGATGAATAGACACTTAACATTAGCATGTGTGTGTGTTAGTCGCTCAGTCATGTTTGACTCTCTGCGACCCCACAGACTGTGGCCTGCCAGGCTTCTCTGTCTATGGGATTCTCCAGGCAAGAATGCTGGAGTGGATTGCCATTCCCTTCTCCAGAGGAACTTCCCAACCCAGGGATCAAACGTTGGTCTCCTGCATTGCAGGCAGGTTCTTTACCATTTGAGCTACAGGGAAGTCCTAAAAGGATTGGCAGTGATGGGATTCAAACCCATGCCCCCAAAGAGTTAATCCAGCACCTTCGACCTCTCAGCCACGCCACCACTAGCATGGTCATCTCTTAAAGACTGATTCTGCTAGAAACAAACATTTAACATGAATAACATTAAATATATGAGCTCTTAATTAATTTACTTCAACACATTCCATGACTAACAGGAAAAAAATGGCTGAACTAATAAGACTGTGATATAGTGTATTAATCAATGATACAGGGTATCATTTTGTGGTTGTTCATTGTTCAGTCACTCAGTCACGTCTGACTCTTTGTGACCCACGAACTGCAGCAGACCAGGCTTCTCTGTCCTTCACCATTTCCAGGAGCTTGCTCAAACTCATGTCCATTCAGATTTTGGTGATGTCATCCAACTATCTCATCCTCTATAGTCCCTTTCTCCTCCTGCCTTCTATCTTTCCCAGCATCAGGGTCTTTAGCAAAGAGTCAGCTCTTTGCATCAGGTGGCCGAACTGCTGGAGCTTCAGCTTCCACATCAGTCCTTCCAGTGAATATTCAGGGTTGATTAACTTTAGGATTGGCAGTTTTGATCTCCTTGCAATCCAAGGGACTCAAGCACCAGTTCTTTGGTGTTCAGCCCTCTTTATGGGCCAACTCTCATATCCATACATGACTACTGGACAAACCATAGCTTTGACTAGACAGAGCTTTGTCATTAAAGTAATGTCTCTGCCTTTTAATATGCTAAGTTTGTCATAGCTTTTCTTCCAAGGAGCAAGCGTCTTTTAATTTCATGGCTGCAGTCACCATCTGCAGTGATTTTGGAGCCAAAGAAAATAAAGCCTTTCACTATTTCCATTGTTTCCATCTATACGTCATGAAGTGATGGGACAGGATGCCATGATCTTAATTTTCTGAATGTTGAGTTTTAAGCCAGCTTTTTCACTCTTGTCTTTTACCTTTATCAAGAGGCTCTTTAGTTGCTCTTCACTCTCTGCTATAAGGGTGGTATCATCTGCATATTTATGGTTATTGATTTTTCTCCCGGAAATCTTGATAGCTTGTGATTTATTCAGCCCAGCATTCTGCCTGATGTATTCTGCATATAAGTTAAATAAGCAGGGTGACAATATACAATCTCATCACACTCTTGTCCCAATTTTGAACCAGTCTGTTGTTCCATGTTCAGTTCTAACTCTTGCTTCCTGACCTGCATACAGATTTCTCAGGCGGCAGGAAAGGTGGTCTGGTATTTCCATCTCTTTAAGAAGTTTCCACAGTTTGTTGTGATACGCACAGTCGCTTCAGCATAGTCAATGAAGCAGAAGTAGAAGTAGACGTTCTTCTGGAATCCTCTTGCTTTTTCTGTGAGCCAATGGATGTTGGCAATTTGATCTCTGGTTCCTCTGCCTTTTCTAAGTCTAGCTTGTACATCTGGAAGTTCTCTGTTCACATACTGTTGAAGTCCAGCTTGGAGGATTTTGAGCATGTGAAATGATGCCATTGTGTAGTAGTTTGAACATTCTTTGGCTTTGCCCTTCTTTGGGCTGGAGTGAAAACTGACTTTTTCCAGTCCTGTAGCCATTGCTGAGTTTTCCAAATTTGCAGGCAGATTGAGTACAACACTTTAACAGCATCATCTTTCAGGATTGATGGAATTCCACAATGATATAGTGTATTAATTATATACTATAATTCCAGCTCAGCTGGAATTCCACAATGATATAGTGTATTAATCATTTCAATAAACTTTTTAAAAGCTTTATTGAGATATAATTTATCTACCATATTGTTCTCACATTTAAAGTATAAAATTTAATGGGTTTTAATATATTCACATGGAGAAGGCAATGGCAACCCACTTCAGTACTCTTGCCTGGAAAATCCCATGGATGGAGGAGCTTGGTGGGCTGCAGTCCATGGGGTCGCTAACAGTCGGACATGGCTGAGCGACTTCACTTTCACTTTTCACTTTCATGCATTGGAGAAGAAATGGCAACCCACTCCAGTATTCTTGCCTGGAGAATCCCAGGGATGGGGGAGCCTGGTGGGCTGCCGTCTATGGGGTCACACAGAGTCAGAGACGACTGAAGCGACTCAGCTGCAGCAGCAGTATATTCACATAGCTGTGCTAGGATTGTCTGTTTTTCTTTATAAAATTACCCTGTCTTGTCTCTGGTAATACTCCTGTCTTTAAGACTATTTTATTTGATATTCATATAGTGAAACCAACTTTCTTATCCTTAGTATTTGCATGGTGTATCTTTTATCAACCTTTACTTTTAGCTTCTGTGTCTTTATATTTAAAGTGTATCTAATGAAAGCAATACAGCTGGGCCTTATTTCTTTAACCAGTCTGAAAATATTTTATTTAATTCATTTATCAATATGGCTAGGCTTAATTCTATAGTTATTCTAATTGGTTTTATTTGTCATTTCTGTTCTTTGTGCTTTTTCTCATCCTTTTCTATCTTCTTCTGGGCTAACCAACTGTATTTTGGTATTCTATTCCATCATTTCTACTGGCTTTTCAGCTATCCTCCTTTGTATTTTTTATAGCTGTTGTTTTGGAGATTACATTACTCATCCTTAATTTGTCACAGTCCATTTTAAATTAATGACATTCTACTTCTCTTATAATAGAAGAATTTTACACCAGTCCTTTTCTGGCAGCTTGCCTCCCCACCCAGTCTACCTCCATCCCCAGCAAGTGAACCCAAAAAATACAGAACATCTTTCCTCCGTGTGCTGTTGTTTTGGAGATTACATTACTCATCCTTAATTTGTCACAGTCCATTTTAAATTAATGACATTCTACTTCTCTTATAATAGAAGAATTTTACACCAGTCCTTTTCTGGCAGCTTGCCTCCCCACCCAGTCTACCTCCATCCCCAGCAAGTGAACCCAAAAAATACAGAACATCTTTCCTCCGTGATCACCTTGGAGAAGCTCACCCCTCTAGAATTTCGTTCTTTTAGATTTCCTTGTGTCCATAACTCTTTAATGATATTAAATAAGACTATACTTTTGTATTATCTGGTGATTTCCTGTTGTTTTAGCAGGTCTTTCAGTGTGTATCAACATGCTAACCAGAAGTAGAATTCTGCATATTATGTTTAATGTTATTTGTAGCTGTGCAGTTTATGCTTTCATGGCTGGGGTTTTTTTTTTTTTCAAATTGGTAAAGTCCTGCAGGAACAAATTCTGGGAAAAGAATAAAATGTCAATCTAGCTAATATCATGCCTGATATACATTTTTTTTTCCAATATTCCTTTCTGAAGCACAGTGGAAAATGTTTTTTTTTTTCTTTCAAGGAATTTCAGTTGCTTAGAAATAACAATTAAAAACTAGTTCTTGAGGCAGTGCCCCAAAAGAAGTAACTCCTAAAAAGTGCTGAGCAAAGCAGCACCAGGGAAGGGAGCCCTGGGCTTCTCAGGGAAAAGTACACCAAGGAACCAAGTCAATAGGTATGTGTAAGTACTGTTGTGTTTGTTTTTCAAAAAGCTTTAGGGCACAGCCAACTTTTACAAAAAGAACGCAACTTTGAAGGTAGTAGTGAGAATTGATGGGCATGAGGGACTTCCCTGGTGGTCCAATGGTTAAGAATCCACCTTCCAATACAGGGGAAACAGGTTCTAACCCTGGCTGGGGGACTAAGTTCCCACGTAATTCAGAGCAACCAAGCCCATGCACCACAACTAGCGAGTCTGTATGCTGTAAAGTAAGCTCTCCCATGAGGCAACTAAGACGCAATGCAGCCGAAGAAATAAATAATTCTTTAAAAAGAACTGATAGGTGTGAAATGACCCTGGAGGTAATGAATTGAGAGGTGAGAGTATTTTCCTATTCTAATTTAAAGGTGGGTAGTGTCCAGTGTTCTTGCCTGGAGAATCCCAGGGACAGGGAAGCCTGGTGGGCCCCCGTCTATGAGGTTGCACAGAGTCGGACACAACTGAAGCAACTTAGCAGCAGCAGCAGCAGCAGCACTGTCCTATCTCAGGCAGAAACCTGAGAGTGTTCCTGCAGGCTGTCCTACCTGAATGATTACCTAAGTGAATTAACAGGATGAATACAGGTGGGAAAACAGAGCTGAGTAGGTAAAAGGAGTGAGGGCTGAGATCAGAAAGAGTTAATCAGTGTACGATGCCAAGTTCAAACTGGAGCAACTAAGAGAACCAGATTCTAGGATCCAAATCGAGATCTGAACCACTAGAAAAAGACAAAGAAGCCAACACTTACACTAGGCTGCTGTCCAGCTCTCCCTCTGCTTTAGCTGGCCGTACACCTAGAATTCCTGGACTCAGTATCTCACCCTGTGAACTAAACAGGTAGCACTTAATTTATCTGCCATCTTGAAGAACAGTATATAGGGATGGAGCTGGAACAGAGATTGAGAGAGAGAGAGAATAATATTTATTGAACAACCAAACCCTATTATGCCCTGAAAGGGCAATTCCTATTTGAAAATTACCCCCATGGCTTAGTTAGTTTGGTTTATCCTTCCTTTGCACTCCTGTAGCCTGGCAGAAAGAGTAGAAGAAATGAAAGCAGTTACCGGTGCTTTATAAACACTGGCGCATAACAGAGGCAGCTGGTGGGAGGTGGGAGCGGGTAAAGACATGTTTTCAAGACATCAGTTATTTATACAGTTTTTGAAATTTAAGATTTGGCCTTTTCCAGGTTCATCAGTCAGCCTAATTAGGAGCAAAGAGATTTTGAGTTTCCAAATTCTCCTTGAGGGCCCTTCGCAGAGCCCTTGGTGGGCATTCTTTGTCTACTGAGTTCTCCTGCTGAGCTTTCCAAGCACTCCTTGCTTGGTGGAATTCGAAGTGGTAACATAAAACCCAGGGAAAGGAACCAGTTTTTAATACCCAAACCACCAAGTCTGAATCTGAGTTTGTAGGCCTCCAAGGCTTCATAAAGTGAGAGGATAACGTCAGCTTAGGACTTACCTCAAACCACGAGACATTTAAATTCTGATTTATGATGTAGGCTGGATCAGCACAAGCTATCAAGAAGTTTCATGTTCCATCCCTGTTTTTATAATGTAAAGTTAAAGTCAAGGGACTGAACCTGCCTGGTTAATGGAATAGATTGTGGAGCTGGCAGAGGTAGTTGGAGGTCAAAGGAACAGACCAGCACAACTTATGTTTCCTTCTCAGATTTGCCCACAACTGCAAAATGATCACACTTTCCAGGTGGCACAATGGTAAAGAATTTGCCTGCCAATGCAGGAGATGCAGGTTTGATCCCTGGGTCAGGAAGATCTTCTGGAGGAAGAAATGGCTACCCACTCCAGTATTCTTGCCTGGTGAATCCCATGGACAGAAGAGCCTGGTGGGCTGCAGTCCATAGGGTCACAAAGAGTAGGACACAACTCAGTACACACACACAAACACACATAAAATGACCACAATCAGATTCCTCTTACTCTCTTAGAGTCCCTACCTTCAGCCCCAGTCAGGAGGAGACTCTGCCTTGGACCTTTCACTCAGAGGGCCATGTTCTGACCCTACCACTAAGGGGGAGGACATAGGGTCAGGGGGAATATGCCCACCTGGAACCCGTGCCTGCCCTCTAGACATTTCTCCATGGAACCCTGGAATTCCTGGCACAAATGCCCCCGAGACCACTTTCAGGTCTTGCACAGTTTTCTTCCAAGACTCTCCTCCCAAATGTTGACTGAACCACACATATGGTTACCAGTTTCCCAACCACTGAGCAAAGGATGCCTGTAGTAAGAATATGTGACTGGAGCTTGGTCATAGGTTCTGTCTATGTAACAATATGTGTGCCAGTTGAATGTCTCAAAGATGAGATAGATCGGGTTAAAGGTAAGAAGAGGACAGGGGGCTTCCCAGGTGGCTCAGTGGTAAAGAATTCACCTGCAAATTCAGGAGACCTGTGTTCAATCTCTAGGTTAGGAAGATCTGCTGGAGGAGAGCATGGCAACCCACTCCAGTATTCTTGCCTGGGAAATCCCAAGGACAGAGGAGCCTGGTGGACTACAGTTCATGGGGTCACAGAGAGTTGGACATGACTGAATGACAGAGCACACACGCATGCAAGGAAATGAGAGACAAGCTGAAGACTGGCTCCTTCTGGCTGCTAAGGAATCCCAGAATTTAAATACAATCTAGCCTTCCAGGCCCTGATAAAAACGTACTCGTTAAAGTATGAAGCTAGAGCATATTTTATTCAACATTTTTAAAGGCTGAGTTATAAATTTTAAATATTTAGACATATGTATGTGGACCACCATTTATATTCTTGTCTTGGGCCCCACAAATACTAAAGGAGAGCCTATTTCCACAACTTTTCCTTTTCCTGGGTCGTAAACATACTGGCTATAACTAACCATGGGTTTTTAAAGGTCCTTAGAAACCTCAAGAATATCAAACTATTTTTATTTCTCTCCCTTCAAGTTTCAAGTCATTGTGGAGAGCAGTCTAGAATTTGTTCAGGTTAATAGCAAAGTCACTCATTACAAAGAGTTACAAAATGTATGGCAAACTGTAAAATCTCCAAAGTACAGGTATATTTTCAGAAAACTAGTACAATTCTAGCCACTATTAATTTTTCAAATCCATATAACATACTATGCTTCTATGTCGATACTGCCAGATGATCACAAGTTTTTTTTTATTATTTTTTGTATCTATTTGGCTACACCAGGTCTCAGCTGCAGCATGGGATCTTCGATCTTCATTGCAGCATGCAGGAACTTTAGTTGCAGCATGCATGTGAACTCAGTTTGAAGCATATGGGATCTAGTTCCCTGAACAGAGACCAAACTCAAGCCCCCTGCATTGGGTGTGCACAGTCTTAGTAAATGGATCACCAAGGAAGTCCCAATCATGAGTAATTTTTTTAATTTATAAAATAAAAATCGGTTGATCTTCCATAATGGGGCATGGTATGTTTATGCTATGCATTTTCATAACTAACTATCACTTCAGTTGCTCAGTCGTGTCCAACTCTTTGCAACCCCACAGACTGCAGCATGCCAGGCTTCCCTGTCCATCACCATCTCCTGGAGTCTACTCAAACTCATGTCCATTGATATGGTGATACCATCCAACCATTTCATCCTCTGTCATCCCTTTCTCCTCCTGCCCTCAATCTTTCCCAGCATCAGGTGGCCAAAGTATTGGAGTTTCAGTTTCACATCAGTCCTTCCAATGAGTATTTAGGACTGATATCCTTTAGGATGGACTGGTTGGATCTCCTTGCAGTCCAAGGGAATCTCAAGAGTCTTCTCCAGCACCACAGTTCAAAAGCATCAGTTCTTCGGTGCTCAGTTTTCTGGACAGTCCAACTCTCACATCCATACATGACTACTGGAAAAACCATAGCTTTGACTAGATGGACCTTTGTTGGCAAATTAACATCTCTGCTTTTTAATATGCTGTCTAGGTTGGTCATAACTTTCCTTCCAAGGAGTAAGTGTCTTTTAATTTCATGGCTGCAGTCACTATCTGCAGTAATTTTGGAGCCCCCAAAAATAAAGTCTGACACTGTTTCCACTGTTTCCC
>SJYX01018970.1:558135-578561 GCA_006410675.1 Oreotragus oreotragus | reverse complement strand
ATGATCCAGCAGATGTTGGCAATTTGATCTCTGGTTCCTCTGCCTTTTCTAAATCCAGCTTGAACATCTGGAAGTTCACAGTTCACGTATTGTTGAAGCCTTGCTTGGAGAACTTTGAGCATTATTTTGCTAGTGTGTGAGATGAGTGCAATTGTGTGGTAGTCTGAGCATTCTTTGGCATTGCCTTTCTTTGGGATTGGAATGAAAACTGACCTTTTCCAGTCCTGTGGCCACTGCTGAGTTTTCCAAATTTGCTGGCATATTGAGTGCAGCACTTTCACAGCATCATCTTTTAGGATTTGAAATAGCTCAACTGGAATTCCATCACCTCATTAGCTTTGTTCATAGTGATGCTTCTAAGACCCCTTTGACTTCACATTCCAGGATGTCTGGCTCTAGTTGAGTGTGAGTGACCACACCATCATGATTATTTGGGTCATGAAGATCTTTTTTGTATGATTCTTCTGTGTATTCTTGCCACCTCTTCTGAATATCTTCTGCTTCTGTTAGGTCCATACCATTTCTTTCCTTTATTGAGCCCATCTTTGCATAAAATATTCCCTTGGTATCTCTAATTTTCTAGAAGAGATCGCTAGTCTTTCCCATTTTATTCTTTTCCTCTATTTCTTTGCACTGATCACTGAGGAAGGCTTTCTTATCTCTCCTTGTTATTCTTTGGAACTTATAACTAACTATAAGATAATGTAATAAGAACTGTCATAGAAATGTGCCTGCGAAACTGTACAATAGGGACATTAATGTACTCAATTAAAAACAGCCAAGAAGAAGAGGCTCACTAAACCTCAGGACTGGACAACCTAAGGACCAGCACAATAAGTGTATATTGACCCAGGTACATCACCATGAAGTTCCAGAACACCAGGGGAAAGAGAGGCTTATAAAAGCTTCTCAAAAGAAAATACTACAATATTGTAAATTAATTAGCCTCCAATTAAAATAAATAAATTAATTTAAAAATGTAGCAGATAAACAACACAATGGTTAAATCTCAGAAAAATACATACTTGTGCAAGGAAAGAAGAAAATTACAGTGCTCTATGTGACTTTGCCATGAATAAGATTTATGGACTCACATTAATTTAAAGACTGATCAGTTCAGTTCAGTCACTCAGTCGTGTCTGACTCTTTCCGACCCCATGAATCACAGCACACCAGGCCTCCCTGTGCATCACCAACTCCCAGAGTTCACTCAGACTCATGTCCATCAAGTCCGTGATGCCATTCAGCCATCTCATCCTCTGTCGTCCCCTTCTCCTCCTGCCCCCAATCTCTCCCAGCATCAGTCTTTTCCAATGAGGCAACTCTTTGCATGAGGTGGCCAAAGTACTGGAGTTTCAGCTTTAGCATCATTCCTTCCAAAGAAATCCTAGGGCTAATCTCCTTCAGAATGGATTAGTTGGATCTCCTTGCAGTCCACTGGAAGGTGAAGTTCATCACAAGATTCCCAGGGAGGTAAATACTCTAAAAAAAAAAAGCGCAAAACTTAGAGTTGAAAGTGGTCACCTCTGGGAAACAGGGTATCAGCGACAGTATAGAGAAGGGGCCTGAACTTATGTGTTACATAATACATTATGTAGAGATGGTTGATACTTTAAACTATGAACATATGTAACTTTGATTAAAACTACATCTTTTTAAAAATCTGGATTTTAAAAGCTCTTGGTTGGAGGAAAAAATAAGTGAGAGGGCTTTGCCAGATGACAGTCAAAATATTTAAATGCATACGTGGTTTCTTAGTGTAAAAAGTTTACTTTCACATACACAATCTGACAAAATTCTACCAGCTTTTCCCTGTAATAGGTTATTATCACCCTCATTTTATAGATCAAGAAATTCAAGTTTAGGGATGTGAAATGCTTTGTCAAAGTCCACACTAGGGACTTCCCTAGTGGTCCAGTGACTAAGACTCCACACTCCCAATGGAGGGGGTCCAGGTTCCATCCCCGGTCAGATCCCACATGTCACAACTAAAAGTTCACATGCCACAGCTGAAGATTCCACAGGCTGCAACTAAAGGTCCAGCATGCTCTGCATGTCATAATGGAGACTGAAGATCCCACAGGTGCAACTAAAGGTCCAGCATGCTCTGCATGTCATAATGGAGACTGAAGATCCCACAGGTGCAACTAAAGGTCCAGCATGCTCTGCATGCCATAATGGAGACTGAAGATCCCACAGGTGCAACTAAAGGTCCAGCATGCTCCGCATGCCATAATGGAGACTGAAGATCCCACAGGTGCAACTAAAGGTCCAGCATGCTCTGCATGCCATAATGGAGACTGAAGATCCCACAGGTGCAACTAAAGGTCCAGCATGCTCCGCATGCCATAATGGAGACTGAAGATCCCACAGGTGCAACTATGACCTGGCACAGCCAAAAAAAAAAAAATCAAGTTCACATACAAGAATGTGGCCAAAGTGAGATGGGACCGCAGGTCTTCTGGCTCAGGTCCTTCCTCTGTACCATGGCTGCCTTCTAAAGCAGTTCTCTTGAGCCTAGGGTATTTTGTAAATGCAAGGCTGCCTTATTCTTAGGGAATTAGTGGAAATGGAGGTATTTGGCATTACAGAAGGGAAGGACTTTGCAGATAATCTAGCTCAACCCTCTCATTGTACATCTAAGTAATGTGAAGCTCAGAAAAGACTTTTCAGGCCACCAAAATATTAAGTGGACAGGAGAAGAATTTCATCAATAGAAAGCTTAGCTTAAACTTTCTTCAGCTGCTGAGATTCAAAAGTCTTTGTATCATTCTGACAAGGAAGGATCTATTTTATCTTGAAAAGTGAAAGTGTTAGTCGCTCAGTCATGTCTGACTTTTTGCAACCCCATGGATTGTAGCCCACCAGGCTTCTCTGTCTATGGAGTTCTCCAGGCAAGAATACTGGAGTGGGTTGCCAAACCCTCCTCCAGGGGATCTCTTCAGATCAGGGATCAAACCTGGGTCTCCTGCATTTCAGGCAGATTTTTTACCATCTGAGCCACAGAAACTAGGGTTCATCAAGACAAAATGCATAGTCTGATTCAACAAAGAAATGAAATTTTCCCTTGAGCAGTCACCTTTAGTCCACTCCTTCAGGCTAGGGTCTTCATAGATTATACAATAAAAGGGAGGTAAGATTTTTTCCTGCATGAACCTGGTCCTGTGCCACCTTGCCTGTCTTGAGCATAGCTGTAATGGAATCCTTCCATGGTAACCTATCCAATTCCATTGCTGCTACGAGAAAACCCAGCGAAAGGAAATCCTTACCACATTTGATAGCTTCTTTCATTATCAAAGTGGCCTCATAGACTTGTTTCCCAAGCATTTATAACTTGATGACCTGACAGCTTTCTACTCAGAAATAACCACGTGAAATAGTTATAGCTGTAATGGAATCCTTCCATGGTAACCTATCCAATTCCATTGCTGCTACGAGAAAACCCAGCGAAAGGAAATCCTTACCACATTTGATAGCTTCTTTCATTATCAAAGTGGCCTCATAGACTTGTTTCCCAAGCATTTATAACTTGATGACCTGACAGCTTTCTACTCAGAAATAACCACGTGAAATAGTCCAGCAAAGCTCCCCACATGGCAAAACCTGAGGAGAGTTTATTTTGCTGGCAGTGCACATGGCTTTTCAAACAAGTGAGTTCTTTCTGAGGTCAGTTAAACCTGAGTTCAACAAAATCACATGGCAGACAAGACGACTGGGAATGTCGGTTATTGATTACATCTAGGTTACACCTCGGAGAAGGCAATGGCACCCCACTCCAGTACTCTTGCCTGGAAAATCCCACGGACGAAGGAGCCTGGTGGGCTGCAGTCCACGGGGTCACAAAGAGTCGGGCACGACTGAGCGACTTCACTTTCACTTTTCACTTTCATGCATTGGAGAAGGAATTGGCAACCCACTCTAGTGTTCTTGCCTGGAGAATCCCAGGGACAGAGGAGCCTGGTGGGCTGCCGTCTATCGGGTCACACAGAGTCAGACACGACTGAAGCAACTTAGCAGCAGCAGCAGCAGGTTACACCTAGAGAGAGGCTCTTCTGGCCAAACTTAATTAAAAATCGTTTCCAAATCTAAATTTCTACATTATATCGTTTCCTTTATTCCCATCCATCATCTCTCCTCCATATACCCTACTTCCCTGAGTTTGCAGAATATGTCCAGTCATGTGTGCTTCTCCAACTGTACATTACTCAGTTGAAAGAAAGCCTGACCCTGGGATGGGCCAGGGCACCACTGGGGAAAGTGACGGATACTTTCTTGTCAAGGTAAACAGGAAATTCAGACAGAGAATTCTAACAGTTCATTTACTAGCATCATCATGAAATGAGATCCACAATATAAGAGTGCTTTCCGGGGCTCAAAACCTAGTTATACTTCCTACTTTACATAAGTTACTTAAGCTCACACAGCCTCCAATCCCCAGCTCTAAGATGGAGTTGATGACGTCTCTTTCACCCACTGTTACGAGTATTAAATGAAAGAACACATGTAATGTCTCTACCTACACTTCCAGCCACAGTACACTTTGAATGTTTATTCACTTCCCTAAACTCTGAAAGTATCAAAACTCCAAGGGAAAAAATACATATAAATCTCTTACTTCCCTGCATGCATGGTTGCTAAGTCGCTTCAGTCGTGTCTGACTCTTTGCGACCCATGGACTATAGCCTGCCAGGCTCCTCTGTCCGTGCGATTTTCCAGGCAAGGATACTGGAGTGAGTGCCATGCCCTCCTCCTGGGGTTCTTCCCAACCCAGGGACCAAACCTGCATCTCTTGTGCCTCCTGCATTTGCAGGAAAGCTCTTTACCACTAGTACCATACCTTACTTCCCTGACTTGTCAGTAAATATGTAGTATTGATGCCTCAGCCATGGGCTGACTTCATTTGCCAGTAAGATGACACCTTATATCTAATGGTAGAAAATTGTAATTGCTTACTTAGATAAACTCAATAAAATAGAGTTAGATGCCAAAAGTGGAAAAAATGAAATTATGACCCTAGGTTGTTGATGCTTCTTCCAGAGAATAAATGAAAATAAAAAAATTTAAGCTCTGATCATGGATTCAATTATAGTGTGAACCAAATAAAGTGACTATTTGCAGCAAATAGTCTATTTCTGTTACTATATGATACAAAAACATTAAACATTTGTGGAGACTCATATGTTCTGGTTCTACTCATTAGCTCTGTAACCTTGAGGAAAATGAAAGTGTTAGTTGCCCAGCCGTGTCCGATTCTTTGTGACCCAAGGATTGTAGCCCTACAGGCTCCTATGTCCATGGGATTCTCCAGGCAAGTATATTGGAGTGGGTTGCCATTTCCTTCTCCAGGGGGTCTTCCTGACCCAGGTATTGAACCCAGGTCTCCCGCATGGCAGGAGGATACTTTACTGTCTGAGCCACCAGGGAAGCCCCAACCTTGAGGAAACAGTTTCTTAATTCTGAGCCTTTGTCTTCTCAGTTGTAAGATGAATCTTACCTTCCTTAAGGCATAAGCACCTGATTCACACTATGTTGACAAATTATAGCATTTATTTTTTATCAATAATGATATAATTAATCATCATAACACAGGTGGGATCCTTATTTTGTTCATCAAAATTAAAACCAAGTTACACCAAGTATTAGAACAATTCAGTCAGTTTTGCTTCTCTTGACTAGATGCTTCCTCAAGGATTAAAAATAAGATTAATTTCATTGATACATTCTTCCAACAGGTTCCATTATTTTACTTGTATTGTTCATCTGTGATTATCAAATTCACACTATTGGATAGCTCTAAAGGAAAAACAGAAGGGGCTCTGACATTTATTTTCTACTCTATACAAGGCACTGGGCTACATGCTTCAGCACACGTCAATTGTGTTATATGTTCCTACTAAAAACTATACAAAGGAAGAACTAAGCTGACCATTTTATTATTTACACCTAAAGGAAACTGAGAGGCTTCCCTGGTGGCTCATTGGTAAGAAGCCACCTGCCAATCCCAAGACACTGGTTTGATCCCTGGGTCCGGAAGATCCCCTGGAGAAGGGAATGGCAACCCATTCCAGTATTCTTGCCTGGGAAATCCCAGGGACAGAGGAACCTGGCAGGGTACAGTCCATAGGATCACAAAAGAGACATGACTTAGCAGCTAAACAGCAATAACATAGGAGACTGAGTTTTGCTGATGGCATGTGGCAGAGCTTGGATAAAAATCAGGGTAATGTCAGATTTCAAAGCCCACACACTCCATTTCGTAGGAGGCGGAGGTGTTCCTTCAGGATTACAAAAGATGGGAGGCAGTTTGCATTTGAAGAGCATTTCTTTTTCAGAGTCCTGTGAGAAACAAAGAATCTCTGTGTATAGTCTAAAGAGAGCAAAGTTTCCTCCAATTTATTGGTTCTCTTTTATTTAGCATTTTCCAAATCCTTGAAAAAAATGAATAAAAATTTATCTTCCAGTGAAAAATGAATTCATCAAAATGCACCGATATCTCTTGACTGCAACGAGATTTTTTCTAAATCGTCTGTTTTGTCGTTGTTGTTAGTCACTAAGTTGCCTTCGATTCTCTGTGATTGTGGCCCACCAGGCTCCTCTCTCCATGGGATTTTTCAGGCAGGAATACTGGAGAGGGTTGCCATTTCTTTCTCCAGAGGATCTTCATGACCCAGGGATTGGACTTGAGTCTTCTGCTTGGCAGGCAGATTCTTAACCACTGAGCCACCTTTTCCACCAAATCTTTTGTTTTACATACCATCTGAACACACCACCTTCACTAAATTGTGGTTCTTCTCTCTCTTGTTTCTTCTGTTTCATTCGCATGGTGCTCTGGGGTTAAAAGACGTACCTACTTGTAAAAAGAGAAAATCAAAAGTACTATTTTTATGAAAACATTCCCATTGATCAGAAGGAGAAAATGGATCCACTTTTCCAAGAGATCAAAACAAGCATTCTTTTGAGCTAAACATGAGTCCTTCACACTAGGGTAATACCTATTAAAAGTTTTGTTCTGTGAAAAAGCAATGCACCAGGTCCGAGTTCTGCCAGCAATCGAGTCCGAGTGTCTGGTTATTACCGTACTGCCACTCGTGTGCCACGGTACTACAGAGTCGCTGGGTTGCCGGGTCCTAGTAGCTGCGCAAGCGGCAGCAGGGAATGGAAACAGAGAACATGGGCAGCTATTCTCTTCAGCAAGCTCACGCTTTTTATACATTTCCACTCCAACAAATGATGACTGAAGTTCCTAATATGGCAGTTATGAATGCACAAGAAATGCCAACCGAAGTTCCAGCACCTGCTCAGGAACCCACACAAGAGACTCCTCCAAAAGGAAGGAAAAGAAAACCCAGAACAACAGAACCAAAAACGCCAGTGGAGCCCCAAAAACCTGCTGAGGCCAAAAAATCTGCAAGTCCACAAAGTCAAAGGAAAACCAAGAAAACATTACAGACACATTTAAAGTGAGAAGAAAAGTGGGCCGTTTCAGTGGTGTTTCAGAAGCTGAACTTCTGACCAAGACTCTACCAGACATTTTGACCTTCAATCTGGACATTGTAATTATTGGCATAAATCCAGGACTGATGGCTGCTTACAAAGGGCATCACTACCCTGGACCTGGAAACCATTTTTGGAAGTGCCTATTTATGTCAGGGCTGAGTGAGGTCCAACTGAGTCACATGGACGATCACACTCTACCAGGGAAATATGGTATTAGATTTACCAATATGGTGGAAAGGACAACACCAGGCAGCAAGGATCTTTCCAGTAAAGAATTTCGTGAAGGAGGACATATTCTAGTGCAGAAATTACAGAAATATCAGCCACGAATAGCAGTGTTTAATGGAAAATGTATTTATGAAAGTTTTAGTAAGGAAGTTTTTGGAGTAAAGGTTAAGAATTTAGAGTTTGGACTTCAACCCCATAAGATCCCAGATACAGAAACTCTCTGCTATGTGATGCCATCATCCAGTGCAAGATGTGCACAGTTTCCTCATGCCCAGGACAAAGTGCATTACTACATTAAGCTGAAGGACTTAAGGGATCAGTTGAAAGGCACTGAACGAAACACAGACGTTCAAGAAGTGCAATATACATTTGACCTACAGCTCGCCCAAGAGGATGCAAAGATGGCTGTGAAGGAAGAAAAATACGACCCGGGTTATGAAGCAGCGTATGGCGGTGCTTACAATGAAAACCCCTGCCCTGGTGAACCTTGTGGATTCTCTTCAAATGGGCTGGCTGCTGACAATGGAGAATCAATTTTCAGTGACATTCCAAATGGACAGTGGATGACCCAGTTGTTTACAGAGGAGATCCCTTCATTTAGTAATCACTGTGGGACGCAAGAACAAGAAGGAAACCACGTTTAAGGATGGTGTTTTTCTGCCCTGCTTAAATGCTGCAGTTTTAACGCAGTTGTCAAGTGGCCCTCGGTTTGCTAGCTGAAGCTTTTTATTCGTATTTTATTCGGGTGTTGTGATCAAGGTACAGTGGAGTCAACTGTACGGACCTAAGTAGTTTGGAAGGAAAAGGGTTTTTCTGTATATGAGTTTTTGTATTTGAATTAACCATCATTCCAGCTTTTTTATAAAACTGTATTTCATTTATGAAGAAATTAATTTTCTTTTGGGCGTCACTTTTAACCTGTAATTTAAAAATGCAAGAGTCTGCATCTTTACACTTGACTATGAACTGTGCGTAAACTTAGATGCACCATTCTCCCTTTTCACGCCTAAGAAGGGCATGCTGCTAATAAGATTCCTGCTGGTAAAATGTGCTGATTTTCATCTATGAGGATTTGAATCCCATATTTAACTGACTCAAAATAAAAATAATTTTCATTAATTGCATCCTTATCACATACAAGGCAATTTACATGAACTTCAATGCTCACAACATTACAATATAGGTGTTCTCTTCATTTTTAAACACCAGGAGACTGAGGTTTAGGTAGGCTAAGAAACTTTCTCAACATCACATGGCTAGGAAAGTGTAGAGCCAAGATTTTAACAGGCTTACCTCTTTCTAAAGCCATCCCTTTTCACAGCTCCATGCAACTTCCTGGCAGAGTTAATAACCACACCGACTTTAGTTAAGACAAATTTGCAGTGGACATGGAAGCAAGGAGAACCTGCAGCAGAATGCTACTGTCTTCTTGGAATTCATGCCAATCAGGAAGCCAGTGAAAGGCATCGTTAGTATGTGCCATGCCATTTGAGAAGCAGATTTTTGAAAACAGAAAATAAAAAAGGAAAAAAATAAAGGAGTCAACCCATGGGACAGAGAAAAAGAACTACAAGTTCCCAAAGTAAAGTTGTGACAATACAGTCATAGCTAATGTCAGATAGAAATATATATGCGATCATCTAAAGAAATTCATAACCCAAGAAAGTCTCTGATGTTATTTTTTTTTTAATGAACAAATGAGGAAGAAGGTCTCTCTAAGAACCTTGGGCATGTTTTCACTGATGAAATAAAAGTACTCAAGATAACAAAATGATCTTTTTATAGGTAACTTTAAGGAAACATTAAAAAATATAAGAACATGAAATATAAGAAAATAAATAATAATGTCACTGTCAGCAGACACAACACCTGCCTCAGTTGCATCTAAGATGCCTGTAGACTGTCGCTTTGGAGAAAAAAGAATTCTCTAGCAATTGGTTCCTAAGAGCCCCTCACAGTTGTATGGAAGAATATGTAGGCTCCCCAAAGTCATCAGCCTTCAAGTCCCAAATTAAATGTTTAAATATCTCATGGAAGAAAACTGAGGAAGAGAATCACAAAGATGCAGCAAGGGGAGGAGGATAGCAAGAGGATCAAAGAATGATAGGGAAAAAGTAGACAAGAAGTGGAAAGTACAGTTCATCTGTGTGTACATATGGTTGAAACTGGAGTCCGAGAGAAATTACTCAGAGGCTAATTAGTGCTCAGAGAGAATGCCTTTGTCACCAGCTTGATCTTAGGACTTTGTTACAGCCGTGAACAGTGAGGGTTGGCCTGCATTGCCTTAGGGTAGCGAGTAATGGCTTGCACCATCTGTGGTTGTTTTCAGGCACCTGAACCCAGAAAGAGCCACCCTTTGTAGGGACCATCACACACTGTGTGCTGAGTGTGTGCTATCTCCACTGCCTGGGCAGAACCTTTTCAAGGGTGTCGATTCTTGATCTTGGAGTAAGGAAGATTGTTCCCGGGAATAACCTGAAGTCACAGCCTTGAAAAGGTTCTCTTCTCTAACATTTCCCTTCCTTTCCTTTCTTTTCTTTTTCCTTGTCTCTTCTTCCTTCTTTTCTTTTTAAAAGAGATGTTGAACTGCTGGTCCTTGAAGAAGGAAAAGGAGAAGGAAATGTTGAGTGGAACTGCCTGTGATAGAACGGAAAGAAGATGAGAAAGTGACTATAGATGGAAAATACAGGGGAGGAGGAGGAAAAAAGAGGAAGAAGAGGGAGAGGAAGAAAGGGGAGAAGAGGGAGAGGAAGAAGCAGCAGCAAGATTCAGAAAAAAAATGGTAAAAAAAGAAAAGCATTTCTGATGCTTAAAGATAATTAAGAGAGATACTTATCTTAAAGATACTAATCTTATCCTACTCTTAAGATAAGTCTGAGAGACCATGGATTATTGTTAGGTGTTGGTGTCATACCCGAACACCACGTTTTCTCATTATAAAATGGAGGTGATTCTACACTATCTTCATGGGATTTTGCCAGACTAATATAATACCAATTTTTTCATAAAGCATTGTCAGAACTAAGTGAGTTAATGAATAAGTATAGTACTAAAAACATATCTAGCACATATATTCAATATTGTTAGCAACTGTAACCATTGTTTCTGTTGTTAGCAGTAACACTAGGATGATTGAAATGTCTGTAAAGTACCAGATGTTGCTAGGTGCATGTGAGTTTTTAATAAATGGCTACTATGACAATAAAAGCAGAGTAGGAAATGGCAACCTACTCCAGTATTCTTGTCCGGAGAATCCCATGGACAGAGGAGCCTGGCTGGCTACGGTCCATGGTATCATGAAGAGTTGAACACGATTTAGCAACTGAGCGTACACACATGACAATAATAGAGTTATTGCTACCATTGCTATTGCTATTTAAATAAAAATGGGACACAAACATAATCAAAACATTAAAGAATAAAAACAAAAGATATCATAAAAGAAAAGACAGAAAACAAGAAGAAAATGCAAAAACAAGATCAAAGTAACAATAAGTAAGACAAAAGTTCAACTTCCATACAAAATAACTATATACCATAAATCAAAAACAGAAAGTGAAACAATAAAAAATAAATTAATCTCGTGTTAGAAATGAGGAGAAAATATAATTTGCAAATAGTATAATTGTGCAGTAGGAACATGCAAGAGTTTCAACTAAGATATTATTAAAACTGACTAGAAATTTCAGAAAAGTTAAAAAACAAGATGGCAAAAATAAAGATTGTTTTATATGCAAAGATATATAAAGAACATGTAAATACAGAAGATTAGTGTAAACATAGAACTAGATTTAGAGCAAGGATAAAAGTTAGAGATTAAAATGTACATTTACTGATTCACACATGCTGTCTTGGAATAAACTGAACAGTTCAGTCAGTTCAGTTGCTCAGTCGTGTTTGACTCTTTGTGATCCCATGGACTGCAGCACACCGGGCCTCCCTGTCTGTCACCAACTCCTGGAGCTTGCTCAAACTCATGTCCATCCAGTTGGTGATGCCAGCCAACCATCTCATCCTCTGTCATCCCCTTCTCCTGCCTTCAATCTTGCCCAGCATCAGAGTCTTCAAATGAGTCAGTTCTTCACATCAGGTGGCCAAAATGTTGCAGTTGCAGCTTCACCATCAGTTCTTCCAATGAATATTCAGGACTGATTTCCTTTAGGATGGACTGGTTGGATCACCTTGCAGTCCAAGGGACTCTCAAGAGTCTTCTCCAATACCACAGTTCAAAAGCATCAATTCTTCAGTGCTCAGCTTTCTTTACAGTCCAACTCTCATATCCATTCATGACTACTGGAAAAACCATAGCTTTGACTAGACAGACTTTTGTTGGCAAAGTAATGTTTCTGCTTTTTAATATGCTGTCTAGGTTTGTCAGAGCTTTTCTTCCAAAGAGCAAGGGTCTTTTAATTTGATGGCTGCAGTCATCATCTGCAGTGATTTTGGAGCCCAAGAAAATAAAGTCTGTTACTGTTTCCATTGTTTCCCCATCTATATGTCGTGAAGTGATGGGACCGGATGCCTTGATCTTAGACTGAACATGATGCGTGATCTTAAACTGAACAAGAAATGTGCAAACCTTGATAAAGAAAGTCTTTGTTTTTGCTCTTAGACAAAAGGCTTAAATAAGTTCAGAAACAAAATATATTTCTTGCGGGGAATATAAAATGATTCTTCAATTTATTTCAAAGAAAAAAACTCATGAAATTTCGCACAAAAAAATAAAAGAATAATGACAGCTAATTTGTCCAACTTGTATTAAGTAAATACAAGCTGTACTATGTGAAACCCAAGGCACTTTTCCTGGGATAAGAGAATAGTAGTCAGCATTTATTAGTTGTTTTATTTTGTTACACGCACTGTTCAGTGAATTCAGTTCAGTTCAGTCTCTCAGTCCGTCCAACTCTTTGTGACCCCTTGGACTGCAGCATGCCAGGCCTCCCTGTCCATCACCAACTCCTGGAGTTTACTTAAACTCATATTCACCCAGTCGGTGATGCCATCCAACCATCTCATCCTCTGTCATCCCCTTCTCCTGCCTTCAAACTTTCCAAGCATCAGGGTCTTTTCCAATGAGTCAGTTCTTTGAGTCAGGTGGCCAAAATATTGGAGTTTCAGCTTCAAGGTATGTAAGTTCACTACATACATTAACTAATTTTATCGCATACATAACAATGCTGTGAGGTAGGTATTATTTTTATCTTTACCCAAGAAGAAAGCAGAGCCATCAGATTAAGTAACAACTATCACTGGAACTTCCCTAGTGGTCCAGTGGCTAGGACTCTGTGCTTCCAATCCAGACGGCCTGGGTTTAATCCCTGGTCAGGGAACTAGATCCCATATGCCACAACTAAGAGTTGGCATGCTGCAAGTAAGACCAGACACAGCCAAATAAATAAATATTAAAAAAATAAAAGGGTGTATTTTATTTTATGTTACATTACACTTCACTTTATATTATACTTCAATGAAGCTGATTTTTCAGAAATGCTAACTGGAAGCTCCATGTGCATGTGTAAACTATGAGCTTTTTTGGTTGACATCTTTCAACTCCTATAAATTTCCCCTTCCAATTTTGGGGGGCATTACGCCTCTATATTCTTTTATTGCCATTTTAATTGGGCTTTTTGGAGAATGAGGAGCTAACTGTGTATTCGCTTCTTTGTGTGAACACACAAATTGAACTGTGTGTTCATTTTGCCATGTTTAATCAAAAGTTCAGAGGTGGTATTTCAAATCAGTGAGAAAGGCTGGAGTACTCAGGTATAGGGTGGATCTTAAATGTGTGTGTCAACACATACACACAACAAAAGCTAACTATGCAAGGTGATGGATGTGTTAACTAACCTTAAGGTGGTAATCATATCATAATATGTACATATATCAAATCATTATGTTATACACCGTAGATATACACAATGTTATTTGTCAGTGATATCTTGATAAAGCTAGAAAGTGTGAAATTTCTGAATGACAAAATTAAGGCAAACAAAATAACAAAAAATACTAGAAATATTTCTAATATACCTGGTCAATGCAGATTAATGTCCTTAAGGCACAAAATACTTCAATGAATAAGAGGGGAAAAAAAGATAACCTAATTTTTAAAAAAAGACATGAAAAAGTGGCTCACAGAAAGGAATATAAATGGCAAACAAAATAACTAAATCATTGAGCTTTTTTGTAACTAATAAATTCTAATTAAACCTATATACTTTTGGGACTTCCCTGATGGTCCAGTGGTTAAGACTTGGTGCTTTCACTGCAGGGGGTGCAAGTTCAATCCCTGGCTGGGGAACTAAGATCCCAAATGCTGAGCAGGTCCAAAAAATAAATAAAAAATTTAAAACCTATATACTTTTGTTCTGTAAGTGGGTAATTTTCTTTTCTCTAAGAACAATACCTAATGACTAACATGGCACCCCACTCCAGTACTCTTGGCTAGAAAATCCCATGGACGGAGGAGCCTGGTAGGCTGCAGTCCATGGGGTCGCTAAGAGTCAGACACGACTGAGCGACTTCACTTTCACTTTTCACTTTTATGCATTGGAGAAGGAAACGGCAACCCACTCCAGTGTTCTTGCCTGGAGAATCCCAGGGACGGCAGGGCCTGGTGGGCTGCCATCTATGGGGTCGCACAGAGTCGGACACGACTGAAGTGACTTAGCAGTAGCAGCAACAATGGTGAAGGCAACTGACTATTCTCATGCAAATATAAATTTCTTCGGGGTAATTTAGCAATCTGTATACAAGTGACAATTTAGTAAGACTATATATTAAATCTTAAATTTATACCCCATAACCAGCAATTCAATTTCTGGAAACTTTTCCTAAGGAAATTACTTAAAAATGTGTACAAAGGTTTTTATTACAAGAATATTAATAACAATATTGTTTATAATAGTAAAAGTAAAAAATGTGAGCAACTGTAAGTTGATTAAACAAAATACAGTCTTTTAAGAATGTTGTAGAGGCATATGTTTTCCCATGGAGAAATCCTGGTTATACATTGCAAGTAAAACCAACAGAATTACAAAAATTTATACAGAGCATAAAACCGCTGTGTAGGGAATAAAAGTATGTATAAATATGCACATAGAGGAAATTATCTGGAAAGAAACACATACAGTAACTCTCAGGAATTGTCTCTGAGTGATGAGATTATGAATGTTTTATTTTAATTTAGCACTGTTTTGTATTTTTTGTGATGAATATGTATGACTTTTTTAATTAATAGAAAAAGAATTTTTTTTTTTTACTTTAAAGAAGAGATTCTATCCAGACTAGTAAGAGAAATGTAAAACATTTAGGAATAAACTCAAGAAAAAATGAGTTATGTATGTCAAATAATTAAGTTAAAGGAGCCAAGAATATACAATGGGGAAAGGATAATCTCTTCAGTAAATGATGTTGGGAAAACTGGATAGCTACATGCAAAAGAATGAAACTACTGTCTTAGACTATACACAAAAATCAAGACAAAATGTATTAAAGCCTTGGAAAAAAATGTATATATAATAGCAAGTCCCAAACTTCCTTTCCCCAGTTGTTGTTTACCTGCTAAGTCGTGTCCAACTCTTTTGTGATGCCATGGACTATAGCCCATCAAGCTCCTCTGTACATGAGATTTCCCAAGCAAGAATACTGGAGTGGGTTGCCATTTACTTCCCCAGTGGATCTTCCCGACCCAGGGATTGAACCTGTATAGTAGATCTATGATCACTCATAATACTCGCTGCCTACTCTGTGGACGCCACTGACTCCCTGGCCCCATCAATGTCATGCTTGGTCCTGAAGCTCATTCTGATGAATAAAAGTGAGCCCAGGTGTGGTTCTGGCAACATCCCAGATGAGGGCTGTTCCTCAATCTGGATCCCAGAGTGAGGATGACAAGACGCAGAACTGCACTCAAGCCATATTGGACATGTGTAATGAGCAAGAAGTAAACCCCTGTTGTAAGCTATGGCAAATTTAATGTGATAAGGAAATGAAAGGAAAGATCTGCTGGATGCTCTTGGAAAAGCTTTCCTGAATCCTTAAAAAAGAAGGCACAAGGAGTAAATCTCCTATTAAGAGTTCCTGAGGGCACATGTGACCGCTGATGCCATCACCAGCCAACCTAAATCATGAGAGAGACCAGGCTCAGCATGAAATCAATAATGGAGAGATGGAAACAAACTAGATCCTTAATATCCTGAGCCACTGGATCCTACTTCTGAACTGCAGATTTCCTTATTTAAACCAGTGCAGAGATTTCCCTGGTGGTCCAGTGATTAATAATCCGCCTTGCAATGCAGAGGACACAAGTTTGATCCCTGGCAGGAGGAGGGGGGTGGGCCTAAGATCCTACATGCCACGAGGCAACTAAGCCTCTGTGTGGTAACTACTGAACCTGAGCCCCACAGCTAGAGAGTCCATGCACCATAATGGCAGTTCCACGTGCCACGACTAAGACCCAAGGCAGCTAAAAGAGTAAATGAATCAGTACAGCTTCATTTTACCTGTAGTTGAAAGCATCCCAACAGATTCACAAAAACTAATCCATGAAACCTAATCCTGGGGCCACCGGCCACTGAGGAATTCTGAGACAGCAGTGATGGAAAAAAGGCAACATACTGAAAAGACACATCCAGAATTTGTGAAGAAATGTTCAAAATGGATTGGAAGAGAAGCAAGACTACCAGTTCCAGGAAAAGTATAACCATCCACAGATAGTTTAATGGCAGTGAGGACTAGGGAACTCAATGAACAGGTAAGAGACATTTTGGAGAACTGACCGGATTCATTCCCTGAAGGAGATGCGTGCATGCTCAGTCACTGAGTTGTGTCCGATTCTTTGTGACCCCACAGACTGTAGCTGACCAGGCTTATCTACCCATGGGATTTCCCAGGTAAGAATACTGGACTGGGTGGCCATTTCCTTTCTCCATTTCTGAGGACAGTATATGAGAAATAAGTTCCTTGATTTTAATTATGCCATGACAAAGTCTAGTATATCAACATTCATAAAGGACAGGCATGTGTGCATCGCCTCAGGCAGTTGAGAGCTTTTGTTTGTTGTTTTTCAAATAATGTTGTGCTGCTGACTCATGTTTGCCTTGTGCCCTGCTGTGACCTCTCGATATTCAGGGCTCTAATCACACTCCTCATTATTATTAATAATCAGTGCCTATGAAATTATACTACACTCTGACTTGTTATCAAGTCCTGGAAGTATGCAAATAGATTAATCAACCAGTTTAAAACTTTGAATGGAACTTTAAGTGTGGTGGAAGTACCTGCCCTGGCTCTTGGCTGTCTCCTCCAATCAAGCCTGAGGTGTGTTTTCCTCCTAACTTTTAATTGCATGACCTCTGAGAACCTAATTTCCAGAAAACCCATTTATTATTTTAATGCTCATTTGGCATTATTATTTTCCCAAAGCAATCTTTTTGTCTCTAAATCTCTTAGGAGTTGAGACGCAAGCCAAGAAAAGCTTCATTTTCTCCTCCTGGCCCTCAAAGGAAGCAGAAATGAAACATTAAAAAAAAAAAAATCTTAGTTTCTAACTGGGGATAGGAGGAGGGAGTGAAGAAGGATGGGGGGAGTGGGGAGAAAAAGATTGGAAGGCATTTGCGTGGGTCCCAGATGGAAAGCAATCCAGTAAATTGCCTTTAAACAGCAGTGTCCCCTGCAAATAGGGCACTCTAGCTGTTTTGTGTCACTTGAAAGCATCTTGTTGATATTTTTATAGATTTTATGATACATTCTAAAGCTTGCATCAGGAACAGCCACTTGGAGTTCTGGCAGTAATGAACATTGTTATACTCACAGCCTGAGTAGTCTTTACTTCAAAGGGAGGCGTTGATTTGATCTTTCATCTTCTCAGTTGTTGCTTACCAGCTTCCTTCAGATACCGTTTGAACTAAAACCCCCACGTTTCCTGGTTTGAGTGAGCAATTCCCATGACACTTCTTATCCTCTCACTTGGAAGCTACTAAACTGTGATTGAATGATGCCATTAACAAGAAGGAGGTAAATACATTTAAACACACAGCCTTAGACTTTCCTCAAATAATAACCAACTTATGTCTTCAGGAGACTTGTTTGTTTACCAAAACAAGAGGGTGGGGAAGAGAGAAATAAAAATTAAATGACGAATGAATGAATGCATGAACAATGAATACGGTAACAGGCAGTTGAGTTTTATGGTATTAACGAAGGCTTCTCATACTCCTCAAAGCAGAAAGACAGAAGGGGAAGGTTGAACTGGGTTTTCCACAAGGAAAGGAACTTAAGTCTTTGCCCAGCCTTATTCTGGGCCACTTTCTATTAAGAACCATTTTAGTAAAGCCACACCAACTTCCTCATTGGCATTCAAACTTTACTTATTTTCTCCCACCACTGAAAATCATACTGTGTGGCTACTTACACATTTAAATATAAATTAATTCAAATTAATACTGAAATTTAGTTTCTCAGCTGCATTAGTCATGTTTCAAGTACTCAACATAGGCTAGCAGCTACCGTGGTTACTCCATGGACTATATAGCCCACCAGGCTCCTCTGTCCATGAAATTTTCCAAGCAAGAATACTGGAGTGGAAATTCCCATTTCCTTCTCCCAGGGATCTTCCCAACCCAGGAATCGAACCCATGTCTACTGCATTGGCAGGCAAATTCTTTGCCACTGAGCCACGTGGGAAGCCACTAAACAATATAGACACAGAACATTTCCAACATCTCAGAGAGCTCCATGGACCAAGCTGCTCCAGAGACCTCCAGTGTTCCTTGTTCGGCTCTAATTATGATTAAATGGATCAATTGTAATCTTATTTCATAACAGTTTTCATCATTGATCTATGCATGGTCCAACATTTATTTGCTTCTGCTAATTCTATAATATCCATGAAACCACAATTCAAAATTAGAGTCAGGACCTTGAAAATATCTTACATATGATCCTGTGTCCTCCTCCACCTACCATTCTGCTATCTCCTCTCACCTGAAATTACTACTGTTGTGGTTCCTATGTTGATCCACACCCTCACTTTCCTTTTGATTAACTTCATGTATTTCCTTTTCATATATTCACATTCTTGTGCATGTGCATAATTCTGTTGGTTTTTAACTTTAAGAAAATATGTTAAATATAATTTTGGAAGACTTTTAAAATCAAGCATAATACTGTTGATGCTGCAATAGTTTGTTTTTCTGATATATAATATGCTATTCATTGTGTGACTATACTGCAGGTTTTTCACTTACTCTCCTGTTGATGGGTGTTTTGGATTACTATAGGCTTTTGCTATTGTGAACAGTTAGTTCACATATGAACATTCTTTTCTTCCCCGGTTTTTGGCTGTACTGGGTGTCCTTTGCTGGGTGCAGGCTTCTCTAGTTGCGGCATGTGAGCTAAGTTGACGGCTGGCACGTTGGATCTTCGTTCCCTGACCAGGGATTGAACCTGCATCCCCTGCAATGGAAGGCAGATTCTTATCCAGTAGGCCACCAGGAAAGTATCTATGAACATCCTTATACATATTTCCTATTGTAAACATGCAGGAGTTTCTCTTGGGTGTGTACCAAAGAGTAGAATTATTGGTCATAAGATATGTGAATGTTTGACTTGAGGTAATAAACAAATTGTTTTCCAAAGTGGTTTTTCCATTTTACTCCAACAAGCCNAGAGTTTCTCTTGGGTGTGTACCAAAGAGTAGAATTATTGGTCATAAGATATGTGAATGTTTGACTTGAGGTAATAAACAAATTGTTTTCCAAAGTGGTTTTTCCATTTTACTCCAACAAGCCAGGGAAAGGAAATCCTATGGATTCACATCCTTTATAGCACATGGTATTGTCATTTTTAGCCAGTTCAACAGGTGTTGTGACCTCAATTCACATTCTGTAGATTACCAATGGTGTTAAACATATCTTCAAGTTTTTATTGGTTACATGGGCTTCCTATTCTCAAATGCCTGTTCATGTACTTTGCCCATTTTTATACTATATTGTTTGTGCTTGTCTTACTGATGTATAGAAGCTTTTCATATGGTCTTGGTAAGTTTCAAAATGTTACTACATAGTTGTTTACAGTATTTTTACTATACATATGGTTATGTACTCTTTTGCAATTGATAACATTATTTATTTGTATTCTTACTCTCTTGAAAATCTTTTCCAAAGATTTGTCTAGTGTTTTTGTGTCAAAGGGTCAACTTTTGGCTTTGTTGATTATCTTTGACCCCTTGTTATTGATGTTTACTGCATTAATTTCTACTCTTATTTTAATTACTACTTTCTACTTTCTTTGAGTTCACTCTATTGTTCATTTATACAACTTCTGATGATAGACACTTAGGTCATCAATTTAAAGCTATCTTTATTTCTAATGAAATTATGTCAGGCTATACAGTTCTGTCACCCTGTTTATTTAACTTCTATGCAGCGTACATCATGAGAAACGCTGGGCTGGATGAAGCACAAGCTGGAATCAAGATTGCCGGGAGAAATATCAATAACCTCAGATATGCAGATGACACCACTCTTACGGCAGAAAGTGAAGAGGAACTAAAAAGCCTCTTGATGAAAGAAAACGAAGATCACGGCATCTGGTCCCATCACTTCATAGGAAATAGATGGGAAAACAGCAGAAACAGTGTCAGACTTCATCTTTTTGGGCTCCAGAATCGCTGCAGATGGTGACTGCAGCCATGAAATTAA
>SJYX01018970.1:535384-552505 GCA_006410675.1 Oreotragus oreotragus | reverse complement strand
TGCGAAGAGTTGACTCATTGGAAAAGACTCTGATGCTGGGAGGGATTGGGGGCAGGAGGAGAAGGGGATGACAGAGGATGAGATGGCTGGATGGCATCACCAACTCAATGGACGTGAGTTTGAGTGAACTCTGGTAGTTGGTAATGGACAGGGAGGCCTGGCGTGCTGCGATTCATGGGGTCGCAAAGAGTCAGACACGACTGAGCGACTGAACTGAACTGAACTGAACTGATAGCTGGTTTACTTTAAGCATAACAATATATGTCATTTTTCCTCTTAAACATGGAAAAGACAAAGGCTAATTCTTCGTTCTTTTTTTTTTTTTAATGCAAATGTAAGCTGATCTATGTGAAGCTATTTATGTGTGTGTGCTAGTCGCTCAGTTCCTGGTATATACTATATCAATTCACTCTTCTTCTTTCCCCTTTCTCACTTCCTTCTATCCAGAGAACAAGATTCCAGGTTTGGTTTTTCCTCTGAGAGCCACTGAAAATTATTTCTACGTTAAAGATCTACAATGTAAAAGAAGTTGGCTAGTTTTTGTCTCTGTCTTTATTTTTCTCTTATGATATTCCCCACTCCACTTTCTCTGTGTTGGAGAAAATGAGAACATAGTAGCAGCTGAGTAGTTCTATCCATGTTTGTCCTCTATGGTTAGTGTTACAGATTACTTGATTTTGACTATGAGACTTGGTTTCAGTTCAGTTCAGTCACTCAGTCATGTTCGACCCCATGGACTGCAGCATGCCAGGCCTCCCTGTCCATCACCAACCCCCGGAGCTTGCTCAAACTCATGTCCATCCAGTTGGTGATGCCATCCAACCATCTGATCCTCTGTCATCTCCTTCTCCTCCTGCCTTCAATCTTTCCCAGCATCAGGGTCTTTTCCAATGAGTCAGTTCTTCACATTAGGTGGCCAAAGTACTGGAGTTTCAGCTTCAGCATCAGTCCTTCTGATGAATATTCAGGACTGATTTCCTTTAGGTTTGATCTTCCTGCAATGGCAACCCACTCCATCACTCTTGCCTGGAGAATCCCATGGATGGAGGAGCCTGGTGGGCTGCAGTCCATGGGGTCACAAAGACTGAGCGACTTCACTTTCACTTTTCACTTTCATGCACTGGAGAAGGAAATGGCAACCCACTCCAGTGTTCTTGCCTGGAGAATCCCAGGGATGGTGGAACCTGGTGGGCTGCCATGTGTGGGATTGCACAGAGTCAGACATGACCGAAGCCACTTAGCAGCAGCAGCAGCAGCAGCAGCAGTTCAAGGGATTCTCAAGAGTCTTCTCCAACACCACAGTTCAAAAGCATCAGTTTCTTGGTGTTCAGCTTTCTTTCTTGGTTTGGCTACATATTAATAACCTGCTGGACCAACTCATCGAGTTGCTGTACCTGGCGTTCTGTCAGTTTAGCTCATTTCCCTAAGAATACTCTCTTGTTGAAAGATCACATCCACTGACTTAACGTTTCTTTTAAGCTCAATGTTGTTGATTTCCTCTATTAGAACTACCTCTTTCTTCACTGTCTCTTCGAAGTCAGTGAGGGAGGAGATGTGGTCTTGGCCCTAATGCATTAACTCCCTAATGTTTTCACACCTCTCTGCTGCTGCTACTGCTGCTAAGTCGCTTCAGTCGTGTCTGACTCTGTGCGACCCCATAGATGGCAGCCCACCAGGCTCCCCCGTCCCTGGGATTCTCCAGGCAAGAACACTGGAGTGGGTTGCCATTGCCTTCTCCTCACATCTCTCTAAGGAGCTACTATTTACAGAGGCACTCTCACAGTGGTGAGTGTGTGTATGTGTGTGCATGCTCAGTCATGTCTGACTCTTTGCAACACCATGGAATACAGCATGCTAGGCTTTGCTGTCCTTCATTATCTCCCTGAGTTTGCTCAAACTCATGTCCAGTGAGTCAGTGATGCTATCTAACCATCTCGTCCTCTGTCACCCCCTTCTCCTCCTGCCCTCAAATCTTTCCCAGCATCAGGAGAATACACAGGGGTAGAATATACCTTCTACATCCATTTTTTCCTCACAGCACCCAAGCATAAGAGGGCGTAAGAGGAAGAGATGGCTGAATGGTATCACTGGGTGCAATGAACATGAACGTGCACAAGCTCTGGGAGCAAGTGAGGGACAGGGAGGCCTGGCATGCTGTAATCCATGGGGTCACAAACAGCTGGACACAACTGGGTGACTGAACAACAACAAAGTATTTGAAAAAGACTCAACAAAATGGAATTTATTTCCAAAGTCAAATGAAAAAAAAAGGTACTCAGTGAACACTGGGGTGCATGTGTGTTTTTGAATTACAGTTTTCTCTGATTATATGCCCAGTAGTGTGATTTCTGGGTATTACGATAGTTCTAATTTTAGTTTTTTAAGGAAACTCCATACTGGTTTCCATAGTGGTTGTACAATTTATCCTCCCACCAACCGTGCCGTGCAAGAGTGTTCCTTTTTCTCCATACCCTCTCCACATTTGTTGTTTGTAGATATTTTTAATGATGGCCATTTTGTCAAGTGTGAGGTAGTACCTTGTTGTAGTTTTGATTTGCATTTCTCTAATAGTGATGTTGAGCATCTTTCCATGTGTTTTACTAAATAGGAAGGAAATCTCAAAGAAGAGGGGATATTTGTATATGTATAGCTGATTCACTTTGCTGTACAATGGAAACTAACACAACATTGTAACACAACTATACTCCAATCAAAATTAATTTTAAAAAATAAAGCAAAAAGGCAGTCAGTATAGAGAAAGTAAAGTTTTCAGAAATGTACTATTTCTTTGTATCTATCTGAATACTAAGAAATAATTAAAGGTAATTCTTTGTTCTAAAAGAAGCATACTCACGCAGAGGGAATTTCAGAGAAAATGAGCTAGACAATTTAAAATTCTGACCTGTGGAAGGAAGGCTTAGGAATTGAGTTTTTTCTTTTTCTTTTTTTTTTTTTTAGTACTCATGAAAAATTCCAATTGTCTTTACAATGTTACAATTCTATACATAGTTTCAAAGCACTTTAAATAGATTTACATGAGCTCATATATGTTCCATAAATGACTAATGCTGACAAGTACAAATGCTGAGGAAGGTGGTAAAAACTAGACTTTATTATTTCCATTTATTTAAGAATGGATGGTACAGGGAGGGAGGTGGGAGGGGGGTTCAGGATTGGGAATACGTGTACACCCATGGTAGATTCATGTTGATGNTTAGGAATTGAGTTTTTTCTTTTTCTTTTTTTTTTTTTTAGTACTCATGAAAAATTCCAATTGTCTTTACAATGTTACAATTCTATACATAGTTTCAAAGCACTTTAAATAGATTTACATGAGCTCATATATGTTCCATAAATGACTAATGCTGACAAGTACAAATGCTGAGGAAGGTGGTAAAAACTAGACTTTATTATTTCCATTTATTTAAGAATGGATGGTACAGGGAGGGAGGTGGGAGGGGGGTTCAGGATTGGGAATACGTGTACACCCATGGTAGATTCATGTTGATGTATGGAAAAATCAATACAATATTGTAAAGTAATTAGTCTCCAATTAAAATAAATAAATTAAAAAAAAAATAAAATACAAACACTAAAAAAAAAAAAGAGTGGATGGAACATTCAGATTGTCCATGATGCTATAATCTCTTGTGTTGAAAGCGTCAGTTTCTAAATAAATGGAAAATGTTTCAAATTCTTTAGAGAAAAGTATTCACCAATGCCAGGTATTTTTTCTTTTATACATCACAATGTTTGAAATAGAAGTAATTTTTTGATATTTCCAGGATTAAAATTTTAGTTTGCCTGTCAGTCAGTCAGTTCAGTTCAGTCGTTCAGTCGTGTCTGACTCCTTGTGACCCCATGAATCGCAGCACGCCAGGCCTCCCTGTTCATCACCATCTTCACTGCTGAGTTTTCCAAATTTGCTGGCATATTGAGTGCAGCACTTTCATAGCATCATCTTTCAGGATTAACAAACACTGATAGATAAAATTCTCTTTGGGAGCTATCTTTAACAATTACACGTATTCTTCCTGTTTGTGTAATATCTCCCTTCATACAATTCTTCATTAATATACATGAGTATATTAGGTAAATATAGTTCACAGTATTCTTAAGTGGCATATTCCCCATATCTTTTAACTAGAAAGGCTGTAACAATTTAAAACAGAAGATATGCCCTTTTACTACAAGGTTATACTTCTTATATTTAGAATTTTAATTAGTCAAAACAGTATGAAAGCACAGGTATCAGTCAGGACAAACTAAAGTATGCTATAGTAACAAACATCTTCTGAATCTCGGACAATTTAACTGCTTTCTCTTATTACCTGTCAAATATGAGTAGTTAGGTGGCTCGGCTCTGCCATTTAATCACTCTTAGGAACTCAATCTGATGGAGGTCAGTGCTTTCACACTCACCACATGAATGACTGTAGAGAACAGCTGTGTACCCACTGGCAACAAAATGCCTCTCCCCTTAGCCAAAACTCACATCACTTCCATTTTTATTTCATTGATTAAGAACATAATGGAAGGAATTCCCTGGCAGTCCAGTGATTAAGACTCAGAACTTTCACTGCTGTGGGCCTGGGTTTGATCCCTGGTTGGGTAACTAAGATCCCACATACTATACAACATAGCCAAAAAAAAACAACCCATAATGTAACCACATCCAAGCAAATCTTGTCATAGTCATGACTTTTTTTTTTGGTTTGGCTATTTCTGGCTTAACCTCTACTCCTTTACTTTCCAATATATCCATCATTAACCACACGTAGCTAAAGAGCTCTTGAAATGTGCTGGTCCAAATTGAGACGTGCCAGAAGTACAAATTGCACACTGGATTTTAGACTCAGTACAAATAAGAATGTAAAATATCTCAATCATTTTTAATATTGATGACATGTTGAAATGAAAATATTTTAGATATACTGGAGAAATATATTACTAAAATAAATTTTACCTGTTTCTTTTTACTCTATTTAATGTGACTATTAGAAAATATAAAAATCCTTACGTGCCTCACATTGTATTTCTATTGGATGGCATTGCCCTGGTGAAGTCAGGATTTTGTCAGCCAATTCAAGAGTCTGCTCTTTCCCTTCTCTAGGAACCAGCTTTAGGTGGGCTAAGTGCACATGACATTCAGAGGAAGGAGCTCATCTGTACAGCTTCCCTCTGTTCTCAAGTACCCGTGGACGTGAACTTCATCCCACCTGGTATTTCTTGGGCAGTCTCTAGACTCACTGCATCCAGCTGAGGTCACTACTCCCAGCAAGACATATGGCAAATACAGTCCATGTCTGCTGCTGCTAAGTCACTTCAGTCGTGTCCGACTCTGTGTGACCCCATAGACGGCAGCCCACCAGGCTTCCCCATCCCTGGGATTCTCCAGGCAAGAACACTGGAGTGGGTTGCCATTTCCTTCTCCAGTCCATGTCTGGACAGTGACAAATCTCAGGGAGACCGAGAGGTCTCTGCTTGTCCTGCATCCATATCTGGCTCATCTGACTTTCTCATCAATTGATGGTTCATTGTTCTCTAAGTATTAGATTCAGGATAAGGCTGGATAAGGTTGACAGTTTCCTTGAGTACCACTCCCAAACTTATGTGCACTTTTTATTGCAGTAAAATACACACCCCATAAAATTTACCATTTTAACTGTTTTTAAGTGTACAGTTCAGTGGCATTAAGTACATTCACACTGCTGTACAACCATCACTTTTATCCATCTCCAGAACTTTCTCATCACTTCAAAATGAAACTCTGCCTCCATCAAACAATGTGAACTTTTTATCCACCCCAGTGCAACTCAAGTCAGAGTAAGGATATGGGGTTTTTTCCTTAGAAAACACAGGACTTCCCAGGTGGTGCTAGTGGTAAAGAATCACCTGCCAACACAGGAGACGCAAGAGATGCAGGTTCCATCCCTGAGTTGGAAAGATCCCCTGGAGGATCAGTGAGTCTCAGCACATGGCTATAATATCCTGTGCCCTTTATCAGGAAGAAAAAATACTTAGTTTGATTGGCAATGTGGGAAAATTTTTAATGAGAAGATATTACAGGGAATTAAAAAATACACAGGTTAGTTTCTTCTTGCAAAATGAGGACCAGGTTAGAGAAATCAAAGCCCCAGAGAAAACCCATCTAGATAACACCTTGTAGGTTAGAATTCTCTGAATATACACAAACTATTTGGAGAAGCAAGGAGACACCAAATTTCATGAATCCAACTGACTTCTTTTCATCTTTGTCCCCCCCTACAAATTCTTTCACCAAAAATCTGTGAAGAAGGCACATTATAAATGAAACAACGAATCCAGTTGGTGTTAGGTTAATCAGCTAAAGGCATGTTCAGTGAGCAAAGTGATAGCTGGAGGTAGGTCTAACTTAGAATATTTGAGTTTAGAGGGAGTGATTCAAGAAACTGAAGGCACAAAAAACCAAAGGATAAGCGTAGTGGCTATTAATACACATTAAATGGAAACCCACTCCAGCACTCTTGCCTAGAAAATCCCATGGACGGAGGAGCCTGATAGGCTACAGTCCATGGGNTTAGAATATTTGAGTTTAGAGGGAGTGATTCAAGAAACTGAAGGCACAAAAAACCAAAGGATAAGCGTAGTGGCTATTAATACACATTAAATGGAAACCCACTCCAGCACTCTTGCCTAGAAAATCCCATGGACGGAGGAGCCTGATAGGCTACAGTCCATGGGGTTGCAAAGAGTCAGACACGACTGAACGACTTCACTTCACTTCACTTCAGTCCTTGAAAAGGCTTCCCAGGTGACGCTAGTGGTAAAGAACACGCCTGGCAATGCAGGAGACATAAGAGACCCGGGTTCAATCCCTGGGTTGGGAAGATCCCCTAGAGGAGGTCATGGCAACCTACTCCAGTATTCTTGTCTGGAGAATCCCATGGACAGAGGAACCTGGCAGGCTAGAGTCCACAGGGTCCAAAGAATTGGACAGAATTTATCAACTAAACAACAACAAAGAACCATTGTAAATCAATTATACTCCAACAAAAACTTTTTTTTAAGTTGCTAAGTGAGTAGATCTTAAAAGTTCTCAAAAACAAAAATTTCTCATTACAAGAAAAAAAAAATTTAACTATGTGTAGTGATGGATGTCAACTAGATTTACTGGGGTTTTTAAAGAGTTTTTTGTTTTTTTTTTTAATGTGGACCATTTTTAAAGACTCTATTGAATTTGTTACACTATTGCTTCTGTGTTATGCTTTTGGTTTCTCGGCTGCGAGGCATGTGGGATCTTAGCTCCCCAGTCAAAGATTGAACCCACGTCCCCAGCATTGGAAGGCAGAGTCCCAACCACTGGACTGCCAGGGAAGACCCCTAGACTTACTGTTGGTGTTCATTTCACAATATATACAACTATTGAGTCTTGTGTTATATTCCTGAAACTAATATGTCAATTATGAATTAATTTTTTTTTTAAGAAAAAGAAAGAGTGGTAACTGCTAAAGGTCACAGGACCATTCAGTGGCCAAGCCAGGCCTAGACCCAGGCCTCCTGCCTCCCAGGATAGAGAGTGAGGCCGATGGTGGATTCTTTGAAAAGCCAAAAGCAGACTCTCTCGTTGGATCACAAGATATTTGTGTTGACCCCCAGGCTATCTCAGCCTCCATTGCTCTTCTGTCAGCCTCCAAAATCGGGACATGAAAATGGATTTGTTCAAGTGGTAACCCACAGATTCCAAGCCTTAGCACCTTTCTAAATGAGCCAGTGACACAGTGCCAGGCAAGACGCAACCTCCGCAAATGAATTAATTAGACTTTCTAAAAGAGCAAGCAGTCTTGCCATGGTGTTTTATTACACAGTTTTCTAAGTGGTAATTGAAAAAGGAGCACTTGATTTTAGATTCCCTCCCTGAGGTGTTAATTGTGGCAGGGAGGGGCTGGGGAGACAGAACCCATGTAAAATGAATCGTTCTGTGGCTCAGGACGCGGTGGGTCCAGTGCTCCTTCTACGGCTTTGAGAAACAGAGAGAAAGAGCAGAGCGCACGGTGGCAGCTCGGCGTAGAGAGCTCTAGCCGTTGTGATGATGGAAAAATTCAAAATACCCTCTTCTAGCAAACTTCCTCCTAAAGCGCTACAGATCAGAAGGTTAATATGAATCAAGTGCAAGGAAAACGCTGAACTTGATCCGGGAATTGTCCTCCATGCAGCCTGTCACCTCCCTTCCACTTGTCCCCCTTCTCCCATCGCTTTCATCAAGAAAACTTAGTCTTTGGGCCATGTGTGCGTGCCAAGTCGTTCAGTCATGCCCAGCTCTTTTCGACCCTATGGACTGTAGCCCACCAGGCTTCTCTGTCTATGGGATTCTCCAGGCAAGAATACTGGAGGGGGTTGCCATGTACTCCTGCAGGGGATCTTCTTAACCCAGGGATCAAACCGTGGTTTCCTGCAGCTCCTGGATGGGGCAGGTAGATTCTTTACAACTAGGGCCACTTAGAAAGTCTTTGGGCTGCTGCTGCTGCTGCTGCTAAGTCGCTTCAGTCATGCCCGACTCTGTGCGACCCCATCAACGGCAGCCCACCAGGCTCCCCGGTCCCTGGGATTCTCCAGGCAGGAACACTAGAGTGGGTTGCCATTGCCTTCTCCAGTGCAGGAAAGTGAAAAGTGAAAGTGAAGTCACTCAGTCGTGTCCAACTCTAGACCCCGTGGACTGCAGCCCACCAGGCTCCTCCGTCCATGGGATTTCCTGGGCAAGAGTACTGGAGGGGGGTGCCATCGCCTTCTCCGAGTCTTTGGGCTACTATTCCTCGGTGTTACTCAGGTCTCTTAAGACCAAGCTGAGCAGCTATGATATGTCAAGCATTTAATATCTGCAAAGGGGAATACAGTATGCTCATAAAAGATGTAATAAGGAGAAAACAGCCACGTGTCTCAGATCTGAACAGATCCATGGCCCCAGTGGTGCAAGAAAGGAGGAAGTACAGAGCACGGATAGTGGAAGATTTCTTTACAATGCTTTGGTCAAAATAATGGGAAGAGATATAGTCGGGGTTGAAAAGTATTAAGGAATCATCTAGAGAACAAACTGTGGACACCACGGGGAAAGGGAGGGATGAGATAATTTGGGAGATTGGGACTGACACATAAACACTATTGACACTATGTATAAAACAGATAACTAACAAGAACTAATAGATAACTATTGATACTATGTATAAATGACTAATGAGAACTACTGTATAGCACAAGGAACTCCACTCAATGCTACGTGGTGATCTAAATGGGGAGGAAATCCAAAAAAGATGGATGTTTGTATAACTAATTTACTTTGCTATACAGCAGAAACTAACACAATATTGGAAAGCAACTATACTCCAATAAAAATTTTTTTAAGATATTAAGAAATTAACTAATCAAATCCCTTCACCAGTGCAGTCATACTCCTGGACACTCAGGATCTCAAATTAATGATATCAATAAGAGTGTGAGTTCCAGAGCCAAAGTGACACTTTGAATCATGGCTCCTAACATGTAAGTCTATTCAAGTAAATTAACCTCTCTTTGTCTCCGAGTTTTCATCAGTAAATGGGGATGATAATAATACCTGCCTTTTAGGATTTTATGAGAACTAAGTAAGTTCATATTAGTAAAGTGCTCATAATGGAGTCCAATACATAGGAAATTCTTCCTCAAATTGCTTCTGAGAGGCTGGGGGACTTGTAGAACCTCACAGGTGAGAGAAAGATGATGCAGAGACCTCTGCAGAGACCTCTGTGTGTGTGTGTGTGTGTGTGTCACATCCCCCCCCCCCAACACANTACATAGGAAATTCTTCCTCAAATTGCTTCTGAGAGGCTGGGGGACTTGTAGAACCTCACAGGTGAGAGAAAGATGATGCAGAGACCTCTGCAGAGACCTCTGTGTGTGTGTGTGGGATGGGGGGGGGGGGGATGTGACACAGCACAGAACCAAGGCACACCAGTGTCCACACACACATGTGCACACATGATACCCAAACGACGACAGAAAAAAAAAGTTCATTTTTGCACAGGTGTGACATCCATACCCATGAATCAGCTCAATGAAATCAGGCCACAACTTGCTTAACACTTTCCTGCTCTCTGTTTCCACAGCTGCTTCATCTGGTCCTCGATGTCTCAGCTCCTGCTGCTTCCACTCCCCAGAAGGAGGCCCCACCTTGAGAATCACAAGGCCCCACCTTGAGAATCACAAGCATTTAATATCTACAAAGAGTGGGCAGTGGCCTCACATGACACACAGGAATAAGGACCTTTCAGTCTCAGATGCTGCATTAATAGAGTAGGCATGGTTATGCCAAACCTGACAGAAGAATGGTAGCTAGAATCAGCTGATCTTTCCTAGCCATTAAAGCATCATCTTCTTGCAGAGTTTTTGTGATACATTAAGTGAGATGATGCATGTAAAATGCTAGGTGCAGAGTAGATGCTCAGGGAAAATATTATTATATTATTACAATAATTATTTGATTCCTTTGGTTCTAAGATCACTGAGGTGAAAATCAGGCATACACGTGTGTGCGTATCAGGGTGTGTACGTTCAGTTGCTCAGATGTGTCCTACTCTTTATGATCCTACAGACTGTAGCCCACTGGGTTCCTCTGCCCACGGGATTCTCCAGCCAAGAATACTAGAATAGGTTGCCATCTCCTTCTCCAGGGGATCTTCCAGACCCAGGGATCAAACCCGAGTTTCCTGGCTTGGCAGGCAGATTCTTTCCAACTGAGCCACCAGGGAAGCCCCATGTATGAGGGTACAGCTATGCAAATGAATGCATATTTGTACACAATTCAGGAAGGCTCAGGGAGTTCATTACTCCCTAATGAAATTGATATGCTAAACAGGCAAAACACCTGGGAAGGGTCTCAAAGTCCCATTGTCCAGGACACCCCACAAATAAATCAGAATTTCTGGGGACGGGATGCAAACGTTAGTAATTTTTTAAACTGCCGGGTTCTTCTTCTTATGAGCGGCACTCACTGGCCCTCAGTTTCCTCCCTGTAAAATAGAGGCAAACGCTGGGCTAGACAACATCAGCCCCAGCATCTATCTGATCAGTCTGTAAGAGGCATGTGGCCTCCAGCCCAACACGGTCCAGCCGAGCCCTGAGCGGTCCTCCCCCTACCCCAGCCAGGATCCCTAGAGTATCCTGCCAGAGAATCCAACCCAGGAGCGACTGAATCTGGCAAGAGCTAAAAATTAATTCCCTTCAAATCAATAATTTGCAATTAAACACAGAAGACACTAAAGCCAGGGGGGCAGGTTTCTGAAAAGAGGACAGCTGAGCAAGCCTTTGGAACTGAGATGGGGGAAAAACCCAAGCTGCTCCAAGCAAACAAATGAACATTCGGCTCCATTGTTTGTGAGGAAGCAGGCTCAGGGGGGTAAGTGGTACTTGAGGAGTGAAAAAAAAAAAAGCAGTTCCATCAGCAGGACTCAATGCCAGGAGCTAATTTACTTTCCCCAGCGCTCTCTGCTTATACACTTCCGTGGCTCAGAGCCCCAGTCCACTATGCTGGGGACCTCTGAAGCCTTCAGAACAGTGCGGCATCACTGCCTGTAGGCAGCACCCAGCTCACGAAAGAACTGGAAGCCTGCCTGGGTCCCCTCCCCATCCTCAGCAGCAAGTGTCAGACCGGATTGGGTGAGTGCCAGGCAGGCAGTGCCAATGTGGAGCGCAGCGGGCAGCTCTGCGGAGCCAGGGTGGATGACGGCTGATGTTTCACAGCAGCCACTGAAGTCTGGGGCTGGGAGCCATCTCACGGGTCTCCAGAGACGTGCGGGGAGATACTGAAACTCTTGAAACAGAATTGAAATGTGGTTCACTTGGGAAGTAAACGCATGCCATGCAGTATTGGAGAGGTGGGGGGTGGAGGAAGCAAAAACAGTATAAAGAACCACAGTTCTGAAAAAGACAGGAAGATTCAAGGTGTAGAGGTTGTAGAACCAAACACAGGTCTTTTGAGTTTCCTTAAAACTGCAGTACAATGAGTAAGGGGTACCATATTTTTCTTTTATAAGGGTTAAGAAGGGCTTCTCTGGTAAAGAATCCGCCTGCAATGTGGGAGACCTGGGTTCGATCCCTGGGTTGGGAAGATCCCCTGGAGAAGGGAACGGTTACCCTTTCCAGTATCCCTGCCTAGAGAATCCCCATGGACAGAGGAGCCTGGCAGGCTACAGTCCATGGGGTCGCAAAGGGTTGGACACAACTGAGCAACTAAGCACAGCACAGCAGCAAGGGTTAACAAATGACTTGCTTATGATTCCATAAGTCAAAGCTGGACTCCTTGCCCCAAAGGAAGAGGGAAGGCCAACACTGATGGAGGCAGTACTAGGCGCCAGGGTCTAGGAGCTTCATGACAGCATCCCATCTAATCCTCATAGCATCATCTGGGAACAGATTTTGGTATGATCCCCACTTTACTGGAGAGGAAATTTCCTCAGGCTGATTTTTAAAATTAGTTTTTATGTTTATTATTTATTTACTTTTAGCACTGGGGATCTTCCTTGCTTCACGAGGGCTTAGTTCCCCCATGGTATTTGGGGTCCTAGTTTCCCTACCAGGAATCAAACCCATGCCACCTGCATTGGAAGGTGGATTCTCTGGACCACCAGGAAAGTCCCCCTCAGGTTGATATTCAATCCCAAATATGAACTGAGCCCCACTCCAAAACATTCATCTGAAACATGAATAAAGATATAGTTATGAGATTAGTCTTGATTTCTGACCTAGTCAGGAAAGCAAAACTCACACACACACAAAAAGCAAAAGATGACACAATCTAGCAGGTGTTAAGTGTCCAGTGTGGGGTGCAGAACGGCAGAGCCATGTGACAGTGGAGAGAGGGATCAATGAGAACTTCAGGGGATGGGAAGATACATACAAGTTAGCACTGAGGATGTCTTGAAACAAAACATGACTTGAAGGGTGAAGAGGGGGAAGAACTTTCCAAGTGAAGAGGACTGGAAACAGGTACAGAAATGAGAAAGGGTGGTCCAGAGCTGACAGGTGGTACAAAGGCCACTCATGAGTTTTCTTTGAAGATACTGTGATAATCCCAAATTCTAAAGTTAAGTACTATAAACTTGTTCAAATCCTTTTTACTCCTGAAGAAATTCTAATCCTAGAATATAATAAGGAAAATAATATTTGGCTATTCAACAACTGTTTGCTTGCTTGCTTTGGGCCAAGCACCCCAAGGCACACCCCAAGGCCTGGCACACTGCTAAAAGCTCAGCCTCCTGCCACACGGTAACAGATTCCAGTCTCTTAAGAGGTGACAAGAGTTTCCAAGGTGGCGCTAGTGGTAAAGAACCTGGCTGCCAAGGCAGGAGATGTAAGAGATGGGGGTTCAGTCCTTGGGTCAGGAAGATCCCCTGGAGGAGGGCATACTCACTGCAGTAACTTTGTCTGGAGAATCCCATGGACAGAGGAGCCTGGCAGGCTATGGTCCATAGAACTGCAAAGAGTCAGACATGACTGAAGCAGCTTAGCACACAAGGGGTGACATAGGACACCTACCCAACTACAGAGCACAGATGTGTGTCGGCACATTCTAAATGCAAGGTGAGAGCCATGCGCAAGATTCCAGGAATCTCATGCTAGTCAACTGAAGCTACTTTTATTAGTACCCATAGAGCCCCAGATGCACCATGACTAACTTTTACATATACCAGGCAAACCCAACATCATTGTCCTCAAAGGGAAAAAGTGAGACATACTAGAAAGAAACCTGACCACTCTATGGGAGAAGTTCTCCAGTTCCCTTCCTTACAGGGAGGAGGAGGAGGCTGGTTAAGAACACTCTCTTCTCTCTGGGGGCAAGACAGTCCATTCCCAAGAAGGAGAAGTCATAGACTAGATTGCTTCAATTCCAGAACATTCTTTGGGACCACCATTTTACTAGGTGGAGCATCTGATGGAACATAAGTTCACAGGGCACACAAAAATGTTGTATCTTCATCCCAGTGCAACACTTCTGTGAGGAGTCCCAGGTTCAAGGTTTTGATACCTTTTCTTCTTTGCTCATTTCTTCCTCTAAGCCAGAGTGGTAAGAATTCAGAGTGGTAAGAATCCCTAAGCTATTGTGGCAACTCTACCTTTCTATTTTTCTCCCCAGTGGATGTTTCTTTCTCATCTCTCTCTCTGACCAGCTACACTTCTGAAGGGTGGCATAAGGCAACTCCACTCTCAAGACAGGAAGGGGACAGGGCACAATCTTTAAAAGAATGCCATAGCCCCTGAGGACATGACTGGTTAGAACCAACTAGTTCCAAGATGGTGGACGATTCAACTTCCAGTAGACCTTGAGCCTCATTATATGCTCACTGTAAAACCATCGTATGTGCTAAATGACACACCCACAGGCACCATGACAGTTCCAAGACCAACCATAAAAGGTCAAAAAGTGGGCATTGCCCCAACTCCTGAAAATCTCTGCCCCTTGCCCAAAATAGTTGAAATAATCTCTCGCTCATTAGCCTGTGGAATTCCCCAGCCCATAAAGACTAATCACCACATCTTTGAGGGCCACTCTCTCTTTCTGATACTCATGCATTCTATCCATGGAGTGTATATGGCTCTAAATAAACTTGGTTTCACTCTTGACTGCCTTCCGGTGTGACGCCAAGGACCCTCACTCAGGATAGCATTCCAGGGGCTCACCTGACATACCTGAGCATCCTCTCTGGCCCCATATTTTTTGGGCAACACTCATCACTGTGCCACCTACTCTGTCTCTTTGGCTCTCTTTGGTGAGGAGTCCAACCTGCTGTTTCATCACAGACAGAAAATCCAAATTTCATTTTGAGATGTTGAAAGAAATCTAGGAGGCTTACAAAAATATATTTATTTCTGAGGCCACCTTGCCCTGCCTGGTAGAGGAAAAAGGACTTTGGGGGAGATTCAACCCAGTGACTGGGGTCCTGCACGGAGACCTGGGGACACTCTTGACACACACAACCTTCCATTGCCTTCTCTGCCCTGCCGGTACACCTCCTTCCTCTGAGGGTTACTTCTGGAGAAAGAGATCCATCCAGACCAAACAATGCAACTATTGCTGAGAACCTCCATCCAATTAATGAGATCGCCTTCCAAACACCGCTTCCTGATGAGCCCAGTCTCCACGACTTCCAACATGAATCCAAAACAATGAAGTCCCTGGAATTCAGGAAAATGGAGTGGGGCAGGGGGAGGGGGAGCCCGGCAAACCCTTTCTTTCCTCTTTTTGCCTCTCCTTGGTGACTGCCATGTGCTCCACACACCCAGCCCAGCTCCACATACAGGAGATTGAGACGTTTTTTGGAGGCACAATCCATGGGTCTGTTGCCATGGAAGCACCCGAGGGTCCCCAGTGGCAGCACACGGCAGGCAGAGGCGGCCTGAGAGAAGCAGCGCAAGGGGGGTCTGTCCCACGCTGCCCGCCCACCCTGCAGGAAGCCCCACAGTTGAGGGGGAGGCACAGTTGAGCCTCCCCAGCAAAGCCCGGCCTCAGGGGAGGCAGCAAACCCCAGCTGTGCCCCATCTTCCAGGCACATGTACATCTGGGCACTCTGGGCACAGCTCCAGCCAATCAGCCAGGCTGATCCATCCAGGGCTTTTCACAAAAGGATGCTCGCTTGGAGCAGATGGCAGCAGAGGAACCAAGATGGAGCCCCCCTTCTGGGTGGTGCTCCCCACCAGCCCCACAGGCAAGACCACCCCCCAACCTGGCTTTCCTTGGCTTCCAGAGTGGGGACCCCAAAACGTGGCCTGTGCACTCCTAGGGGTCTTCCAGATAACTGAATGACCCTGAGCCAATACTCTTGAAAATTTTTGAGTCACATATTGATTGTCATACATGCTGCAAAAGAAAACCTGCTAGAAAAGAAAACCTGCAAAAGCTGTGACTCCATGGATATTCAGCATCAAAGGAAAGTAGGGGTTTAATAAAAATAAGTCAACTGTAAGGAATTAAGTAAATAATTGGGTAGCGATTGCATAGCTCTCTCTCACACACACACACACAACCGTGAAAATTTGTGTTGGTAAATGAAGTTTGGGAAATCTGAGTGAAAGGAAAGATTCCAATGTCCTCTCTCAAAACTGAGTAACTTTTCAAACAGGAAGAAAAAAAATTACTGACAAGACCGTGGGATCAGACGTGGACTCACCTGACTGCTCTTCGTTCTGGTCTATCAATGCACTGGGGGCTTCCTTCCTATCTCTCTGATTGTATCTAATGTCTCCACCTAGCAGTTGGTTGAGGTTCCCTAGAGATGAGACAGATAAGAGACAGTTAAGACTTTCAGTCCATTCAGTCCTATTTAATACTAAAAAGGATTCTACCCTGGATGGGTTCTCTGGCCAGCTAGGCTGGACAATGCAAGAGGTCAGTCTATAGAAAGGCCTCTTTGTCATCCCACTTAGAACCATTAGCCTGGAGCCAATTCTAAGCAGCCAGCACTCTGCTTCTTTCCCGCTCAGCCTCACCCGGCTCTTCTTAGCTTTTAAAACTTAAATGCAGCTTCTAAATAGAAGGCATCTCCAGCCCCCAGAAGCACTTCCCAAGGTCAGTTCAGTCGCTCAGTCGTGTCTGACTCTGTGACCCCATGGACTGCAGCATGCCAGGCCTCCCTGTCCATCGCTAGCTCCTGGAATCCACCCAAACCAATGTCCATTGAGTTGGTGATGCCATCCAACCATCTTATCCTCTGTCATCCCCTTCTCCTCTTGCCTTCAATCTTTTCCAAGGATCTTTTCAAATGAGTCAGTCTTTGGCATCAGGTGGCCAAAATATTGGAGTTTCAGCTTCAACATCAGTCCTTCCAATGAACACCCAGGACTGATCTCCTTTAGAATGGACTGGTTGGATCTCCTTGCAGTCCAAGGGACTGTCAAGAGTCTTCTTCAGCACCACAGTTCGAAAGCATCAATTCTTTGGCACTCAGCTTTCTTTATAGTCCAACTCTCACATCCATACATGACTATTGGAAGAACCATAACCTTGACTAGATGGACCTTTGTTGACAAAGTAATGTCTCTGCTTTTTAATATGCTGTCTAGGTTGGTCATAAATTTCCTTCCAAGGAATAAGCGTCTTTTAATTTCATGGCTGCA
>SJYX01018970.1:521238-534904 GCA_006410675.1 Oreotragus oreotragus | reverse complement strand
CTCTCTTGCCTTTTTGATGATCCAGCGGATGCTGGCAATTTGATCTCTGGTTCCTCTGCCTTTTCTAAAACCAGCTTTTGTATATGGAAGTTCACAGTTCACATATTGCTGAAGCCTGGCTTGGAGAATTTTCAGTTCAATTCAGTAGCTCAGTCGTGTCCGACTCTTTGCAACCCCATGAATCGCAGCACGCCAGGCCTCCCTCTCTATCACCAACTCCCGGAGTTCACTCAAACTCATGTCCATCGAGTCAGTAATGCCATCCAACCATCTCATCCTCGGTCGTCCCCTTCTCCTCCTGCCCCCAATCCCTCCCAGCATCAGAGTCTTTTCCAATGAGTCAACTCTTCGCATGAGGTGGCCAAAGTACTGGAGTTTCAGCTTTAGCATCATTCCTTCCAGAGGAATCCCAGGGCTGATCTCCTTCAGAATGGACTGGTTGGATCTCCTTGCAGTCCAAGGGACTCTCAAGAGTCTTCTCCAACACCACAGTTCAAAACCATCAAGCATCACTTTACTAGCATGTGCTTTTTTGATGATCCAATGTATGTCGGCAATTTGATCTCTGGTTCCTCTGGTTTCCAACATCACATCACCCCAAAGTGTTGTCACAAAGGAAGAAATAAAAATAGGAGGGCTTCCCTGCTGGTCCAGTGGTGAGGAATCCACCTGCCAATGAAAGTTACATGGGTTTGACCCCTGGTCCAGGAAGATCCCACATGCTCCGGAGCAACAAAGTCCGTGCGGAGCAGCTACTGGGCCTGTGCTCTAGAGCCCATGGGCCGCAGCTCATGAAGTCTGCCTCCCTAGAGCCTGTGCCCTCCAGAAAGAGAGCCACTGCAAAGAGAAGCCCAAGTTCTGCAAGGAAGAGCAGCCCTCCGTCGCAGCAGCCGTGGGAAAGCCAGTGTAGCCACAGAGACGCAGCACAGCCAAAAAAATAATCATAAAATAAGAATTTTTAAAAATTGATGGGAAGTATAATCCTCTCTGAAAAGGAAACTTCTGAACTACTGGGTCCCCACTGTAAGGTAACAACAAGAATAACAACAAAAGTAACGATAACAATTATGACAATATCAAGTTTCATCATAACTCTACGATGGAAGTATCATGAGTCTCATTTTATAGAACACCGTTCTGACAGAGTAGGAAATCTGGGTGATGAGCAGCAGAGCCAAGAATCAAACCCAAACCTATGTGACTCCAAATCTGACCCTATCTCATGGACTCAGCTGCTGCCCTTCCCTGGTCTTCTTCAAACTCCATGGTCCTTCTGGGCCTCTGCAGACCCCTCCCTACTTCCTCTGTGCATGGAGTCAGAGGACATCCCTAGAGAGCCCATCAACCCAAACCGCCTGTAAAAGGCCATTTCCTCATAACACGCCCTGAACATCTGTGAAAACATTTTCTCCTCAAGCCCACAACTGAACCTCATAATAAAAACTCACCATCCAATATAGCCTCTTTTATAAAAGTTCTGATGGCATTTTAACTATGAAGTGGATATTTAATTTCTTAGTTATCCTGGGAAGATGCTTGCCTCTTTGGGATAGGGTTATCTACGAGACACCAGGGCATTCTTTCTCTATGGGGAAGATTTTGCTGGTCTTCAACTGTATAGACGAAATCATGCTGCTGCGGTGGTGGTAGTAGTAGTAAGTCGCTTCAGTTCGCCTATTGGTGACCCCATGGACTGCAGCCCACCAGGCTCCTCTGTCCATGGGATTCTCCAGGCAAGAATACTAGAGTNAGATTTTGCTGGTCTTCAACTGTATAGACGAAATCATGCTGCTGCGGTGGTGGTAGTAGTAGTAAGTCGCTTCAGTTCGCCTATTGGTGACCCCATGGACTGCAGCCCACCAGGCTCCTCTGTCCATGGGATTCTCCAGGCAAGAATACTAGAGTAGGTCACCATGCCCTCCTCCAGGGGATCTTCCCCACCTAGGGACTGAACCAGCATTTCTTACATCTCCTGCATTGGCAGGCAGGTTCTTTATCACTAGCACCATCTGGAAAGCCCTATGCAGCTGTAAACAATCCCTAAATATCAGGCACTTATTTCTCAATCACTCTGTGTCGGCTCTGGGTTCAAGCAATTCTTTAGGCAATTCTAGAATTTTAGAGAATTCTCTAGACAGGTCTAGCCACATTCAGGGAGCTTCCATCTTACCGTCCTTTCTTTTGCAAGGTTGCCAATGTAGAGAACTACACACTCATTCATACCACGCTGTTTAAAACAAGTCACATGGTCGTGGATATTCAAGGGGATGAAGATGAACACTATTCCGGTGTCCCAAGGACAGAAGAATCACCAATATGGGGAGAAGCACTGCTGATCTCTATGTAGGCTTTCTTATCCACAAGTGCAAGAGGAAACTGTATTGTCAATGAGAAGGCTCAGCACAGAGAGCACTGGACAAGGAGTCGGGAGACAAGGGTTTGAGGGTCTTCTGGACTATTTCTTAGCTATGTAGCCTTATGGAAGCCACTTGGTCTGACCTTCAGTATGCTCATCAATGTAATGAGAAGAACGCTGATAAGGATCAACCTCATACCTCAGTGGTTAAATTAGGTAATGAATGTGTTTCTCCACAAAAAAATTTCCTGGTTACTCATTCAGTTCAGTTCAGTTCAGTTCAGTCCCTCAGTCGTGTCCGACTCTTTGCCATCCCATGAATCACAGCCCGCCAGGCCTCCCTGTCCATCACCAACTCACAGAGTTCACTCAGACTCACGCCCATCGAGTCAGTGATGCCATCCAGCCATCTCATCCTCTGTCGTCCCCTTCTCCTCCTGCCCCCAATCTCTCCCAGCATCAGAGTCTTTTCCAATGAGTTAATTCTTTGCATGAGGTGGCCAAAATATTGGAGTTTCAGCTTTTGCATCAGTCCTTCCAATGAACACCCAGGACTGATCTCCTTTAGGATGGACTGGTTGGATCTCCTTGCAGTCCAAGTGACTCTCAAGAGTCTTCTCCAACACCACAGTTCAAAAGCATCAATTCTTTGGCGCTCAGCTTTCTTCACAGTCCAACTCTCACATACATACATGACCACAGGAAAAACCATAGCCTTGACTAGATGGACCTTTGTTGGCAAAGTAATGTCTCTGCTTTTTAATATGCTATCTAGGTTGGTCATAACTTTCCTTCCAAGGAGTAAGCGTCTTTTAATTTCATGGCTGCAATCACCATCTGCAGTGATTTTGGAGCCCCCCAAAATAAAGTCTGACACTGTTTCCACTGTTTTCCCATCTATTTCCTATGAAGTGATGGGACCAGATGCCATGATCTTCATTTTCTGAATGTTGAGCTTTAAGCCAACTTTTTCACTCCTCTCTTTCACTTTCATTAAGAGGCTTTTTAGTTCCTCTTCACTTTTTGCCATAAGGGTGGTGTCATCTGCATATTTGAGGTTATTGATATTTCTCCCAGGAATCTTGATTCCAGCTTGTGCTTCTTCCAGCCCAGTGTTTCTCATGATGTACTCTGCATAGAAGTTAAATAAGCAAGGTCACAATATACAGCCTTGACATACCCCTTTCCCTATTTGGAACCAGTCTGTTGTTCCATGTCCAGTTCTAACTGTTGCTTTCTGATCTGCATATACCCTTGGGTCTTAGTTTCTGCAATCGGAATCTCTATTGAGTCGTGCGAGATCTTTCGTTTTAGCAAGTGAGGGCTTAGTTGCCCCGTAGCACATGGGATCATAGCTCCCTGACCAGGGATTGAACCCATGCTCCCCGCATTGCAAGGCAGATTTTTAACCACGGAACCACCAAGGAAGTCCTGTTGCCCTCTTCTGGAAGAAGCTCTTTATTAGTCGTGAGGCACATGTCCCAGTGAACTATCTCCCTGATGCTGGTCTGGTGGCTTTACTTTTACCTGGGTCACAGAACTAACTGGTAAGAGACAAAGGGTGACATTTGCACAGAAATGTGGATCAGGTGCAAGAAAACAGGATTAAGCAGTAATGACTTATTCCTGGGGGTGGGGGTGTTGGATTAGAAAAAGCTTTGGAGTGAATTTAATGTTCACAGTGGGACGTGGAGGGTAGAGAGAGGATTGTTTTTTCAGACTAAGAAGAGAAGAAGCAAGTTCCAAGTGAAAGAGAGAATGTATGCAAATACACGCGGGTGGTGTCTTTGGGGGACTCTGAATGGTCCAGAGGAATGAGGAGTCTAGGTTCCAGACATCTCACTTCATTTAGGCTAAGTCCATCCAGTCCATCTGGAAGGATCTCTCTTAAAGTGGATAGTCCAAACTCGCTCCATATGGGGAGATAGCTGGAATCAAGCTCTGGTGAGAAAGTAGATCTGTGCACTGGGATTGCCCTGGCCTGTGAGCTCTCAGACATCAACAAACAATGGCTTAGATAGTAAGGAGTTGATCTGCCTCACCAAACAACACAGGAGCATCAGCAGTCCAGGGCTGCTGTGTGCCATCAGGTGACCAAGCTCTCAGCACTTCCCTGGCAGTCCAGGGGTTAAGGATCCATCTTCCAATGCAGGGGGCATTGGTTTGATCTTAGTCAGAGAACTAAGATTCCACATGCCTTGGGGCAAACTAAGCCCTCAAGCCAAAACTACAGAGCCAGCATGCCACAGCTAGAGAGTCCATGCTGCCTTAAGTCCGTATGCCACAACTAAGACCAGATGTAGCCAAATAAATAAGTACTTTTTTAAAGAGAAAGAGAGAGAGATCCCTGAGCCATACAGCAAATTCCCACTGGCTATCTGTTTTACAAATGGGAGTGTATGTGACAACCTAGATGGATGGGATGGGGTGGGCAGTGGTGGGGAGAGTCAAGAGGGAGAGGACATATGTATACCTATGGCTGATAGTGGTCCCTGGTGGCTCAGTGGTAAAGAATCTGCCCGCAATGTGGGAGACCCAGGTTTGATCCCTGGGTTGGGAAGATCCCTTGGAAAAAGGAATGGCAACTCACTCCAGTATTTTTGCCTGGAGAATCCCATGGACAGAGGAGCCTGGTGGGCTACAGTCCATCGGGTCACAAAGAGTCAGACACGACTGAGCGACTAACACACACATGCTGCTTCATGTTGGTATATGGCAGAAGACAACACAATATTGTACTTGTAAAGCAATTATCCTTTAATTGAAAATAAATTAAAAAAAAAAAAAAAACTACTTTCTAAAAGAGAGAGAGAGAACTCTCGCTCTCCCTCTCTACCAGCCCTAAAGATCATTGCCATACCTCAGGCCCCACACTCATCCGAGGCAGGGGGATGGCCAATGAGGAGGCTTCACTTCTGCTTACGTTTCATCAGCCACAAGTCTAGCCAGGACGTGGTCAGTCCTGGCTGCAGGAGAACATGGATGATTCATTCAATGTTCCAAACTCTCAACCAGAGAAAGGCAAAGGAGAAGTGGCTGGACATGAGCGTCCATACCTGCCACAGCTGAACTGAAACAGGCTCTACTGTTGCCTGTCTGTCTTTCATCTACATTCTGAGCTCCCTGAAAGCACTGGTTTAATCATCTCCAAACAAGCAAACCCAGAAACTCGGGCTATGCTACTACTGAACAAATATTTGTTCAATTAATGACCTACTGAAAAAAAAATGATGGAAAATAGGGCCTGAGAGGTAAGAGGTGATAGTCAGAACAGGTCTGCTGCTGCTGCTAAGTCACTTCAGTCGTGTCCGACTCTGTGTGACCCCATAGACGGCAGCCCACCAGGCTCCCCCATCCCTGGGATTCTCCAGGCAAGAATACTGGAGTGGGTTGCCATTTCCTTCTCCAATGCATGAAAGAGAAAAGTGAAAGTGAAGTCGCTCAGTCTGTCCGACTGTTAGCGACCCCATGGACTGCAGCCCACCAGGCTACTCCGTCCATTGGATTTTCCAGGCAAGAGTACTGGGGTGGGGTGCCATTGACTTCCCTGCAGAACAGGTCTAGCTCAGCAGAAAATGTCCTTAAAAGCCACTGAGGGGCTTTCCTGGCAGTCCAGTGGTTAAGACCATGCTTCCACTGCCAGGGGCACAGGTTTGATCCCTGGTCGGGGAACTAATATTCCACTTGTTTGGTTGTGCTGCTGCTGCTGCTGCTAAGTCACTTCAGTCGTGTCCGACTCTGTGTGACCCCATAGACGGCAGCCCACCAGGCTCCCCCATCCCTGGGATTCTCCAGGCAAGAATACTGGAGTGGGTTGCCATTTCCTTCTCCAATGCATGAAAGAGAAAAGTGAAAGTGAAGTCGCTCAGTCTGTCCGACTGTTAGCGACCCCATGGACTGCAGCCCACCAGGCTACTCCGTCCATTGGATTTTCCAGGCAAGAGTACTGGGGTGGGGTGCCATTGACTTCCCTGCAGAACAGGTCTAGCTCAGCAGAAAATGTCCTTAAAAGCCACTGAGGGGCTTTCCTGGCAGTCCAGTGGTTAAGACCATGCTTCCACTGCCAGGGGCACAGGTTTGATCCCTGGTCGGGGAACTAATATTCCACTTGTTTGGTTGTGCTGCTGCTGCTGCTGCTAAGTCACTTCAGTCGTGTCCGACTCTGTGTGACCCCATAGACGGCAGCCCACCAGGCTCCCCCATCCCTGGGATTCTCCAGGCAAGAATACTGGAGTGGGTTGCCATTTCCTTCTCCAATGCATGAAAGAGAAAAGCAAAAGTGAAGTCGCTCAGTCTGTCCGACTGTTAGCGACCCCATGGACTGCAGCCCACCAGGCTACTCCGTCCATTGGATTTTCCAGGCAAGAGTACTGGGGTGGGGTGCCATTGACTTCCCTGCAGAACAGGTCTAGCTCAGCAGAAAATGTCCTTAAAAGCCACTGAGGGGCTTTCCTGGCAGTCCAGTGGTTAAGACCATGCTTCCACTGCCAGGGGCACAGGTTTGATCCCTGGTCGGGGAACTAATATTCCACTTGTTTGGTTGTGCTGCTGCTGCTGCTGCTAAGTCACTTCAGTCGTGTCCGACTCTGTGTGACCCCATAGACGGCAGCCCACCAGGCTCCCCCATCCCTGGGATTCTCCAGGCAAGAATACTGGAGTGGGTTGCCATTTCCTTCTCCAATGCATGAAAGAGAAAAGTGAAAGTGAAGTTGCTCAGTCTGTCCAACTGTTAGCGACCTCATGGACTGCAGCCCACCAGGCTACTCTGTCCATTGGATTTTCCAGGCAAGAGTACTGAGGTGGGGTGCCATTGCCTTCCCCGGTTTGGTTGTGCAGCATAGCCAAAAATTTTTTAATTAAATTTAAGCCAGTGAGCAAGACTGTAGTGGAATAGCTATTTAAATGGGGATTTATTCTCACCTAACATAATTCCCGGCTTCCCAGGTGCCGTGGTAAAGAATCTGCCTGCCAATGCAGGAGATGCTGGAGTTGTGGGTTTGATCCCTGGGTTGGGAGGATCCCCTGGAGGAGGAAATGGCAACCCAATCCAGTATTCTTGCCTGAAGAATTCCATGGACAGAGAAGTCTGGCGGGGTACCATCCATGGGGTCACCAAGAGTCAGACATGACTGAAGTGACTAAGCACATAAGAGGCTACTATCAGACTTCCCCAGTGGCTCAGATGATAAAGAATATGCCTGCAATGCAGGAGATCCAGTTCACCCCTGAGTTGGGAAGATCCTCTGGAGAAGAGAATGGCTTGCCCACTCCAGCATTCTTGCCTGGAGAATCCCGTGGACAGAGGAGCCTGGCAGGCTACAGTCCATGGCGTTGCAGAGTCAGACACGACTGAGCGACTAACACTTTCACTTCTTTCATGTGCCAGGTATGGTATAGGTACTTTCACATTTCTCAGGCAATCAGTGCGTAAAATTAAGTTCTGCTATTGGCGGACCCAAACATTCTCCTAGAAACAGGCCTATAGGAAGAGCACAATAAAGGCTGTCTTGAATGAACACAACAGAATATCTTACAATTACGTGGCACTTCCATTTATAAAACACTTCCATGCACACCATCATATTTGTTACTCAAAACGAATGTTTATCAGTTAAGCAGCTTCCTGGTGATGAACAAAAGAGAAAGGAAAAAAGTTAGTTCCTACCATCAATGAACTCATGGAGCAGTAAAAAACAAAACCAGAGAACAACACAATGGAATGTGCTCGGAAAGCTCATGGTGGGAGAGGCTGGCTCGTTCTGGTTTCTGCATGGGGTGGTTTTAAAGCTTGCAGAGACATCTGGTTATGAGGGATGGAAGAGCAGAGGGAAGTGAGGAGAGGCCAACAGGCCAAGAGACAGACAGATGGACAGACATGGAGAGAATAGCAGGCTGCCTTAGTGCACAGGACTTCAATGAGATGTCCCTATATCCTTTTATGAAACCTTCTTTGTAACGCTTAAGCATAAAGGAATTCCTGTTCCTTGCAACCAAATGATTCCTGATTACAACAGCTGCTTCAGCAATCACTTTTTTCTTGGCAATAAGACTCTATTCTCTCGAGGTTTCTCAGTGAACATTGAAATCACCTGCGCAGTTTCTCCCTCTTGCCCCTTAACCTCTTGTCCATTAACATCACCTACTGGTCTCTGTCCAATCTCACTTCGGTTCTTTCTGGAGCCACACTGTCCTCCTGCTGTTGAAACCGCACTGCTCTACATCCCCTCCCTCAGGGGCCAGAGTCTACACTCCCAAGGAGATCACTGATATCTAGCTAATCTGACTGGCTATATCACGGCTGCTCCAGCTCAGTCATGTGCTACTCTTTGCGGCCCTATGGACTGTAGCCCGCCAGTCTCCTCTTTCCATGCAATTCTCCAGGCAAGAAGACGGGAGTGGGCTGCCATTTCCTTCTCCATTCTAATCATACTATACCACACTCTATCATATATCATACTAATCTGCTACTGAAGGTGGAAAAGGAGCAGCCCAATGAGATCGATATCATTTCTATCTCATTAATTATAGAAACAAAAAGCAGAAAAGAAAATGCACCCATAATCCCCTTCCCCCAGTACCCACTGTTACCATTTTGAGAGTATGTATTTCCCTCAGCTCCATTTGATAGATATTTACACATATTTTACTTAACAGAAACAGAATCACGCGACACAAACTACTTTGTAATTGCTATTTTAGTAATGTTCTATTTAGTTATGCTATTATTAGGAATGATCTCTTAATTGTAAGCAGTAGAAATCAGCTTCAAAACAGCTCAGGCAAAAAAAGAAAGTAAAGCATCAGATGGAAAATTGGAAGATTTTTGGAGCAGGGGAGCCAGTATGGGAGACCCTGGGCCTGGCTTCTTCCTTCCACTCCCTTGCTTTGCCTTCTTGGTTTCTTTCCACAATTGTCTCTGAACATCTGCTCCACCCTTCACTAAGAATTAAAAACTTTCTTTGTATTTGTATCTATCTCAGGCCTAAGGCTGAGTACTTCTGTTTTCTTGACTTTTTTTTTTTTCAAGCTTTGCCCTTTTCCCCCATTCAAAAGAACCATTTCTTGAATTGTTTCAAATAAATCTTATTTTCCTGTTACAGAGTTCATTCACTTACTAGAATTTATTCATTCCTTCCTTCTAGTTTCCTTGAGATCACTTTGTTATTCATTTTCTAATCTGTTATTTTCTTTCTTTTTCTAAAAAAATATGTATTTATTTATTTGGCTGAGCCAGGTCTTAGTTGTAGCATGCCAGATCCTCACTGTGGCATGCAAACTCTTAGCTGGCATATGGGATCTAGTTTCCTGACCAGGGATCAAACCCAGACCTCCTGCATTGGGAGTGCAGAGTCTTAGCCACTGGACCACCAGAGAAGTCTCTTTTCTCAGTTATTTTCAATCTTTGTTTTAAAAACAAGAAAAGGCACAAGTCAACATTTGCAAGGCACTTTCTTCAGATGATGCTCTACTCTCCACCTCCTAACTCAAAGAACTACACTGATGTGACATGGAAAGGGTATTAATACGTCTGCTACTACTGCTGCTGCTAAGTCGCTTCAGTTGTGTCTGACTCTGTGCGATCCCATAGGTGGCAGCCCACCAGGCTCCACCGTCCCTGGGATTCTCCAGGCAAGAACACTGGAGTGGGTTGCCATTTTCTTCTCCAGTGCATGAAAGTGAAAAGTGAAAGTGAGTTTGCTCAGTTGTGTCCGACTCTTCACAGCCCCATGGACTGCAGGCCACCAGACTTCTCCGTCCATGGGATTTTCCAGGCAAGAGTACTGGAGTGGGATGCCATTGCCTTCTCCGTTAATACGTCTGAGGGATAGCTAACATGAAGACTTACAGGCAACGGCCCCTTGAAGCAGCTTCTGGAGACACAGACAGAGCCTTCAGTTTCTGATACTGGAGTGGGTTGCCATTTCCTTCTTCAGGGGATCTTCCTCACCCCAGGACTGAACCCAGGTCTCCTGAATTGCACGTGCATTCTTTACCACTGAGCCACCGGGGAGGCATGATGGTTCTAGAAGGGCCTGGATTTAAACAAGAAATGACATTAGTATTTATCTCTTGTCTTCTATTTGCCAAACAGTGAACTAGTCACTTTGATACATTCCCTTAAAGGAAGATATTATCTCCATTTTATCTGTAAAACTATACATGGGCAGAGAGCTTTAAGGAGTGTGCCTGCTTACACAGCTAGAAAGTGACACGGGGAAAAGATGGGGCTGTACTTATCTAGGCTTCCCAGATGGCTCAGTGGTCAAGAGTCTCTCTGTCAATACTGGAGACACAGGCTTTATCCAGAGTCGGGAAGATCCCAGGGAGCAGGAAATGGGAACCCACTCCAGTATTCTTGCCTGGAAATCCCGTGGATGGAGGAGCCTGGCAGCCTGACTCCACAAAGAGTCAGACACAACTGAGCACACATGCACATACACACATGTCAATTACATAAATGTACTTTTTTAGTTAAATAAAAAAGACAGAACCTTGAAGCACATATACACCAAACCAGTAAAAGTGGTTACTGCAATGGATGACAGTGGTTGACCAGTTGAGAACTTTCACTCTCGACTTCTATTTTTGTACTCCTGATTTTTTCTTTTCAAAAACATTAATGATTTTTTTTTAATCAGCAAAACTCTTTTTAATTTTTGGAATAAAGAACAACTATAAAGGTTTCTGTTGGCAACAAAGTTTTAAAAAAGGTTGAGAAGAAAGAGCTAACAGTGTTTGGAGGAAAAGAAATAAAGAATATGAGAGACATATATAAGGATAGAAGTAGTTTAATGATAATAATAAAATAATAACTATTCCTCTAATCTTCCCCTGGGTCGGGAAGATCCCTTGGAGAAGGGGACGGCAACCCACTCCAGTATTCTTGCCTGGAGAATTTTATGAACAGAGAATCTGGTGAGTTACAGTCCACGGGGTCACAAAAGAGTCAGACACAACTGAGCACATTACATACTTACCTAATTCCACATTCCATGCTCTTTCCACTATTGCATATGTATTCCATATAATTCTGAAAAACAAACAATAAAACCATATTTTAAAAACTTGCCTACTGCAGTGCTATCTGAAGCCAACAGAACTTTTTAAAGTGCTTGTATTTAAAATTTCCAGCATCACAAAGACCAAATATTTTATCTATATCTATATCCATCTATAAATTTATATAGATAGATATCTCTATCTTTAACAACTATTTTTCTGACATCTATCTCTATCAATGTACGTTTCTTGATTTTCTGAAGAGATAAGCTACGAGAATGCTACAGAAGCAGCTGTTTTGGAAATACTGCATTCTCTTTGTTCTGAATGCTATTTAAACATTGGCAGGGGGCCTCATTAAAGATGAATCGTTGAATTACCAAGTAGTGTTGTAGCTAGAAGACACAGCATGTGTTCCTGTGGTGAAAACAGATTTGCACAAAGGAGAGAGGGTTGAGGTAGGCGGGGCGGGAGATGGACAGAGGATGAAAAAACCTGAGATGGTAGCAAAGTCAAGTGTTTTACAATGTCCTCTAATCTGCCCACTGCCGCAGGGAAGCACAAGAAGGCTGCAAGGAGGCCGAGAGAAGCTCCACCTTTCTGAACGATTAATGAAAAAGGAGACATTCACCCAGGGTAGTTCTGTCCACAGATAACCTTCACTTCCTCCACTTTCCTCTGACAGTCAAGAATCCCCTTATAATGCAGGAGACCTGGGTTTGATCCTTGGATCGGGAAGATCCCTTGTAGGAGGAAATAGTAACCTACTTCAGTATTTTTGCCTGGATTTTCAACAGACAGAGGAGTCTGGCAGGCTACAGTCCACGGGGTTGCAAAGAGTTGAACACAACTAAGCAACTTCACTTCCTCCACTTTGTGGTGAATAAGTGGCTTGCAGCTTCAGACAATCTAAAGACCTGGGCACCAACACGCAATAACAATGCCGAAAGCAATGAATGAGTCTAAGATTTCCTGTCCCCATTTGTTGTTTAGTTGCTCAGTCGTGTCTGACATTTTACAACCCCATAGACTGTAGCCCACCAGGCTCCTCTGTCCATGGGATTCTCCAGGTAAGAATGCTGGAGTGGGTGCCATTTCCTTCTCCAACCTGTCCCCATATACCTTCTCTATCTTGGAGGTAGAAAAAGAGATATATTAGCAGTTTTATTTCTTCAAATGCATGTTACTGCTCCACACTATTTTCCTGCATTCATGATGGCTTCTATTTACTTTCCGAGTGGGCTTCCCAGCTGGCACAGTGGTAAAGAATCTGCCTGCCAACGCAGGAGATGCAAGAAATGTGGGTACAGTCCCTGGGTCAGGAAGATATGCTGGAGAAGGAAATGGCAACCCACTCCAGGATTCCTGCCTGGAAAAGTCCATGGACAGAGGAGCCTGGCGGGTTACAGTCCATGGGGTCACAAAGACTGAACAACTAAACAACAAAGCTCTAACATATACTCCCTCCTTTACCAAGCAGGCGACCCTTTTGTATTTCTTTCTTTTTTTTTTTAACTTTTTATTTTATGTTGGAGAACAGCCTATTAAGAACGTTGTGATAGTTTCAGGGGAACATCAGAAGGACTCAGCCATATGTATACATGTATCCATTCTCCCCTCAACCCCTCTCCTATCCAGGCTGCCGCATAACATTGAGCAGAGTTCCCTGTGCTATACAGTAGGTCCTTGTTGGGTATCCATCTTAAATATAGCAGTGTGGACATGTCCAAACTCCCTGACTATCTCTACCTCCCTCCCTTCCCCCCAGCAACCATAAGTTAATTCTCTAAGTCTGTGAGTCTGTTTCTGTTTTATAAGTAAGTTTATTTGCATCATTTCTTTTCAGATTCCTCATATAAGGGTTATCACAGGATATTTCTCTTCTGCATCTGACTTCACTTAGTATGATAATCTCTCAGTTCAGTTCAGTCACTCAGTTGTGTCCGACTCTTTGCAACCCCATGAATCGCAGCACGCCAGGCCTCCTTGTCCATAACCAACTCCTGGAGTTCACTCAGACTCATGTCCATCGAGTCAGTGATGCCATCCAGCCATCTCATCCTCTGTCGTCCCCTTCTCCTCCTGCCCCCAATCCCTCCCAGCATCAGAGTCTTTTCCAATGAGTCAACTCTTCGCATGAAGTGGCCAAAGTACTGGAGTTTCAGCTTTAGCATCATTCCTTCCAAAGAAATCCCAAGACTAATCTCCTTTAGAATGGACTGGTTGGATCTCCTTGCAGTCCAAGGGACTCTCAAGAGTCTTCTCCAACACCACAGTTCAAAAGCATCAATTCTTCGGCGCTCAGCCTTC
>SJYX01018970.1:498582-517895 GCA_006410675.1 Oreotragus oreotragus | reverse complement strand
GTTCACATATTGCTGAAGCCTGGCTTGGAGAATTTTGAGCATTACTTTACTAGCGTGTGAGATGAGTGCAATTGTGCGGTAGTTTGAGCATTCTTTTGCATTGCCTTTCTTTGGGATTGGAATGAAAACTGACCTTTTCCAGTCCTGTAGCCACTGTTGAGTTTTCCAAATTTGCTGGCATACACTTTCACAGTACTTTCACAGCATCATCTTTTAGGATTTGAAATAGCTCAACTGGAATTCCATCACCTCTTCTAGCTTTGTTTGTAGTGATGCTTTCTAAGGCCCACTTGACTTCACAATCCAGGATGTCTGGCTCTAGGTGAGTGATCACACCATTGTGATTATCTCTAGGTCCATTCATGTTGCTGCAAATGGCATTACTGCATTCTTTTTAATGGCTGAGTAATATTCCACTATAGCTATGCACCACATCTTCCTTATCCATTCCTCTGTTGATGAACACTTACAACCCTCTTGCATTTCTTCTCCAGAAAACCATGCCCTCAATGTACAGACAGGAATGGAGATACCAAAAGCCAGCTGGGTAATGCATACCAATCATCTGAGTGGCAAGGATACTCCACTGTATCCTTGATACTGGATACAGTATCTGTATCCAGTAAGGATCCTGAGTGGCAAAGATACAGGGCAAGGCCCCATCTCTGTCCTGAAACATCAATCACACTGTTTATCATGTCTCCCTCATCATGCCATTGGTTTGAGACTAGAAGCCTTTAGTAACATTCAGGGTCCCAGGTGTGAGTCGGATTATACCTTAGGTTGTCATCCAGGTTCTTGGTTCACCAGGATGGAGCTGGGGTTCCTGAAGTGACTGAAAGCAGAGATTCCAACCAGAAGACAAATTCTGATTTCTTCACCAGCATGTCCTGAGGTTCCAGCATGAGCTCTAATCAGTAACCCAAGCACTTTGTCTACCAGTGGGAGTTGCAGAAGAGCCAGTCTCTGCAGGCAGTACCGTCATAAAGCCAGTGGTCTATGGTCTGCATGGCAAGGCCTCCTCTCACCTGTTGCCTGTATCAGCCAATACAGCCCCTTAATCAGCAGTGCTGGGGACCTGCCCAGGTAGGTCCACACCCTGCCCTCCTTCCGACCCTACAGAAAAGCCAGGAAACACATCTGGGTGGCTTGCCAACTATTCACCAGAAATGGCCCAGCTGGTTTTCCAAGAATGGTTATCCTCAAAAAATCCATAAATAATAAATGTTGGAGAGGGTGTAGAGAAAAGGGAACCCTCCTATACTACTGGTGTGGGTGTAAATTGGTACAGTCACTATGGAGAACAGTATGGAGGTTCTTTAAAAAACTAGAGGCAGAGATACTATATAACCCCACAATCCCACTCCTGGGCATATACCCAGGAATGATACAAATGAGCTTACAAAATAGAAACAGACTCACAGACTTCAAGAATGAACTTATGGTTACCAAAGGGAAGGGAGAAGGAGTTGGGATAGACATGTACACACTGCTATATTTAAAACAGACAACCAACAAGAACCTACTGTACAGCAGAGGGAACTCTGCTCAATGTCATATGGCAGCCTGAATGGGAAGGGAGTTTTGAGGAGAATAGATACATGTATATGTATGGCTGAGTCCCCTTGCTATTCATCTGAAACTATCACAACATTGTTAATCAAAATAAAAAGTTAAAAAAGAAAGAAAAAAAAAAATGTCCTGTCTGGTTTTACAGATCCAAACCTAAAGACCTCCAGTGGATAGAACTCATTCATCACAGACTCTTGGACTTTCACCAATTTTTTTTTTTTTTTTTTTCCTCACTCATTACAGACATCTGCCTGTTCTCCAACTCCCCATCTTCAGATCATCAACAGTTAACTGCTGCTCTTTTTGGGTACCTGGTGCAGACTAGCAGACCAGGAGTCAGCCTCCCCAAGAATGTGTAACTGGATCTCTGGGGAGTTATTGAAGGGTCTTCTGCCATTGTGTTTCTTTGTTTGTTGCTACAATGTCCTTGTGTGTGTGTGTGCTAAGTTGATTAAGTCATGTCCAACTGTTTGTGACCCTATGAGCTGTAGTCTACCAGGCTTCTCCGTCCACATTATTCTCCAGGCAAGAATACTGGAGTGGGTCTCCCTCCTCCACGAGATCTACCTGACCCAGGATCAAACCTAAGTCTCTATGTCTCCTGTGTTGGTAGGCAAGTTCTTTACCACTAGTGCCACCTGGGAAGCCTGGGAAGCCCGTACTAAAAGGCATTTTATAAAGTCATCTCCAAGGAGCTCCCTGCTCTGGGCTGCGTATCCTTTCCGACTCTGGCCATTATAACCTGAATTACAAAATGAGATGATGTTACCACACCCGGTACTTGACAGCCAACAGATCTAAACTGAGACTTAGCTCTTCGGTCTTTCTTAGTTGTGTGACCTTGGCCAAGTTCACTAGTTTGAGTCTCAGTTTTTTCACCTGTAAAATGAGAGGCTACTACGTAGCACAGTGTGAATGTATCTTATATGGTTATTAATGCACATAAGTGATCTAACTGTATGACTGGCACACAGCAAGTAATCAAGAGGGCTCTTCCCCTAAGCGTCCAGCAAACACTGGCTGTCATTCCTACTGAGCAATGAACTCAATTAAAATGGTTTCTGAGCCCAACTGAAATCATGTACATGTCAAGCAGAAAATCAACACAACCTGTGAGCAATCAAAACAGCACATTTTTAAAGAACAAATTACATACTTTGAGATTTGGTGATAGTCATAGAGTAGAAATAGGTAGCCATACGTCACAGCTTCTGTGGTTAGCACAGAGATGCTAAAATCAAAGGAGTCTCCTTTCGAAAACAAGTACGATATTAGACTTTGCACTTAGATTTCTCTATCCAAAACCCTTTTGCCCCTGTGCTGAGTCATGGACTGTTGCTTTAAGTCTTCTCAGTATTTCAGCTAATGCTTGGTCTTTATTTATATGTTTTAATTGGAGTATAATCGCTTTACAATGTTGTGTTAGTTTCTGCTGTAGAACAAAGTGAATCAGTTACATGTGAAAATATACATTCCCCTCCCTCTTGGACCTTCCTCCCATCCCCTCACCCCGTCTCACCCATCAGGGTCATCAGTGTAATCAGCTCTTTTCCTGTAGAAAGGGAGAAAGGGGAAGAAGAGGGTTGGGTGCCTAGAAACAAGAACCCATTTATTTATCTCCTATCTTTCTTCAAGATGTGATACTGTGTAGGTTTATAGCCCATAGTAATCAAAGATGCTGCCTTAATCAGGAAACATGGGGAGAGGTGGACAATTTAAGATTTAAATGAAAAGACTTTGTGAAGTCGCGTCGCTCAGTTGTGTCCGACTCTTAGCGACCCCATGAACTGCAGCCTACCAGGCTCCTCTGTCCATGGGATTTTCCAGGCAAGAGTACTGGAGTGGGTTGCCATTGCCTTCTCCGATCCTATCAGTGCTGCTGCTGCTGCTAAGTCGTTTCAGTCGTGTCCGACTCTGTGAGACCCCATAGACCAGGCTCCGCTGTCCCTGAGGTTCTCCAGGCAAGAACACTGGAGTGGGTTGCCATTTCCTTCTCCGATGCATGAAGGTGAAAAGTGAAAGTGAAGTCTCTCAGTCGTGTCCAACTCTTTGCGACCCCATGGACTGCAGCCCACCAGGCTCATCCGTCCATGGGATTTTCCAGGCAAGAGTACAGGAGTGGGGTGCCAGACTTTACCAATGACCAAATGGATTCCAGGAGGAGGGCCCTGCTCCAGCTGCATGGTTTTGCTATGCGGATAAAGAACGTGTGCCTTGGGGCTTCCCTGGTGGTTCAGTGGTAAAGAACCCACCTCCCAGCGCAGGAGACATGGGTTCGATTCCTGATCTGGAAAGATCCCACACGCCTCGGAGCAACTGGGCCTGGGCACCGCAACTATGGAGCCTGTGCGCGAGAGTCTGGGAACCCACACACCATAGAGCCCCCGCTTCACCACAAGGGAAGTCACTGTAACGGGGGGCCCGCACACTGCAACTAGGGAACAGCCACCTCTCACCGCAACCGGAGAAAAGCCTGCGCGGCCATGGAAACCTAGCGCGGCCATAACTAAGTAAATAAAAAATTAAAAAAAAAAAGAAGAAGGTGTATCTCACAGACTGACCTGGCATGACCTGCCTAAACAGACAGGCCTTCCCTTAAGAAGGTTTTGTCTCCTACCATTCGGTATCTCTGCCTTGCCTGTACTTTCTCTGGTTGCGGCATTAAAAAAAAAAAAAAAAAATCATACCAAAAACCGTACTAGAAACTATTGATTTCTGTTGTGCTAAAGCCCCTGACATTCTGGCACGATGAAGATATTGCTCTGGACCCTGTGAGCCTTCTCATACTTTTCTGCTGCTTATGAGGGTCTCTGAGGATGGTATTAAAGATATTGTAGTTCCCACTTTCTGACTGTGGGATATCAGCAGAGTCTCTCCTGTGTAAAGAATAATTATCAGCACCGCTGTTACCTCTAGTAAGTGTGTAATTACATGCTCGGTTTTGTGGGCTCTAGGCTGTGCAATTTTAAATTATACAATAATGTCAAATTCTCTCTCGCTCTCTGTCTCTTTCTCTCTCTCTCTTTTTTTTTAATTTGGAAGGGGAGGTGAGTAATTCTTTTTTTTTTTTTAAGAGACAGAAGGAGGAGTGTGAGAGAGCCTCCTGCCCCTGCCCCACCGCTACCCGCCCCCACCAGTAGAATCAACAGCATGGTAATGCGGCAAGGTCACACACTGCCTCTTCATGCCAGGATGTCAACCTAAGAGGACGCCTCTTTATAAGCCAGGGTGGATCTGGCACGGAAGGAATGGGGTGAAATGAAAGGGGAAATGATGGCCGGTGGGGGCAGTGTATAAAGAAGGAGAGGGAGAAGTGGGGAGGAACATGATGGGGTGGTGAGAGCGTCCCCACAACGTCCCGTCCAGAAAACGAGTCTGTGGGAAGCGTGTGTCTAACCACTGATGCCCAGCCAGAAATTCAACAGCTGGGGTCCACCTCAGTGTGAGGTCTGGGGCCTTTCAAGTATCAGCTCTCCACTAAGGAAAGTACCCAGTGCTGTACCAGGGCCCTGCAGTTATGGTCCAGGCACCTGCCCCTCCACTGGCCAATCATCAGGTGCCATGGGCACTCCTGCAACCTGGGCCTGGCACCCCCCTAATGCGTGGGGTGGTGTCTCCAGTACAGTTGATTTGGGTGTCTAGGGGCTCTCCCTGTCATTGCAGGGATGCTGTCTGGTCTTCTTTCTTTTTCTTCTGGAAGCTGGGGGTGGGAGGGCAAGAACTGAAAAGGGTGACTCTTGTGTTCACCTCCAGCATGGAGCCATCAGCACAGTCTACCTGGTCCAGATTCTGGCTTACAACATCTATTTTATAATTGATTCAGCCTTTCTGTTGCTCATTTACTCAGAAACATTTAACAACTGCTACTGCCCTCCCTGGGCTTCCCTGGTGGCTCAATGGTAAAGAATCTGGGTAGGGAGGATTCCCTAGAGGAGGAAGCAGGTAACCCACTCCAGTATTCTTGCCTGGGAAATCCCATGGATAGCGGAGCCTGGCAGGGTAAAGCCAATGGGGTCACAAAGAGTTGGACACAATGAGCAACTAAACAGCAGCTGCCTTGCCTCTTCTCTTTCCTCCTACCCACCAGAGGAACTGCTCACAGCTCTCAACCCCGCTCCACAGCCATGCTGCCCATCGCTAGGGTTTTACATACAAGGAGTCCCTGCCTCTGCTGGTGTTCTCACCAACCCTCGGCTTGCCCACGGCTGCAGCTGCCACTTCTCCGTACCATCTACATGTCATGAACACACATGCAACCCTCACTTTACAGACCAGCAAAGCAAGGCCACAGAAGTGACCTGCCTGAGGTCCCAGAGATGTTTAGTGACAGATCTGTGAGAATCCAGTCCCCTTACCCACCTTTATGACCTACTGCTATTTCACCATGCTGTTCAGAAGTGCCAGGACTATCAAACAACAAAAATAGTTGAGCCAATACAGGAGATACTGTTTATCTAGTAAGAATGATAATACCTATATTTATTGAACACTTACATAGGTTTCATTCGATCCTCGCAATAATCACTAGGGGTAGGTACTTCGTTATCACTGTGCTGATGAGGAAACTTAGTCACAGAGAGGAAAAGGAATTTCTCCTGGTTCCTGAGTTTCCAGGATTTGAACTCAAGTCGGTCTGCTGTCATGAAATTAAAAGCTATTTGCTCCTTGGAAGGAAAGTTATGACAAACCTGGACAGCATATTAAAAAGCAGGGCTATCACCTTACCAACAAAGGTCCATGTAGTCAAAGCTATGGTATTTCCAGTAGTCGTGTACAGATGTGCGAGTTGGACCATAAAGAAAGTTGAGTGCCAAAGAACTGACGCTTTCGAGTTGAGGTGCTGGAGAAGACTCTTGAGAGTCCCTTGAACTGGAAGGACATCAAACCAGTTAATCCTAAAGGAAATCAACCCTGAATACTCAGGGGAGGGACTGATGCTGAAGCTGAAGCTCCAATACTTTGACCACCTGATTGTAAGAGCTGACTCACTGGAAAAGACCCTGATCCTGGGAAAGATGGAAGGCAAAAGGAGAAGGGGACAGCAGAGGATAAGATGGTTAGATGGCATCACTGACTCAATGAGCATGAATCTGAGCAAACTCTGGGAGACAGTGGAGGACAGAGGAGCCTGGTGTGCTGCAGTCCATGGGGTTGCAAAGAGTCAGACACAGCTTCATGATTGAACAGCTGCCCGACTCCAGAGTCCACAAGTTTAACTCCTGTGTTTAGGGCTTCCCATAAGATACATCAATAAACGGGTTGCACTGATGCTGAAAAATTAGTCCATGCCTTTGGTAAACATTTCTTTGCTGTCTGCCCTGTTCCCTTCCATCTGGCAATATACAGTTCACCGCTTCTCTCCTACACAGTCCCAGATGGGTGTTTGGTAGGGGGCAGTTCAAGTGCATGGCCATTAAATCATCTGAAAATGACAAGGAATCAGTCAGCAGGTTTAACAAAAACTAGGCTTCTCTCTCTGAAGGCCCAGCCTGCTACCAGCCTCTAAGAGACTTCCTCCTCACAGTCCATCTATAAAGCTTCTTCAGCCTGAAAGGAGACTACAGCACCAGGAGATTGCCAACCAAAACAGATCAGGTCAGATCGAGGTTCTGAATCTAATCATCACTTTCTGTAGTTCTTCTAGTCCCCATTGCTCCTGTGGAGTGTGCTAAAGGCAGGCAGCTAGAGCAGGACAAATAAGATTTCAAGACTGTAAATAACAACCTCTTGGATTTAAATAGATGTTTTCATTTCATAGTGTTTTCACATGTATTATCCCAGCTGATGTTTCATCAGCCCTGTGGAGAGAAAGCAGCTATTTTTATTTCCCCTACTCCCACTGCACCACCACCATCTTTTTCAGAGGAAATAGAAACAAAAAGAGATTGAGTTACTTGGTCAAAATCCAGAAGGGAATGGAAGCCTAGGTCCAGAATCCAGCCAAGAACTAAATATCATGAGTCCTCAGAAATGATCGCCCTCTGCCTGTGTCTAGTGTTGTCTACATTACCAGGCACTATCACAGTCACTGCATTATGTCAAAAGAAAGAACTGCCACTTCATACTCACTAGGATGTGTGTGTGCTATTGTTCAGTTGCATCCAATTCTCTGAGACCCCGTGGACTGTATCCCGCCAGGCTCCTCTATCCATGGGATTCCCCAGATAAGAATACTAGAGTGGGTTGTCATTTCCTCCTCCAGGTGACCTTCTTGACCCAGGGGTTGAACCTGTGTCTCCTGTACCTCTTGCATTGGCAGGCGAATTCTTTACCAAGGAGCCACCTGGGAAGCCCTGCAGGATGTGGGATCTAATTCCTTGACCAGGGATTGAACCCAGGGTCCCTTCATTGGAAGTACAGAGTCTTAACCTCTGGACCACCAGAGAAGTCTGCTCACTAGGACAGCTGCTGTCAAAAAAAAAAAAAAAAAAAGGAAATAAAGCGTGTCAGTGAAGATATAGAAAACAGGAACCCTTGTGCACTGTTCATTGGTGAGAATGTAAGATGGCACAGCTGTTGTGGAAAATATTATGCTATTCCTCAAAAAATTAAAAAGAGGAGAATCATGATCTAACAATTTCACTTCTGAGTGTACATACCCAAAGAACTAGGAGAATCTGGAAGAGATGTGTGTACACCCATGGTTCATAGCAGCATTACTCACAATATCCAAGAAGTGGAGGCAACCCCAGGGTCCACACAGATGAATGAATAAAACGCAGTGTATATATGCAATGGAATAATTGTTGTTATTGTTTAGTTGCTAAGTCCTGTCCAGCTCTTTGTGACCCCCATGGACTGCAGACTGTTAGGCTCCTCTGTCTATGGGATTTTCCAGGCAAAAATACTGGAGTGGGTTGCTATTTCCTACTCCAGCAGATCTTCCTGACCCAGGGATTAAACCTGAGTCTCCTGCATTGGCAGGAGGATTCTTTATCACTGAGACACCTGGGAAGTCCATGTAGAATATTACCCAGGTTTTTAAAAGGAAGGAAATTCTGACACATGCTACAGCATGGATGAACTTGAGGACATCATGCTAAGTTAAATACACTAGTCACAAGAAAAGGCAAATATTGTATAATCCCACTTACATAAAGTACCTAGAATAGTCAAATTCATAGAGACAGAAAGTAGAAGGATGACTATCTGGGGCTGCAAGGAGGAGGGAATGGAGAGCTAGTGTTTAGTGGGTACAGAGTTTTGGGGAAGATGAAGGACCTCTGAGATGGATGGGGGTGATAACTCATAACAATGTGAATGTACTTTGATGCCACTGAACTATATGCTTAAAAATGGAGTGACAGTAAATTTTATTTATTTTACTACAATTAAAATTAGCAACAATAAATCTTAAATTTTAAAATAATAAATAAATATTAAATAGTTGGTAGAGGACTTAAAGGGCTTTTCTGGTGGCTCAGTGGTAAAGAATCTACCTGCCAATGCAGGAGACATAAGAGACTTGTGTTCAACCCCTGGGCTGGGAAGATCTCCTGGAGGAGGGCATGGCAATCCACTCCAGGATTCTTGCCTGGAGAATCCCATGGACAGAGGGGCCTATCAGGCTGCAGTCCAAAGGGTCACAAAGAGTCAGACATGACTGAAGCGACCGAGCACGCACGCACACAAGGAGAGGCCAGAACCTGGAAGAGGCCGGCCAGCCTTCCCCACTGTGCGTATGCTAATTATATGTTGGTTGGTATATGCAAATAGGCTCTTGATAGGTGCTTGTTATAACAGTAAAGAAAAAGCTGTAGATTTCTAGAAGCCATCAAGTTCTCTTAAACAGCTCATTTAGCTATTAAACTTACAGCCTTTTAGAACCTAAAAGGACCTTCGAGATTACCTGCTGTAGCTTCCTTCTTTTTACAAAGGGAGATCCAGAGACATTAAATCACTTGACAAGGTCACACAGCTAATTAGCCACAGAGTTGGGATGAAAACCCAGGTCTCTTGACTCTTAATCTACTTTCCCTCCCTCCACATACTTCTCATTTGTAACTTTTAAGAGTCACAGGTTTAAATTAGAAAAGGAGCAATCTGTGACCAATCCCGCGACGAGCAGTAGAATTTCTCCCCTCAGCTGATACGGATTTTGATTCTGAGACTAGTTCACTATTTGTCTGTGATTGTTTCATTTTATAAAACTGAGGAGAGACTACGCTCCAAATGCCAGTAGAATTGCTTTTAAGTGTCAGTATAGGCTGATCTATATCTATACAACATGTGTTACTGTTCCACGTTTCTATGACTGGAAAGTTGGGTTGCAAATACCTGTGTGTGCACTGTGCATGGTCGCCTTGGGTACCTAGGTGATGACACAGTTTTGTGTCTGTGTTGCTGAACTCAAGTTTGTGTGCCCAACACATAGTGAGGCCAAACAAACCACAATATCGGAGTTTGGAGCAGAAACGGTTTATTGAAGAGCCAAGCAAGGAGAATGGGCAGCTCATGCTCAGAAGACCTCAGTGGTTTTCAGGAGTTTTTAAAAGCAAAATTGGTGGGGGCGGGGGGGTAGGGGGGAAGTCTTCAAGTTGTTTGGCTTCCTCTGTTTGGTTGGTGTGAGGTAACAAGGTGATATTCCAAGAATCTCAGTCATCAGCCTGCTGGTTCCAACCAGGGTGGGGTTTCAGTCTCTCAGCAGTTACCCTCCTCCACCTGGGTAGGAGCTTTAGTTCCTGCAGAACTCAATGTTGTATATCAGGTTGTAATGTGTGTCCCTTCAAGAGGAACTAGGACTCTGCTTTATCCCTGAACTGTTACTTCTTGACTGCTTTCCCTTTGTTTCTGCACTCCCTCACTTCCCTAATTAGCAGCTGATGAATCCACTCTTCAGAACCCAGGGAAAGGTCTACGAGGTATGATAGATAGCCTTTGATGCAGCATCTACCGGGTTGGCCAAATACCCGTTCAAATTTTTCCATAACATCTTATGGAAACATCCAAACAAACTATTTGGCCAACCCAATAAAAGAGCCTGAGAAATCCACCCATAAGAAAATGTGCCTGATTTTGTGGAACCCAACATTTCTTCAAATTAGTTGAACACAGAGCCTTTTTAAATGAACAGTTTATGCACATAAATGGATAAAAACCACCCTAGACTCCATCTACGTTGTCACTTGGCTTTTTAAGAACAAGGACATTTTGCTAATAGAAGTTGGCCCTAGACCTGAATTGTTGCAAATGCAGGATGGAAGAAGAAATACTTGGGAATGGGAGGATCACTGAGAAGAAGTGTCTGTCCAGTTCTTCTCCTAATCCCTTTCTTCTTGAAACTGAGCAGAAGTCTTTCTGTTCCCTGTTTCTTGACTCCAGCCTCCATGACCTTCTCTGAGTTCCAAAGGGCAGAATCAAAGAGTTGTTAATCCAGAAAGGGAAGGGATGCAAAAAGCAGGGAGGGGCAGCCAGGAAACAATAATGCAGCCTTGGGGCAGGGTCCTGGTTCCACCTCAGTTCAGTTCAGTTCAGTTCAGTCCAGTCCAGTCTCTCAGTGTCTAACTCTTTGCAACCCCATGGACTGCATGCAGCATGCCAGGCTTCCCTGTCCATCACCAACTCCCAGAGCTTGATCAAACTCATGTCCATAGAGTCGGTGATACCATCCAGCCATCTCATCCTCTGTTGTCCCCTTCTCTTCCTGCCTTCAATCTTTCCCAGCATCCATATCTTTTCCAATGAGTCAGTTCTTCACATCAGGTGGCCAAAATATTGCAGTTTCAGCTTCAGCATCGGTCCTTCCAATGAATGTTCAGGGCTGATTTCCTTTAGGATGGACTGGTTGGATCTCCTTGCAGTCCAAGGAACTCTCAAGAGTCTTCTCTAACACCACAGTTCAAAAGCATCAATTCTTTGGTGCTCAGCTTTTTTTATGGTCCAACTCTTACAACCATACATGACCACTGGAAAAACCATAGCTTTGACTATGAGGTCTAACTTTCTCCCACTTCAAGAGATACATATAACAATACTTTTAAGCTGTTTAAGATGTCAGCATTCCCCATATCAGAGAAAGATCACATGAGGCTACATTAAAGGAACCAGAGAAGCGCATCAAGATTATCTGAGACCACCTTTGAGGAGTGCAGGCCTTTCGAACACCCTAGTCTTATCAGCATCCCCACCCTTGAATCACTGCTATAAAACTCCCCATCAAATCCTCCCAGGTGGGGATACACAGGTTTTCAGGGCATGAATCCACTGTGTTTCCCCTTTGCCTGGCAAAACAATACAGCTATTCTTTCCTGATTCACCCAAACTCATCCCCAAGATCTGATTCAGCACCAGTGCACAGAGGCCAAGCTTTCATTATCAGTCCTGTGAGCCAGCCAATGGCCTTAATAGCCCCTTCCTTCCTCGTAGACCCTTTAATGGGTTCCCCTGAATCCCAGCTTTCTTGCTTGGACTTGATGCTCTAGACTTCTCTGTTATATCCTAATCTCTTTAAGATGTAGATCCCATTTGTTCTTGGATGATACCCAGTAGACAAAGGTCAATCTTTTCTCCTTACTCTCAGGATCCATGAGACCCTGCAGGTGTGGGAAGGAAAGCTTGGCATCATTGTAGCCTATCAGGGCATTCCGTTGTCTGGCCCCAGTGTTTGCTCAATTTTTATGATGACAAAAACGCAAACTCTTGCTTCCCCTAATTTGTTTCCACGTGTCTTTCGGAGAAGGCCTCAAACCTAGGCCTGGGGTTCACATTCTTCAGCTGCTTGTGCTCACCTTCTAGCACCCCTCAGTGGCTGTTGATGGGGGGAGGATAAAGGGCAATAGATCCCCACACTTTGTCCACAACCACTTCCCTTGGTCTAACAACCCACAGTTGGACCCACAACTGGGGAGGTGTCATCTGAATGCAGACCTGAACATGTCCCCTGCAGCCCCCATTCCTTCACCAGAGATCCCCTGTCCCCTCCTACAGATTCACTGTTACCCAGAGGTTCACAAAGAACAGATGGCTTTTGGGAGTCACACTTGTTGGAGGAGGGCAGGCCCTCTCTTCCCACGCTTTTTCTGAGGTCCCACAGCACAGTCAAGATGTTTTTGCATATATACCTCCTGGTGGTTGGTGGTGATGATTTAGTTGCTAACTCACGTCTGACTCTCCTGAAACCCCATGGTCTGTAGCCCAGCCAAGCTCCTCTGTCCATGAGATTTCCCCAGGCAAGAATACTGGGGTGGGTTGCCATTTCCTCCTCCAGGGAATCTTCCCAACCCAGGGATCAAACCCACATCTCCTGCTTGGCAAGCGGATTCTTTACCACTGAGCCACCTGTGTACACTCCTTCAAAGTGGGTCTTGCTAGTCTTGTTATGAAAAGTGAAAGTGAAGTCGCTCAGTAGTGTCCAACTCTTTGTGAAATTGAAAACATAATGAGTTGAAACACACATAGGTGGTTGCAGTGGAACTGCCTTTCAAGGCTAAACACCCTGACTCCCAAAGTCACTCTCGCTTCATGACACTAGGCTGTATACAGTGACACAACTGCCTGTGACAAGGTCTTGTCAGCTGGGTTCCAGGTGCTAAATGGATCAGGATACCAAGTGCCATCCCCGTGGTTCCTGCTCCTGAGCTGATTCTAAGCAGAGGGAGCCACTGTCTGCTTATCATGAGAGACTTTCAAACTAGCAGAACGACCTCCCAAGAGAAATCCAGGGGATCCTCACTGACCTGTGCATTTAAAGTGACTTAGATGTAGCTTCCAGAAACATTCCACGGGAACGAATCTGTAACAGGTAAAGAGAGATACAACCAAAATGGTTTTCCCAAACTCACATGGCTGTTGTTACGTTTCTCCTGGGGAAAAGGGGCAGGGAAAGCAGAACAGATTTGGGGAAAGGTTGGTCTAATTCTTTTTATTTCCTCATTATAGAAGTTGTCTAGTTCTAAGTCAGTGGAGAGATACCACTGTTAATTGCCAGGAGAGGAACTTGTTCACCGCTGTGCTAACCCTTCCACATGTCAATTTTGGAAAAGAAATTCAAGGTGAGGATGACTTTCAAGCCCAGAGAAGGAAAAGGGTTAGTCCCCCATGGTGGATGGGAAGGGCAATTTGTTTCTGTTAAGGTAACCTTGGGTTTGCAAATAATTTTTCCTGTAATTTAGAGAACTCAAAAATTTCCCATCATTCTCATTCCAATAAGCTTTCACAGGAAGGAAAGAAAAGAGTGAAGTCAAGGTCAATGACGTGGGAGCAGGCCATGCCCCTGTGTTGGCAATGTGGATATATCACTTTCATCCAGATGCAAAAACATGCGGGGTCCTATATAGTCTTAAAACTACCTCTTTCCTCAGTGCCATCAGCAGCCTCTCTTTAGTTTTCCAAAGCGGAATATAACTTATCTTTTAGTGTTATTTCTTTATTTCTAAATCAATAAAACCAAGAGTAGGAGTTTCCACGTGTGGTCAAGAAACGTAAAGACATAAAGGCAGTAGTTTAGACCCACTTCCCACGTGGACTCAAGGGGTGACACTGGGCCGGTCATTTGATGCCTCTGATTATAGAAATTTCACCTCCAAGGTGTGGGGAATTTATTATCCACTTCCATATATGTTAGGGGGTCCCCTGATTTGCAGATGCAAAGTAACAAGAGTTAGTGTTATCGGGTAACTTCCCTGGAGAAGGAAATGGCATCACACTCCAGTATTTCTTGCCTGGAAAATTCCATGGACAGAGGCGCCTGACAGGCTTCAGTCCGTGGGGTCGCAAAGACTGAGCACACGTGCCACAGATGCACTTGCTAAATGCAAAGCATACATCAGCCATGTGGACAAGGCGGGGAAAGGGGGAGGGGTAGACTGGGAGAGCAGCACTGGCGCAGACACACCACTGTGTGCAGACAGACAGCTAGCGAGAACCTGCTACAGAGCGCAGGAGCTCGGCTCCACGCTGTCTGATGACCTGCAGGGGCGGGATGCGGAGAATAGGAGGGAGATCCGAGAGGAAAGCTACGCATGCGTACATATGGCTCGTTCATGTTGTCGTACGGCAGAAACCAACACAACATTGAAAAGCAACTACTGTTCAGTCCCTAAGTCATGTCCGACTCTTGGCAACCCTGTGCACTGCAGCTCTCCAGGCTTCCCTGTCCTTCACCATCACCCAGAGCTTGTTCAGACTCATGTCCATTGAGTCACTGATGCCATCCAACTACCTCATCTTCTGTGGGCCCCTTCTCCTCTTGCCCTCAATCTTTCCCAGCATCACTTTTCTAAAGCTTCAGGTTCAGCATCAGTCCTTCCAGTGAATATTCAGGGTTGACTTCCTTTAGCATTGACTGGTTTGATCTTGCTGGCCAAGGAATTTTCAAGAGTTTTCTCCAGCACCACAGTTCAAAAGCATCAATTCTTCATTGTTCAGCCTTCTTTCTGGTCCAATTCTCACATCCTTTTATTACTAATTGAAAAATCTTACCTTTGACTATATGGACCTTTGTCAGCAAAGCAGCTACAACTCAATTTTCAAAAAAAAAAAAAAAAGTCAGCTCAGTTAATCCATGCAAAGTTGCAACCAGAAAGGAGTTATTATCCCCATCCTACAGAAGGAAACTGAGGCTTGGAGAGGGGAAGAGGCATGCCAAAGTGCGTTGACAGGTTTAAGGAGCTATAATCAAATAAAAGTCATTACTATTATTATCATTATCATTAGCTCTGTCAACTCGAGATGGACCTAAAAAATAAGAATTAAATATTGAATAAAACATAGCTTTAAAACATAAATTAAACCAGCCTGGGAAACCAATAAAACACACAGTCTTTGGGGGAAATACTGCAGAGTTAAGGCAGGTTTCCTGTGTTTGTTCTTTTATTCTTGGCACTAGGACACAATAATGAACAAAACAGGTCCCCAAACTCTCTGCCCTGATGGAGCTTCCATTCCTGGGTGGACACAGAGATGAATACATACATTATTACAAAACAGAGTGTGTCAGATGATGACAAAAGCTAAGGAGAAAAGCGCAGTGGGAAAGGGGATGGGGAACTGCAAACTGAATCACGGTCAGGGAAGGTCTTGCAAGAAGGCGCCACACTGTCACTTTGGAGGTGACGAGGTGTGATGAGTGCTGACTTTGGGGGAGAGCCTTCTGGGCATGCTTGAGACCAAAGGATGAGGCCCCTGTTTGTCCCCATTCACTTACTGTCCTGGGACAGTCTGGAGGGCGAGTCCACACCACTGGCTTGTTCTGAGGATGCAGTACGTGGTCATAGGAAGAAACACAGTTCATCCACTAAAATGCCCAACTACACTGGGAAAGCTTTTTTTTTTTTTTTCTTGCCCTAGTATTCTTTTTCTCTTTTGATAATTATTTTTGGCTGTGTGGGGTCTTAGTTGCAGCATGCAGTCTCTCTTGTGGTCAGTGGGCTGAACTGCCCCTTGGCACCTGAGATCTTGGTTCCCCAACCAGGGATCAAACCCACATCCTCTGCACTGGTAGGCAGATTCCCAACCACTGGACCACCAGGGAAGGCCCTTGCCCTAGCATTCTTAATACAGATATCAACCCATCATCTTACACAGAGAGGCTAACAGTCCCTGTCTGAAAATCCCCCCAAATGCAAATGACTCCCCTCCAGAATCCCATTTCAAAGGCTCTTACAAGAAACAAACATTGCTTTAAGAATACGCAGGAACTGCCAAGTTTTTCCTGCAGCGCTCTGATGTCTACAAAATTGAGTGGAAGAGCATGCCCTTAGGGGCTGACAAGCTACCTTCGGAGATTCTGTTGCTAGGCAGGGTAACCTGCTTTCAAACCCAAGCATTTCTGTTCCCCTCGGAAAGCCCAACCAGTTTCCCCCACCCTGTTATTAGGTATGCATTTCAGATTTTGAATGGATCTCCTTGTCTGGCGTTAATTGACAGTGAAAGCCCGGTTTTCAAAGCCAAGGTATAAGCACTGAAGGTAAGTGATCAGAGGACTGCCCTCGTAATAAATCACTGTGGAGCGGGTCACTGTTTAGAGTGTGAATGCAGTGTTCAATAAAGAAACACACTCCACCTTTCAGCTTCAAGCCGACCCTGGCTAATTGACCTCATTGTAGTCCCACCATTAATCATTCTGGCACATGGGGCAAGAGGCAGTTTCACTGCTTAGGTTTGCAGGGAGGAGGGGGGAACCAGGTCCACGTGGGGGTAGGTAAGGGTTGAGGGGGGCAATTATAATGTACAAGGAAATCATAGACAATTCTCCCTTAATTAACTCATTGGATTTCCTGGATGGCCAGAGAGGGTTTCCTTTGCTGAAGGAATGTGGGGAATAATGCAAGGGACTTCATTAACTTCCCACCAGGACGCAAGAGTTTGGGTCACGAACAAAAGCAGATGTGAGCATCTGTACCCTATCCAAAGAGCAGCTCTGCCAAAGGACCAGGGGGTTAGCCTAATGCTACATAATCATTCAGTGTCATCCATCTCCCCAGACCCTGATTAATAAATTGCAGCAGAAATCTTTTACAGGGGTGACTACAATTTTATTTCACCCATTAGAAGCACAGCAATCATGAGGGACCAGTTTACCTTCTTCTCATCGCCCCTCCCTCCCACTCTCTGGTCCAGTCCCCTGTTCCACATCAGCTTTACTGGTGAATCTTTGAAAAAGATGTGGGCTGCTTTTTGTCTGGGTCCTCCATTCTGCCAAGCCAGCCCCCCAGCTGATGACTATGACCTGAATGGGAGCTTTAACACAGAGGTCAATTCACACTGCAGCTCAAGACTTGTTTCTCCAATGTGATTTGATGAACATCATCTGGGCACCTGTTCTGTGCCAAGCATGGCATAGCACTAGAAATACACACACACACACACACACACACACAAATATGATTTGCTCCTGGTCCTCAGAGACCTTAAGAGTCTGCATCCATCCAGTTATATTTTCAAAAAGCAAGATCTGCCCTTTCATACCAAGCTGCTTTAAATTAGGCCTTTTTTAGAGGTTCTTTTCCCCACGATTAGTTGCTATTATTCAGGCACGCAGCAGTCTCACAGTTCACAGGGGTAAACAAAGCCCAGAGGGTCAGCAACTTTCACTTTGAGCGGAGGAGAGGGAAAGAGAAGAGGGGGAAGAAGGGTGAGGGGGTGGTATCATTCATATTACACTTGTGCTTTTTCCTGCCCGCTCCCCTTCCGCGATCCATTACTGTTAATGAACTTAATTGTTTGGTTTCAAAACGCCAGCCTGAAGGCATCCCTCTCCTTCCCCTCGGTGCTGAGCATCAGTCTTGCTGATCTCCAAATTAACTTGTAAGCAAATTCTTCAGGTCCATGCCTTTCCTTCCCTGACAAACACCTGGGCCGAAGAATTCTGGCTGACTCCCCCAAGACAGATTCAGACAGAGCATCCGAAAAAGACAGAGTGGCCATCAGATCGCCACTTGGTATTGTGTAATTCAATTCCACTTAAGTATATTTACTGCGTGTCTACTGTAGTGTCTGGTAACTGTGCTAGTCACTGGGTTCAGAGAGTTGATACAACGCAGCCCCTGACCTCAAGGAGTGCATGGCATTTTAGGCAGAACAGATCACATTTCCTTCATCCTGCCATCAAGGACACCACTGCATCTACAGGATCTGAGGGTTAGGGCAGCTCAGCTCAGTGGAGAAACTACAGACTCTGGAGTCACGTAGATGCAGACAGAATCTGAAGTCTGTCCGTTCATCATCCGAGCAGGTTTGTCTGCATTATATAACCTCAGTGAGGCATCATGGTATTGACCCAGTTGAGTTAACTGTGCAAACTGAATGAGTTAATGGATGTCAAGCGTTGGCCCCACCCCCACTGAGAAGATCATGCTTTACATAGAAAATTCCCCAATGAAAATTGTTGCACAGACAGTCCACATAGATAATAATATGAAAAAATGAAGTGAAAGTGTTACTCTTTCAGTCACGTCCAACTCTTTCTGATCCCATAGACTGTAGCCCATCAGTCTCCTCTGTTCATGGGATTTCCCAGGCAAGAATACCAGAGTGGGTTGCCATTTCCTTTTCCAGGGGATCTTCCGAGATCAGGGATCAAAGATTGACAGGTGGGTTCTTTAACACTGAGCCACCAGGGAAGCCCAGATAATAATATACCAGATCCAAATTTAAAACCTATTCTAGTATGTCTCCTCCTTGTTTCCTTCCTCTGAAAATGAACTGTTTTCTCAACCTTGACATGTGAACAAGAAATGGCACATACTGAAACCATTTGACTGTGTGGATCACAATAAACTGTGGAAAATTCTGAAAAAGATGGGGAATACCAGACCACCTAACCTGCCTCTTGAGAAATCTGTATGCAGGTCAGAAAACAACGTTAGAACTGGACATGGAACAACAGGCTGGTTCCAAATAGGAAAAGGAGTACGTCAAGGCTGTATATTATTGTCACCTTGCTTATTTAACTTATATGCAGAGTACATCATGAGAAACGCTGGACTGGAAGAAACACAAGCTGGAATCAAGATTGCTGGGAGAAATATCAATAACCTCAGATATGCAGATGACACCACCCTTATGGCAGAAAGTGAAGAGGAGCTAAAAAGCCTCTTGATGAAAGTGAAAGAGGAGAGCAAAAAAGTTGGCTTAAAGCTCAACATTCAGAAAATGAAGATCATGGCATCCAGTCCCATCACTACATGGCAAATAGATGGGGAAACAGTGGAAACAATGGCTGACTTTATTTTGGGGGGCTCCAAAATCACTGCAGATGGTGATTGCAGCCATGAAATTAAAAGACGCTTACTCCTTGGAAG
>SJYX01018970.1:411148-491346 GCA_006410675.1 Oreotragus oreotragus | reverse complement strand
GGCCACTGCTGAGTTTTCCAAATTTGCTGGCATATTGAGTGCAGCACTTTCACAGCATCATCTTCCAGGATTTGAAACAGCTCAACGGGAATTCCATCACCTCCACTAGCTTTGTTCTTAGTGATGCTTTCTAAGGCCCACTTGACTTCACATTCCAAGATGTCTGGCTCTAGATTAGTGATCACATCCTCATGATTATCTGGGTCGTGAAGATCTTTTCTGTACAGTTCTTCTGTATATTCTTGCCACCTCTTCTTAATATCTTCTGCTTCTGTTAGGTCCACAGCATTTCTATCCTTTATCGAGCCCATCTTTGCATGAAATGTTCCCTTGGTATCTCTAATTTTCTTGAAGATTATGTGTATTACTAAGCTTTTGCTGGGGCAACAAACAACCCCATAATCTCAGTGGTTTACAATAACATGTATGTGTAGCTAATATTAGGAAGGCTGCAGATTGCCTGGGGCTTGGTTCCAGGCTATGGGTTGACTGTAGGTCTAATTCAACATGTCCTTTCATTCCAGGACACACGCTGAAGGAGAAGCCCCTACCTGGAACACTCGATTATAGAGGCAGAGGACAAAAATGTAAAACACCACGCTCATCATGCTGTCGTATGTAAAGCTTCTGCTTACAAGTGGCATGTGTCACTTTCACTCACATTCTAGTGGCAAAAGCAAGCCACATACTCAAACCTGGAATGAGGATGTTTGCTGCACTAGACAGGCATGGCCACAGAGAGTGTGTTAATCCTCCGACGGGGAGAAAATAAATAATAGGATCAAAAATATAAACTATTATACAGGTTCAGTGATGGGGGTTGGAAAGGAGAAAACTAAAACNGAGAGTGTGTTAATCCTCCGACGGGGAGAAAATAAATAATAGGATCAAAAATATAAACTATTATACAGGTTCAGTGATGGGGGTTGGAAAGGAGAAAACTAAAACAGGGAATGAGAACAGGAATGATTGCAGGGGCAGAGCAATTTTCTAAACTCCAGGAGACACTGGAGGACAGAGGAACTTGGTGTGCTACTGTCCATGGGGTCTCAAACAATCAGACACGATTTAGCGACTGAACAACAACAATTTTATAATGGCCCAGTGATTAAGAATTCGCCTTGTAATGCAGGGGATGTGGATTCGATCCCTGGTCAAAGAGCTAAGATCCCACGTGCCTTGGAGCAACTAAGCCAATGCAACAACTAGGGAGTCCATGCACCACACTGAAAGGCCCTACATGACGCAACTAAGACTTGATGCAGCTAAATAAATAAAGTGTGTCGAGGATGGACCATGCAGAGGTCTTGGGAAGAATGTTTCAGGCAGGGAAATGGCAGATGCAAAAGCTCTGAGTCAGGAGCAAGCCTGATGTGTTTTGTTGCTGTTCAGCTGCTAAGTCATGTCTGACTCTTTGCAACCCCATGGACTGCAGCGCTCCAAGCTTCCTTCTCCTTCATTGTCTCCCAGAGTTTGCTCAAACTGAGGTCCATTAAGTCGGTGATACCATCCAACCATCTCAACCTCTGTCGCCGCTTTGCATGGCCCTCAGTCCTTCCCAGCATCTTTCCAATGATTCAGCTCTTTGCATCAGGTGGCCAAAGTACTGGCACTTCAACTTCAGCATCAGTCCTTCATATGAATATTTAGGTTGATCTCCTTTAAGATGGGCTGGTTTGATCTCCCTGTAGTCCAAGGGACTCTCAAGAGTCTTCTCCAACACCACAGTTCAAAAACATCAATTCTTTGGCACTCACCCTTCTTTATGGTCCAACTCTGACATCCAGAAAAACCATAGCTTTGACTATATGGACCTTTGTTGGCAAAGTGATGTCTCTGCTTTTTAATATACTGTCTAGGTTTGTCATAGGTTTTCTTACAAGGAGCAAGTGTCTCAGAGGCCACTGTGACTTGCATGAAGTGAAAGTAAAGGACAGTGATGGGGAAAAGGTCAAAAAGATAACAGGAGCCAGAAGGTGTAGGGCTCCAAGGCCATGGCAGGGCTTTGTTTTCACTTGGAATGAGATGGGAAGCCACTGGAAAGCTTTGAGCAAGGATGCTTCTGAGCCAAAAGCATCATCTGGCTTTTATTTGACCTTGACCAGAGTGCAGATAATGGGCTGACGGGGAGCAAGGAGGACCAATTAGGAGACTATGATGATACCCAGATGAGGGAGAATGGGGTCAAGGGAAGGCAGTAAAAGTGGCTGAAACCTGAACACATTTTCAACATGACTGCACATGAAGCTCAATTGAAGGAGTCAATCATGATGCTCGAGGGTTTCGCCTGGACTGTTGGCAGGACTGAGTTGCTACCAACCATGACAACGAAGACTGTAGCACGAAGAGACAGAGCACAAAAGCTCAATCCTGAGGCACATTTAAGACATTTGCTTGGAGATATCCAGTGAATAAGCTCATCTGGAATTCAGGGGAGAGGTTCAGCCCACAGATATAAATTTGGAAGTCATCACCACACCATAGATCAAGGGATGACAACCCTTTTCTATAAAAGGCCAGACAGTAAATACCTTTGGCTGGGCAAGCCACATGTGATTTCACTTGCATGTTCTCATGTAAGATAAACGGTAGCAAGCGGGGTTTGGCCCCTGGACTGCAGGTTTGCAGACCTTGCTACAAAGGATTTTTAAGCCCACAAGTACGGATGAGATCTCTAAGGGAATGAGTACAAACGGTAAAGAGAAGGTATCCACATTCTGAGCAGGGAACACTCCAAAGCTAGAGTTAAGGAGATGGTGTGGAACCAACACGTAGGCTGAAAACGGTAGAGCAGTGAAGCAGGAAGAGAGCTAGGAGAGTGTAGTGGCCTAAACACCCGGTGAAGGAGAGCTTTGAGTTAGGATCAGCTGTGTCAAACAGCACCGACAAGTGTTCAAGGGTTCAAGTCACCTGGGGACTGGGAACTGACCGCTGATTTAACAACATGCCTCGTCATTCATGACCTAATTAGCACGTGTACAAGGAGAAAGGGGGAAAGAGTAATTGGCATCAGAAAACACAGACAAATCTTTCAAGGAGTTTTATTGGGAAGGGAGGGAAAAATAATGGGCTGCCAGCTGGAGGGGAAGTGAAGTCAAGAAAGGGTTAAATTATTTATTATTTTTAATGTTTACTTATTTACTTGGCTACACTGGGTCTTAGTTGCAGCAAACAGGATCTTTAGATGAGGCACGTGCGATCTAGTTCCCTGACCAGGGATGGAACCCAGACCCACTGCATTGGAAGCTCGGAGTCTTAGCCACTGGATCACCAGGGAAGTCCAAAGAAAGATAAATAAAATTACATTTGTGTTCTGATGCAAAGTCCAGATGGAAGTGGATACATAGGAGAGCGAGGGCAGAGTTCCTGGGACGGTGCTTCGAGTAGACCAGAGATGACATCAAGTGTGTCAGTGGAGGGGTGGCTTTGAGCCAGTTCTTCCAAAGCAACAGATGTAGGGAAGCATAGAGATGTGGTTCTGAGAACTTGGAGGTTTCTTCTAACAGTTCCCATTTCCATGAAACAATGAGTCTGTAAACAGGACAAATGAAAAGAATTCCACCTCAGATACTTTACAGAGAAATACAAAGCAAAAAAAAAAAAAAGAGAGGAGGATTTTAAAAAATCTTTTAAAAAAGCAATATGAAAAGAAAAGACAGGACTTCCCTTTCCGCCTGCCAGTGCAAGGGACATGAGTTCGATCCCTCATCCAAGAATATCCCGCATGCCACAGAGCAACTAAGCCTGTATACCACAACTACGAAGCTTGCGCCCTAGAGCCCACGGGCCGCAACTACGAAGGCCTGTGCACCACAATAAGAAGCCACTGCAATGGGAAGCTCTCGCATCCCTGTGAAGAATAGCCCCTGTTCACCGCAACTAGAGAAAATTCAGGAGCAGCAACAAAGACGCAGTGCTAGTGGTAAAAAAAAGTCTGCCTGCCTATGCTGGAGACTCAGGAGACGTGAGTTTGATCTCCCTGGGTCAGGAAGATACCCTGGAGAAGGAAATGGCAACCCGCTGCAGTATTCTTGCCTGGGAAATCCCTTGGACAGAGGAGCCTGGTGGGCTACAGTCCATGGGGTCGCAAAGAGTCAGATAGGACTGAGCACAGCATAGCTAATTTTTAAAAAGACAGGCTTCTTGTCCAACTTTCAGCAACAATGCTGGAAGTCAGATGACAATAAAGTACACTTAAAGTGAGATATCTGCTTCACTTTCTTTCTAAGAGCCAGCTTCCTGACATCTTTAGGTAAAGACTCATCTAGGTTGTAGTTGCTAACAATGGCTGCCTTCCATTAAAAAGGAAAAAGAACCAGGGAGAAAGAAATGGAAGGCAAAAACGACACTGAGCAAGGACAATAAGTAAGCATGAATGGTAAGAACTCTTGGAGCATTAGAAAACAAAGTGGAGGAAAACCACTAGGTCTCAATACCATGGAAGAGGGAGAAACCATCAGGATGAAAGTGGGAAAAGTTTTGATATTTTTGGAAGGTAAGGAGGCATAATAACAAACCTAAGGTTTTCCTAAGTTAAATAGGTATGTTACAAATTTAAGGATCAGTGCTGGTAAACTGAGTATCTACATGGAGGAGTTTGGATCCCTTCCTTAGATCGTGCCACAAAGTTAATTCAAAAATAGATGATAGGTGTACATGTAAGGGCTGAAACAATGAAATGCAGAAGAAGAAAAAAAACATGCTGAACTTGGGTTAAGTCTTCTTGGACACAGTCCCCAAAACACAAGTGACACAAGAGTTAATGCTATATCCATTCCTCGTTTTCATACTTCATTCAAAAGTCCACATTGTATTTAATTGTATTCAGTAGCTTCAGCTGCTTCAGGGCTTCCTTGATGGCTCAGATGGTAAAGCGTCTGTCTGCATTTCAGAAGACCAGGGTTTGATCCCTGGGTTGGGAAGATCCCCTGGAGAAGGAAATGGCAGCCCACTCCAGTATTCTTGCCTGGAAAATCCCATGGACGGCAGAGCCTGGTAGGCTACTGTCCATGGGGTTGCAAAGAGTCAGACACGACTGAGCAATTTCATTTTTAGCTTCAGCTGCATGCAACAAATTCTGGTAAATTCTCTTTTCATTTTTATTCTATTACAAATATTTTCTAATTTTCCTTGTTATGGCTTCTTAGATACATCCATCATTTAAAAGTGGACATTTAATTTTCAAATACATGAGATGTTTAAAAGTATCTTTGATATTAGTTTCTTATTTAAATGCTTTCTTCTCTGCAATCATCCTCTGTGTTTTTTCAGTCTTTTAACTCTATTGAGACTTTCAATGGCTAAGTCAAAGATCTCTCTTGGTAAATGTCACGCTGCACTGAAAATAGGTGGGTTATTTTCAAATGTCTATTGATATTGATTTCTAACATATTTCCACAGTGATAAGAGAATAGACTTTGTATGACAGCAATATTTTTTTTGGGGAGGGGGCTCCAAAACCACTGCAGATAGTGACTGCAGCCATGAAATTAAAAGATGCTTACTCCTTGGAAGAAAAGTTATGACCAACCTAGATAGTATNCCATACAGGATAAACCCAAGGAGAAACACTCCAAAACACATACTAATCAAACTAACAAAGACTAAACACAAAGAAAGAATATTAAAAGCAGCAAGGGAGAAGCAACAAGTAACATACAAGGGAAACCCCATACACTTAACAGCTGATCTTTCAGCAGAAACTCTTCAGGCCAGAAGGGAATGGCAGGATACATTTAAAGTACTGAAAGGGAAAAATCTGCAGCCAAGATAACTATACTCGGCAAATATCTCATTCAAAATTGATGGAGAAATAAAAAGCTTTTCAGAAAAGCAAAGATTAAGAGAATTCAGTACCACCAAACCAGCTTTACAACAAATGCTAAAGGGACTTATATAGTGAAGAAATACAAAAGAAAAAAGATCTACAAAATCAACCCCAAACAATTAAGAAAATGGCATATCAATAATTAGTTTAAATGTAAATAGATTAAATGCTCCAACCAACAATTCAGAAAAGCAAAGATTAAGAGAATTCAGTACCACCAAACCAGCTTTACAACAAATGCTAAAGGGACTTATATAGTGAAGAAATACAAAAGAAAAAAGATCTACAAAATCAACCCCAAACAATTAAGAAAATGGCATATCAATAATTAGTTTAAATGTAAATAGATTAAATGCTCCAACCAACAAACACAGACTGGCTGAATGGATACAAAAACAAGACCCATATATATGCTGTCTACAAGAAACCCACTTCAGACCTCAAGACACATATAGACGAAAGTGAGAGGATGGAAATATATATTTCAGGCAAACGGGAAGCAAAAGAAAGCTGGAGTAGCAATCCTCATATCAGACAAAATAGACCTTAAAATAAAGAATATTACAAGCAGTAAGGAAGGACACTACATAATGATCAAGGGATCAACCCAAGAGAAAGACATAACAATTGTAAATATCTCTGCACCCAACACAGGAGCACCTCAATACATAAGACAAACACTAACAGACAAAAGGAGAAATTGACAGTAACATAATAACAGTAGGAGACTTTAACACCCCACTCACACCAATGGACAGATCATGAAACAGAAAATTAATAAGGAAACACAAGTCTTAAATGATACATTAGATGAGATGAATCTCATTGATATCTTCAGCACATTCCACCCAAATGCTGAAGAATACACCTTTTTCTTAAGTGCACATAGAACATTCTCCAGAATAGACCACATCTTGGGTCACAAATCAAACCTCAGTAAATTTAAGAAAATTGAAATTGTATCAAGCATCTTCTCTGACCACAATGCTATGAGATTATATATCAATTATAAGAAAAAAACTGTAAGAAACACAAACACATGGAGATTAAACAACACATTTCTAAATACCCAACAGGTTACTGAAGAAATCAAAAGGGAAATAAAAAAAATTATAGAAACAAATGACAATGAAAACATGACAACTCAAAACCTATGGGATGTAGCAAAAGCAGTTCTAAGAGGGAAGTTTATAGCAAACCTACCTCAAGAAACAAAAAAAAACATCAAATAGACAACCTAACTTTACACCTAAAACAACTGGAAAAAGAACAATAAACCCCCAAAATTAGTAGAAGGAAGGAAATAATAAAAATCTAAGCAGAAATAAATGAAAAAGAAATGAAAGAAACAATAGTAAAGATTAATAAAACTAAAAGCTGGTTCTTTGAGAAGATAAAATTGACAAGCCTTTAGCTAGAATCATCAAGAAAAAAAGAGAAGAATCAAATCAACAGAATTAGAAATGAAAAAGGAGAGGTTACAACAGACAATGCAGAAATACAAAGGGTTATAAGAGACTATCATGAACAACTATATGGTAATAAAATGGATAACCTGGAAGAAATGGACAGATTCTTAGAAAAGTTCAATCTTCCAAGACTGAACCAGGAAGAAATAGAAATTATGAAAAGCCCAATTACAAGCACTAAAACTAAAATTGTGATAAAAAACATCTCCCAAAAAACAAAATCCCAGGACCAGATGGCTTCACAGGAGAATTCTATCAAACATTTAGAGAAGAGCTAATGCCTATCCTTCTCAAACTCTTTCAAAAAGTTGCAGAGGAAGGAACACTTCCAAACTCATTCTTTGAGGCCACCATCACCCTGATACCATACCAAAACCAGACAAAGACAACACAAAAGAAGAAAACTACAGGCCAATATCACTGATGAACATAGATGCAAAAATCCTCAACAAAATTTTAGCAAACAGAATTCAGCAACACATCAAAAAGCTCATACACCATGATCAAGTTGGGTTTATTACAGGGATGCAAGGATTCTTCAATATACACAAATCAATCAAGGTGATACACCATATTAACAAACTGAAAGATAAAAACTATATGGTCATCTCAATAGATGCAGAAAAAGTCTTTGACAAAATTTAGCACCCATTTATGATTAAAACTCTTCAAAAAATGGGTATAGAAGGAACCTACCTCAACATAGTAAAGGCCATATATGAGAAGCCAACAGCAAATATTCTCAATAGTGAAAACTGAAAGCGTTCCTCCTATGATCAGGAACAAGACAAGGGTGTCCACTTTCACCACTATTATTCAACATAGTTCTGGAAGTCCTAGCTACAGCAATCAGAGAAGAAAAAGAAATAAAAGGAACCCAGATTGGAAAAGAAGAAGTAAAGCTCTTGCTGTTGGCAGGTGACATGATACTATACACAGAAAATCCTAAAGAAAGTATCAAAAAATTACTAGAGCTAATCAGTGAATTTAGCAAAGTTTCAGGACAGAAAATCAATACACAGAAGTCACTTGCATTTATATATACTAACAATGAAAAATCAGAAAGAGCAATTAAGGNAAGCTCTTGCTGTTGGCAGGTGACATGATACTATACACAGAAAATCCTAAAGAAAGTATCAAAAAATTACTAGAGCTAATCAGTGAATTTAGCAAAGTTTCAGGACAGAAAATCAATACACAGAAGTCACTTGCATTTATATATACTAACAATGAAAAATCAGAAAGAGCAATTAAGGAATCAATCACATTCACCATTGCAACAAAAAGAGTTAAATACCTAGGAATAAACTCACCTAAGGAGAGAAACAACTGTACACAGAAAATTATAAGACACTGATGAGAGAAATCAAAGACGACATAAACAGATGGAGAGATACTCCATGTTCCTGTGTAGGAAGAATCAATATTGTGAAAATGACTATATTACCAAAGGTAATCTACAGATTCAATGCNGGGTCCCAGAAGAAGAAGAGTAAAAGAAAGGGTATGAGAAAAATTTTGAGGAGATTATAGATGAAAATTACCCCAACATGGAAAAGGAAATAGTCAATCAAGTCCAAAAGGCACAAAAAGTCCCATACAGGATAAACCCAAGCAGAAACATGCCAAGACATATACTAATAAAAGTAACAAAGACAAAACACAAAGAAAGAATATTAAAAGCAGCAAGGGAAAAGCAACAAGTAACATACAAGGCCCCGTCACTTCATGGGAAACAGGTGGAGAAACAGTGGAAACAGTGTCAGACTTTATTTTTTGGGGCTCCAAACTCACAGCAGATGGTGACTGCAGCCATGAAATTGGAAGACACTTACTCCTTGGAAGAAAAGTTATGACCAACCTAGATAGTATATTCAAAAGCAGAGACATTACTTTGCCGACTAAGGTCCACCTAGTCAAGGCTATGGTTTTTCCTGTGGTCATGTATGGATGTGAAAGTTGGACTGTGAAGAAAGCTGAGCGCCAAAGAATCGATGCTTTTGAACTGTGGTGTTGGAGAAGGCTCTTGAGAGTCCCTTGGACTGCAAGGACATCCAACCAGTCCATTCTGAAGATCAACCCTGGGATTTCTTTGGAAGGAATGATGCTAAAGCTGAAACTCCAGTACTTTGGCCACCTCATGCGAAGAGTTGACTCATTGGAAAAGACTCTGATGCTGGAAGGGATTGGGGGCAGGAGGAGAAGGGGACGACCGAGGATGAGATGGCTGGATGGCATCACGGACTCGATGGACTTGAGTCTGAGTGAACTCCGAGAGATGGTGACGAACAGGGAGGCCTGGCGTGCTGCGATTCACGGGGTCGCAAAGAGTCGAACACAACTGAGTGACTGAACTGAACATACAAGGGAAACCCCATACGTTTAACAGCTGATCTTTCAGCAGAAACTCTGCAGGCCAGAAGGATATATTTAGAGTACTGAAAGGGAAAAATATACAACCAAGATTACTGTACCTGGCAAGGCTCTCATTCAAAATTGATGGAGAAATAAAAAGCTTTTCAGACAAACAAAATTTAAAAGAATTCAGCACTACCAAACCAGCCTTACAACAAATGTTAAACAGATTTAAACAGTCAAGAAAGACAAGAGAAGAAAAAAGATCTACAAAATCAACACAAATAATTAAGAAATGGCAATAGGAACACATATATCAATAATTACTTTAAATGTAAATGGATTGAATGCGCCAACCAAAAGACACAGACTGGCTGAATGGATACAAAAATAAGACCCATATATATGCTGTCTACAAGAAACCCACTTCAGACCTCAGGACACATATAGACTGAAAGTGAGAGGATGGAAAAATATATTCCATGAAAATGGGAAATCAAAGAAAGCTGGAATAGCAATCCTTATATCAGACAAAATAGACCTTAAAATAAAGATTACAAGAGATAAGGAAGGACGTTACATAATGATCAGGGATTAATCCAAGAGGAAGACATAGCAATTGTAAATATTTATGCACCCCAAATAGGAGCACCTCAATACTTAAGCAGAGAAGGAAATGGCAACCCCCTCCAGTATTCTTGCATGGAAAATCTCAGGGACAGAGGAGTTCCTTAAAATAAAGATTACAAGAGATAAGGAAGGACGTTACATAATGATCAGGGATTAATCCAAGAGGAAGACATAGCAATTGTAAATATTTATGCACCCCAAATAGGAGCACCTCAATACTTAAGCAGAGAAGGAAATGGCAACCCCCTCCAGTATTCTTGCATGGAAAATCTCAGGGACAGAGGAGTCTGGTGGGCTGCCATCTATGGGGTCACACAGAGTCGGACACAACTGAAGCAACTTAGCAGCAGCAGCAGCAGCAGCAATACCTAAGACAAACACTAACAGACATAAAAGGAGAAATTCACATTAACACAATAATAGTAGGAGACTTTAACACCCACTCACACCAACGGACAGATCATCAAAACAGAAAATTAATAAGGAAACACAAGTCTTAAATGATACATTAGATGAGATGGATCTCATTGATATCTTCAGGACATTCCATCCAAATGGAGAAGAATATACCTTCTTCTCAAGTGCACATGCAATATTCTCCAGGTCACAAATCTTGGGTCACAAACCAAATGTCAGTAAATTTAAGAAAATTGAAATCATATCAAGCATCTTTTCCAACCACAACACTATGAGACTAGATATCAATTACAAGAAAAAAACTGTAAAAAACATAAACACATGGAGATTAAACAACATGTTTCTTAATAACCAACAGGTTACTGCAGAAATAAAAAAGGAAAACAAACAATTTCTCGAAACAAATGACAATAAAAGCAGAACAACTCAAAACCAATGGGATGCAGCAAAAGCAGTTCTAAGAGGGAAGTTTACAGCAAGACAATCCTACCTCAAGAAACAAGAAAAACATCGAATAGACAACCTAAATTTACACCTCAAACAACTGGAAAAAGAAGAAGAAGAACAACAACAAAATGCCAAAATTAGTAGGAGGAAAGAAACCATAAAGAGCTGAGCAGAAATAAATGAAAAAGAAATGAAAGAACCAATAGCAAAGATTAATAAAACTAAAAGCTGGTTCTCTGAAAGATAAACAAAATTCACAAACCTTTAGCCAGAATCATCAAGAAAAAAAGAGAGAAGAATCAGATCAACACAATTAGAAATGAAAAAGGAGAGGTTACAACAGACAATGCAGGAGTACAAAGGATTACAAGAGACTATTATGAACAAAATGGAAATCCTGGAAGAAATGGACAGATTCTTAGAAAAGTTCAGTCTTCCAAGACTGAACCAGGAAGAAATAGAAATGATGAACAACCCAATTACAAGCACTGAAATTGAAGCTGTGATCAAATACCTCCTAAAAAACAAAAGCCCAGGACCAGATGGCTTCACAGGATAATGCTATCAAACATTTAGGGAAGAGCTAATGGCTACCCTTCTAAAACTCTTTCAAAAAATTGCAGAGGAAGGAACACCCAAACTCATTCTATGAGGCCACCATCACCCTGATACCAAAACCAGACAAAGACAACACACACAAAAGAAAACTATGGGCCAATACCACTGATGAACATAGATGCAAAAATCCTCAACAAAATTTTAGCAAACAGAATTCAGCAGCACATCAAAAAGCTCACACTCCATGATTAAGTTGGGTTTATTCCAGGGATGAAATGATTCTTCAATATACGCAAATGAATCAATGTGATACACCATATTAAACTGAAAGATAAAAACCATATGATAATCTTAACAGATGCAGAAAAAGCCTTTGACAAAATTCAACACCGATTTATGATTAAAACTCTTCAAAAAATGGGCATAGAAGGAACCCTACCTCAACACAGTAAAGGCCTATATATGATAAGCTTAGAGCAAACATTATTCTCAATGGTGAAAAATTGAAAGCATTCCCTCTAAGATCAGGAACAGGAGAAGGGTGTCCACTTTCACCACTACTATTCAACATAGTTCTGGAAGTCCTAGCCACAGCAATCAGAGAAGAAAAAGAAATAAAAGGAATCCAGATTGGAAAAGAAGAAGTAAAGCTCTCACTGTTTGCAGATGACATGATGCTGTACATAGAAAACCATAAAGATAGTATCAGAAAATTACTAGAGCTAATTAGTGAATTTAGCAAAGTTGCAGGATATAAAATCAATACACAGAAATTACCTGCATTTCTATATACAAACAATGAAAAATCAGAAAGAGAAATTAAGGAATCAATCCCATTCACTATTGCAACAAAAAGAATTAAGTATCCAGGAATAAACTTACCTAAGGAGACAAAAGAACTGTACACAGAAAATTATAAGACACTGATGAAAGAAATCAAAGACAACATAAACAGATGGAGAGATATATACCATGTTCCTGGGTAGGAAGAATCAATATTGTGAAAATGACTACTACCAAACCCAATTTACAGATTCAGTGCAATCCCTATCAAATTACCAAAGGCATTTTTCACAGAACTAGAACAAAAAATTTCACAATTCATATGGAAACACAAAAGACTCCAAATAGCGGAAGCAGTCTTGAGAAAGAAGAATGGAGCTGGAGAAATCAACCTTCCTGACTTCAGATTATACTACAAAGCTACAATCATCAAGACAGTATGGCATTGGCACAAAAACAGAAATATAGACCAATGAAACAAGATAAGAAGTCCAGAAAAAAAAACCCATGCACCTATAGGTACCTTATTTTTGACAAAGGAGGCAAGAATATACAATGGGACAAAGACCACCTCCTAGAGTAATGGAAATAAAAACAAAAGTAAACAAGTGGGATCTGATTACACTTAAAAGCTTTTGCACAGCAAAGGAAACTATAAGCAAGGTGAAAAGACAGCCCTCAGAATGGGAGAAAATAATAGCAAATGAAATAACTGACAAAGGATTAATTTCCAAAATATACAAGCAACTCATACAACTCAACACCAGAAAAACAACCCAAACAAAAATGGGAAAAAGACCTAAACAGACATTTTTACAAAGACATACAGATGGCTAACAAACACATGAAAAGATGCTCAACATCACTCATTAGAGAAATGCCAATCAAAACTACAATGAGATATCACCTCACACTGGTCAAAATGGCCATCATCAAAAAGTCTACAAACAATAAATGCTGGAGAGGGTGTGGAGAAAAGGGAACCCTCTTGTACTGTTGGTGGGAATGTAAACTGATACAGCCACTGNAGAGACAGACCTCACACTGGTCAAAATGGCCATCATCAAAAAGTCTACAAACAATAAATGCTGGAGAGGATGTGGAGAAAAGGGAACCCTCTTGTACTGTTGGTGGGAATGTAAACTGATACAGCCACTATGGAAGATGGTATAGAGATTCCCTAAAAAAAACTAGGAATAAAACGACCATATGACCCAGCAACCCCACTCCTAGGTATATACCCTGAGGAAACTAAACTTGAAAAAAACACATGTATCCCAATGTTCATTGCAGCACTATTTACAATAGCTAGAACATGTAAGCAACCCAGATGTCTGTCCATTGACAGATGAATGGATTGCGACCCCGTGAATCACAGCATGCCAGGCCTCCATATTACTCAGCCACAAAAAGGAACGCATTTGAGTCAGTTCTGATGAGGTGGATGAACCTAGAACTTATTATACAGAGTGAAGTGAGTCAGAAAGAGAAAGATAAATATCATATTCTAACGCATATGTATGGAATCTAGAAAAATGGTACTGAAGAATTTATTTGCAAGGCAGCAGTGGAGAAACAGACAAAGGGAATAGACTTATGGACATGAGGAGAGGGGAGAAGAGGGTATGATGTATGGACAGAGTAACATGGAAACTTACATTACCATATGTAAAATAGATAGCCAACAGGAGTTTGCTGTGTGGCTCAGGAAACTCAAACAGGGGCTCTGTATTAATCTAGAGGGGTGGGGGTGGGGGAGGGAGATGGGAGAGAGGTTCAAAAGGGAAGGGATATATGTATACCTATGGCTGATTCATGTTGAGGTTTGACAGAAAACAAGATTCTGTAAAGCAATTATCCTTCAATTAAAAAAAAATTCAGAGGAGGCTTGGAATAGACAATCAGGCCTGGCTAAGCGAGAACCCAGCAGGGCAGAAGCCTAGGGTCCACAGACTCAGGGCAAGAGCAGGCTTCTAACCCCAGATCCACACCAAGACACACAGCTCCCTCTAGGGGAAGAGGAGTGGAGGAACAGGCTGGAGGAACCACGTGGACCTCACAGGCACTAGCCACAGCCACAGGCCCGTGCTTTCCTTTCTTCCACAAGTGTCCAGCCTCCTAGGACCAGGAGGGAGGTTTAAGAATGCATTGATCTCCTGCCGGTGCTAAGGGCACTTGGTCCACTCACCAGTTTCGGGATTGACTCCAGTACCCATCTGATGGTCTACCTCGTAGGGATCCCTCTGTGTAGTCGCCTCTGGCATAGCTGTTGGTAGCATCTTCCTCGCCAGATATCAACTGCTCATGGTGGAATTGCTGCCTACACCTGCCAGTTCTTACCCCCACGTATTTGAAAGGGCCATGAAGATGGCCCCCGTTTCACTGAGGGTGTTCTAGTTATTGTCTCACTCCAGCACCTCATTGCTGACCGCAGTGCCTTTGGCTCGGATGTGGTACCCTAGGAATTAGAGCTCCCAGCAGGCATTGCCCTCTGCACCCTACCTGGCCCACATGGATGGAGATGCTCCTGGACTCCTCCAGTGGCCCCTGCCCCAGCTCCCCCAAAATCATGGTTGGCCCAACAGATGAAATTTGAGGAGCTATGACTGCAGGCTAGCTATATCTCCAACAACACTACAGAGCTCCTGAGTATGTGTATTTTTCAAGATTTAATGTTATTGTGTAATAATTTTAAAAAGGAAATCAGTGCTATAAAAATCCATTTTCATGCAAAACATCTAAAAGAAGTTCCTCAGAGTCCTATAGGTGGACAGTGGTTCCAGACTTGGTACTGTGCTCCCCTAGTTTTATAACAGGCCCCTCATTTCAGTGGAAATTTCTTTCTTTAATGATGTTTTATTGTGGTGAAAGTCACGTAATATAAAATACACTAGTTTAATCATATTTAACTAAAGAGTTCAGTGGCACTAAGTACGTTTCACATTGTTGTGCTACTCCTCCCATCATCCATCTCCCGAATGTTTCACCTTCTTAAACTGAAACTCTGTCCCCATTAAACACTAAGTCCCCATTCCCCCTCCCCTCCACTACACTTCTACTCCTGGCCTCTACCACTGTACTTTCCAACTCTATGAATTCGACTCTTCTAGGTACCTCCAGGTAATGTTTGTGGAATCAGACAGTGTTTGTCTGCACCTTGGAATGCAGTGGGAATTTCAAAGGGCAGGGAAGATCCAACTGCCATATTGCCTGGCACTCTAATGATTTTTACCAATGTGGTTGAAACATTATTTTTTCTCCAGAGTTTGTAATAGTACATAGCAACACACTGTGACTTCAAAGGATTTAATCCAGATGTTTCAAGCACTCTCAGAATAAAGCATGTAATATGACTATTGAATTAAAGCTCAAGAAGCACAGATATGAGCAGTCATATTTTTCAAGAATGATTGATGACATGGAAAAATATTTATGAATATGAGAAAAGCACAGTGTACTGTCTTAGGGCAAGTCACTCAACTCTCTCCAATCATAATTTTTCCCACGAAAAGAATGTTTATGAAAATGAAGTTAATGTAGAGATATTTATCATCCTGTTTCTTTTACAACAGCACAATGAAAAGCTCAGAAGAAAGAAAATTCCTCTAGAGTTATTTATTTAGGGGGCACTCCACAGTGTCTAGATCTATTGCTCTCTAGTGTCCTACCTTTTTTTAATAAGAAGGTGAATATTGTGATGGTTAAGGGCTATAGAGCCATACTGTGTGCTTGCTAAGTTGCTTCAGTCATGTCCGAGTCTTTGTGATCCTATGAACTGTAGCCTGCCAGACTCCTCTGTCCATGGGATTCTCCAGGCAAGAATGCTGGAGTGGGTTGCCATGCCCTCCTCCAGGAGATCTTCCCAACCCAGGAACTGAACCTGTGTCTCTTACATCTCCTGCATTGCAGGTGAGTTCTTTACCACTAGCGCCCCCTGGGAAGCCCGTAGAGCCATACGCTGCTAAGTCGCTTCAGTCGTGTCCGACTCTGTGCGACCCCACAGACGGCAGCCCACCAGGCTCCCCCGTCCCTGAGATTCTCCAGGCAAGAACACTGGAGTGGGTTGCCATTGCCTTCTCCAATGCATGAAAGTGAAAAGTGAAAGGGAAGTCGCTCAGTCGTGTCCAACTCTTAGCAACCCCATGGACTATAGCCTACCAGGCTCCTCCATCCATGGGATTTTCCAGGCGAGAGTACTGGAGTGGGGTGCCATTGCCTTCTCCAGAGCCATACTACCGGGGTTTAAATACTGGCTTAACTATCACGCCACTTAGAGGACATGCAAGTCTTAAAACAGTCTTGATTAATGAAGGTAGCTGAAGTGGATTTAATTAATGATAACTGATGTTTTCACTTATAACTAATAGAATACGGAAAGAGTGATGGGGTGTTACTTCGGAGACAAGGTCATAAAAGACAGTGAGTTCTGTCTGGCTTGCCCTCCCTGCCTCTCTGACCCTTTTCATGTGTTTATTTGATAAAGCAAACTGCCATTGTGAGCTGCCCTACAGAGAGGGCCATGTGGCAAGAAACTGGTTGTCTTCTTTCTGGCCACCAGCTACTAAGGCACTGAAACCCTGTCAACTTAAAAAAGATGCACAATATGAAAGTGGCAAGTTCAGTTTTATTTGAAGCAAAATGAGGACTGCAGCCAGGAGACAGCACCTCAGATCACTCTAGAAACTTTTACAAAGAGGAAGATGGGGAAAGTCAAAGTTAATATATGTGATTTTCATGAAGGGGGCTTTCATACAACCAAACCCTTATCTTACAAAAGATTTTCTGCTAGTCACAAGGAGTTATGTCACCATGAAGGGATTTAGTACTTTTCTGGATATGAGGAGAGATAAGGGTTCATTTCAGTTCAGTTCAGTCGCTCAGTCGTGTCCGACTCTTTGCGACCCCATGAATCGCAGCACACCAGGCCTCCCTGTCCATCACCATCTACTGGAGTTCACTCAGACTCACGTCCATCGAGTCACTGATGCCATCCAGCCATCTCAGCCTCGGTCGTCCCCTTCTCCTCCTGCCCCCAATCCCTCCCAGCATCAGAGTCTTTTCCAATGAGTCAACTCTTCGCATGAGGTGGCCAAAGTACTGGAGTTTCAGCTTTAGCATCATTCCTTCCAAAGAAATNCTCCAATCTTTTCTGAAGTTATTCCCTCCCTTTCCCTTCCTGTTATTCTGTATTTCCATCAAGTGGAGCCGTGAATGCGTTCCCCTGCCAGCTATTCAAGAGCCGGTCCCCCCTGGAGCTGGTGACACAGAACCTATTAATAAGCAAACACAACAAACTGGCTCATTCTCCTCATAGTTGAATTCCTCTGCTGCCTATTTCTCAAACACTTCCCTTTAGGGTTTTCCTGCGGAGTCCCATTCATTTAGAGGAAATGTGGGAAATTGTTTAATGTTTCTTATTGTAAGTGAGTGTTGGTAAATGCTGATTACAAGTGCAGAGTAAAAGTGTCTCTTCTTGGCCTCCGAACCTATCTGGTGGCCCTGGGAAAATCTGAGCCTCACACCCCGTATGGGGCTCTCATCATCATGACGTGGTCAGTAGAGTGGTTTTTGGGGCGAATGGCTTCCATTCCTAGCATGGTGGTGATGGTGGTTTAGTTCCTAAGTCATGTCCAGTTCTTTGCATCTCCATGGACTGTAGCCCACGAGGCTCCTCTGTCCATGGAATTCTCTAGACAAGAATACTGGAGTGGGTTGCCATTTCATTCTTCAGAGGATCTTCCCTACCTAGGGGTTGATCTTCTGCATTGACAGGTGGATTCTTTACCACTGAGCCACCTGGGAAGCTCATTCCTAGCATACCTACCCTTTAGCCTGCACTTGAGTTAAATTACTCTCCCATTCTTTGCCTTGGTTCCTCCAACTGTAAAGTGATGAAAAGTATCTTGGCTCTGTACAAATTTTTTAAAGAATTTTTTTTTGATGTGGATAATTTTTAGAGTCTTTACTGAAGCTGTTACAATAGTGCTTCTGTTTTATGTTTTGGTTTTTTGGCCATGAGGCATGTGCCACCTTAGCTCCCTGACCAGCCCCCCCTGTGTTGGAAGGCAATGTCCCAGCTCTTTACGTATTTGATTAAAAGCAATTCAGTGGTACACTGTTTCACACCTACTCTGGGCTATTAAATGGTTGAGGCTTCACAATAAGCACGGAAGAGCTCCTATCATTTCAGATTGATTCCAAAGAGAGGCTGGGAAACAATGTCAGTAAAACACTTAGTTCTGAAGGAAATGATGGGAGCAGAGAAATATTAAGTATTTGGTTCTGCTGTCCCCATACAAGGGAAAAGAAAGGAAAGAGTCTGATTACCCAGAGAAGAAAAGCATAAGCCTATCTCACCCTGCTTTCTATTAATAAAAAATGATAGAATTTTTATTATTCTGTTAGCTAGCTCCTCTAAAACATCTCAGAGAACAGAGCTTTGGAGAGCTTCCCACCTGTAATTGAGTGGTAGGACTTCGAGTAAAGGGCTTCCCAGGTGGCGCTAGTGAAGGAAAGGAAACACAAGAAAGGAAGCAACTCACGTAAGAGTCAAAAAGCTAGTCTGCGGGGTCTTCCCTAGTGGCTCAGTGGTTAGGAACCTGCCTGCCAAGAAGGAGATGCTGGTTTGATCCCTAAATCTGGGAAGATCCCACACGCACTGGAGCAACTAAGCCAGTGTACCACAACCACTGAGTCCATGCTGTAGAGCCTGCAGGCCACTGCGCCCAAGTGCTGCAACGACTGGAGCCCACGTGCCCTAGAGCCTGTGTTCCACGACAAGAGAACAAGAGAAGCCAGCACAATGAGAAGCCCACGCACCCCAGCTAGAGAGCAGCCCCCACCCCCTGCAACTAGAGAAAAGCCCACAACAAAGACCCAGCACAGCCAAAAGTGCATAAATAGATATAGAAATATGTAAAAGTATATATGTGTTTATATTATATATAAGCTGGTCTGTGATGGATTAGGGATTTGACCTGGGACAAGCGGCTGCACCGTCTGCCCACCTACCCTCTATGTCGTCCACCCTCTGCAGCAGGCCTACAGTAGGCACTCAGCACACATGAGATCCTTGTTTCATCTTCTGGGTAACCTTCTCTAGACAGTGCTAGAAAGAAAAAATCCAGTGCATTTCTTTGCCACATGGTGAAATGACATGACCTTCAGCCCTGGCTAGCTCCCCATTCTACTACACACTCCCATACCTCCAATCACTGGAGCCTCAGCTGGTTTGTGATGAAGAATGGCATTTTTTTCCCCATTGTGGTGAAATATTCACTTTAAAAATTCACCATTTTATCCATTTTCTTAAAATTTTTATTTATTTAGGCCGTGCCTTGCAGCTTGCAGGATCTTAGTTCCCCCACCAGGGACTGAATCTGTGCCCCTCTGCATTGGGAGTGCAGATCTTAACCAGTGAACTGCCACAGAAGTTCCTGGCCATTTTTAAGTGTCTATTCCAGAGGCACTGACAACAGTCACAATATCGTGTGACCATCACCATCATCTATCTCCAGAACTTTCTCACAACCCCAAACAGAACTCTATACCTATTCAACAGTAACTCCCCTCTCCCTTCTCTCTCCGGCCATGGAAACTTCTACTCTATTTTCTGTTTCGATGTCTACCTATCCTAGTTACCTCGTAAAGGAGAATCACAATATCTGTCCATTTACGACTAGTTTCCCATGGCATGATGATTTCAAGGTTCATCCATGCTGTAGCACGTATCAGGATCTCTGAGTAATATCACATCGTATGTGTAATCTACATTGTGTTGATCCATTTCTCTGTTGATGGCCATCTGAGCTATTTCTGCCTTTTGACCATTGTAAATGATGCTGCTATGAATGCTGGTGTGCAGAAAGACAAAGAAATTTTAACACCCTTTCTTTTGGTGTCCTGATCAAACTCCAGTGGGAGTAAGAATGCCTCCCTGTGACAATTCTTAAGATACCTGGAGGGTGTCTGAGAAACTCAATTCTGACAGTGTCCACCCAAAGACAGCATCAGATTCCACAGATTAAGGGCTCGGTCCTACATGGTTGCCTCATACACATCAGAAGCCAGTCGCAAGCCCAAGTCATCCCTGTGCTTCTGACAAGCTGGCTATAGACTACACTCTCCTTGAACTTCAGACACCAGTCGCAAATCCAGGTAGTTACCTGTACCTCTGACTGACTGGCTGTAAATCAGAGGGTCCCATGACCTCCTCCTTGGCTTTGATTCATTTGCTAGAGCATCTCAAAAAATCCAGGAAACCTGTTGACTCACCAGATCACTGGATTATTATAAAAGGATGTAACTCAGGAACAGCCAGATGGAAGAGATGCCCAGAGCAAGACACAAGATGCCCAGGGAACAGAGAGGTTCCTGAATGTGCCCAAATTCCCATGTGCTTACCAAACTGGACATTGTCCAAATCCTGTCTTTTTGAGCTTTTATAGAGGCTGCACTGGGGCTTCCCTGGTGGCTCAATGGTAAAGAACTGCCTGCTAATGCAGGAGACACGGATTTGATTCCTGGGTGAGGAAAATTCCCTGGAGAAGGAAATGGCAACCCACTCCAGTATTCTTGCCTGGGAAATCCCACGGACAGAGGAGCCTGGCAGGCTATAGTCCATGGGGTTGTAAAGAGTTGGACACGACTTAGTGACTAAACAGCAATGACTTGTTGTTTGGCAGGACTTACTATTGCCGTTGTTAAGTGTTTTCTATGTCTTGTAGTGTTTTGTCCTTCCTTTCCTCTCTTGCAGCGTTTCCCTGGTAGCTCAGATAGTAAAGAATCCACGTGCCACACAGGAGACCCGGGTTTGACGATCCAGATTTGATCCCTGGGTCAGGAAGATGCCCTGGGGAGAAAATGGCAACCCACTCCAGTATTCTTGCCTGGAAAATCCCATGGACAGAGGAGCCTGGTGGGCTACAGTGCATGGGGTTGCAAAGAGTTGAACACAACTGCGCAACTAACACTTGCACTAGCACTTTCCTCTCTTGCTAGTTTCCACTGTGTTTCATTGATTTTCTTTTGTGTGTGTGTCGTAACATACTTCTCATTTCCTTTTGTGTTTATTTGATAGATATTTTCTTTGTAGCTACCATTTCAATTTTATAAAACATCTTAAAGTTATATTCTATTTTAATCTGATCACAGCTTAATTTCAATAGCATACAAAAACTCTATTCCTGTAAGCTCCGTCCTTTTCTTTATATTGTTGATGTCACAAAGTACATCTTTATATATTATTGGGAAAGGCAGTGTCATGCATGCAGTCTTTCAATTCCTATTGAGACTCATAAGAATGGAACGCTTCTTTACCAAGATATAAAGAATCAGAGTTGTCTGTGCTGTCTTTACCCTTTTGTGTGGGTCTTTGTGTGGGCTTCCTCGGATCTATCCTAGTTGGATATGTTGAGCTTCTCCCATGATGTGTTTATCATACCGCTTGGTAGTGTCCCATAAGCTTCTTAGGTACTCTTCACTTTTCTTCATTCTCTTTTTCTTTTTGCTCCTCTGACTCAACTGACTTGTCTTCGACTTCTTTCTTCTGCCTCATCAAGTCAGTTTTTGAATTCATCTAGTAAAATTCTTTCAGTTGCTCATTTATTTTTCAGCTCCAGAATCTGTTTGGTTCCTTTTTAGATTATTTATTTATTTATTTATTTTTAATGGGCGGATAATTGCTTTACAATATTGTGTTGGTTTCTCCCATACATCACCATGAATCAGCCATCTTTTCGGTTCTTCTATATATTTTTAAGATGTTTTTATGTGGACCATTTTTAAAGTCTTTATTGAATTTGCTACAATATTGCTTCTGATTTATGGTTTGGGCAGTTGGCCTCAAAGCATAAGGGATCCCAGCTCCTGGATCAGGGATCAAACCTGCACCCCCTGCATTGAAAGGCGAAGTTTCACCCACTGAACCACCAGGGAAGGAAGTTTCTGTTTGGTTGTTTTTCAAAAGTGTCTCTATATTTATTGGTATTCTCACTTTGTTCGTGTATTATTTACTTGCTTTTGTTTAATTTTCTGTGCTCTCTTTGGGTTCATTGAGCATCTTCAGCACAGATATTTTAAACCCTTTGTCAGGCAGCTCAGAGATCTTTTTGTTTAGGGTCAGCTTTTGGAGTTTCGCTTTGTTTTTTTGATTTGGCCATGTTTCCTTTTATCTTTGTGTGCCATATTTTTGTTGCTGTTGAGACTCCGGCATTTGAAGAAACAACCACTCCTTCTAAACTTCACGCAGTTTGGACTGGCTTTACACAGGATAAGACTTTCACCAATCAACCCAGATCTAGAGATTCCAGGATCTCTCAAACCTCTTTTGAGGCTGTATCTTCTCTGAGAATTTGCAGCATCCTCTCAGACTCCCTAGACAGCATGTCCCTGGTTCTTCTCAGAAGGCTGTAATCTCGTGCTCCCCCTGGCTGCTGCCTGCAGAACTGCTACTCTAATGTGTTGCTGTGATAGTTAACCGCTTTCCGCAGCTTCCAAAAGAGGATGCTGGTCCCGTCAACACTCTGACTCAGGAGAGACAGACAGCAGTTCCCTCAGACAGCCCCCAGACTGGCCAAAATGTTGGCTGCACGTTCCCCTCATTTGTTTCTGTCATAAGTAATGATCCCCAGTGCAAGAGGAGGCTAGATAAGGAGAAGTAGGAATGAGTTTGCAAAATGCAATGAACTTTCCTAACTCATTTGCTGGGATCTACTCTTGGTTTCATGGTGGTCGAGGTGCTGAAGCTTCTCAACTAATCTCCAGAGTTCCTGCAAAGGTATTGTAGCCTGTATACTGTTGTTAATCCTGTGTCTCTGGGGAAGAAAAGGGCCTGACGCTTCCATATGAGTCAGCTTGCTGACATCACTCTAAACATGTTATTTTTATAGGAAAAATAAACTATATTTTTAAAAGACACCTTACTCCATTAAATGGATCTCTCCACCTTTACATGCACTGGGCTTTGATCTTACCCACAATGTTTATCACATTTTACCTTATAATTATCTTTGATTCAACACATATTAAATCTCTCCTCTGGACCAAGGGATATCCTGAATTGTGTGTGTGTGTGTGTGTGTGTGTATTTTGTAGGCATGTTTTAACTGAGAGGGGGAAAAAAGAATTAAAATTAATAAAGTGAAGGGTCTTCAAATAACAAAAGTCAGGGAAGATAGGGGATTAGGGAAAAGCGGGGACTCCAGGCACAGAAAGATCATAAACAAAAGAATAAAGGAGCTGGTGATCAAAAATGGGTAAGTCAGGGACTTACCTGATGGTCTACTAGTTAAGACTTCACTTTCCAATGCAAGGGGTGAGGATTCAATCTTTGCTTGAGGAACTAAGGTCCCACATGCTGCAAGATGTGGCCAAAATTTTTTAAAATAAATAAACACAGCATTGCAAATCAACTATACTTCAGTTAATTAGAAAAAAAAAGCATGGGTAGGTCAGAGGGAGCTAGATAAAGACGATTGAAGACCCAGAGAAATCTGGGAAAAGAACACCATCTTAATTTGCAACTGACAGAAGCCCACGAGTATCAGCATGATCATGAATGTTTTCTATACTTTTCTATTTTAATTGACATAGAAATATGAGGCCTGCAACCTTAGAATGTCTTAAAAATCAAGTTTATAGCATGCAAATGGTTTGCCTTAAAAAATTCATTTTTTTCTCACACAGGAAATAAGACACACTGACATAAAAAAATAAACATATTGGATTTGCGCAGATTTACATAAACAATTGCACACTGACCACCAGTCGCTGAACGGGAGCCCTGTTTTAATTCCTGTTTCCTGGTGTTGAGAACTGGGACTCATTTAAAAAATAGTACAAGTAAGGAGGGAAGGCAAGGAGAAAATAACCAGTGTGATCCCTGCTTGGCTGTCAGGCCTCAGCGGAGGGCTGGTGTCCCAGATTCGGGGTGACTGAGAGCACCTGCAGAGTCACCTGATCCAGGGGAGTTAGGGGGGAAACAGAGTCCTTTTATTCATCAAAGAACTAGAGATGAATAAGCAATATCTATAAACATCATTGCTGCTCAAGACACATGTGTAACACAGACTAACACAAGCTTCGTGTAAGTTCCATTAACTCACAATGAACAAAGTTAACTTCTAGGTTAATTCTCTGAACATTTCCCATAACTATCCCAATGTACTTAGTACTCCAGTGTATTACTTAGCTTCACACGTTGCTGCTATTGTTTAGTCTCCAAGTTGTAACCAACTCATGGAACCCCAAGGACTGCAGCCTGCTCATGGACTGTAGCCCACCAGGCTCCTCTGTCCATGGGATTCTCCAGGCAAGAATACTGGAGTGGGTNCCCATAACTATCCCAATGTACTTAGTACTCCAGTGTATTACTTAGCTTCACACGTTGCTGCTATTGTTTAGTCTCCAAGTCGTAACCAACTCATGGAACCCCAAGGACTGCAGCCTGCTCATGGACTGTAGCCCACCAGGCTCCTCTGTCCATGGGATTCTCCAGGCAAGAATACTGGAGTGGGTTGCCATGCCCTCCCTCCTCCAGGGAATCTTCCCAACCCAGGGATCGAACCAGCATCTCCTGCACTGGCAGGCGGATCCTTTATCACTGAGCCACCTGTGAAGTCCACATGACTGACTTCTAAATAGATAGAGAGGAGTCTGTGTTGGGGGTGTGGTTTCGGTGGTAGTATTGATTTGGTGTGTTTTAACATTGACACGTTTCAACATTGATGGCCAGCCCCACTCAGAGGAAAGCAGAGCATGACACTGCTCTTTAAAAGATCAGAGTTATTAGCCTAATGTATTGAAAAGGGTGATGCTCTAGACATGACAGATCACCACCATCACATGAAGGCTGACAGCACAGGCAGGGAACAAAGAGCAGGGCCGGAACATGGACCATATGGTTTCATAACTAATAACACTTCTAAGTGTCTTGATTGTTGTATTGTTTTAAATCCGGCTAACATTTGGCCTCTCTTATTAAAACCGAAATGTTACCTATAGCTGCTATCTCCCCCGTATTTCAAAGTGTTGTTCTTAAAGCAAGATAGGAATACATCAGAGACTCTTTCATATCAGGGCAAGTTTAAATGTAAGAGTCTCCATAATAAAACCTATCCAGATATAATAAATGGGGCTGTCAGATTGGTTCTCACTTGAGACACCAACTGTAGCTAATATTACTCAATATGCAGATGTTTTCTGTCTCGTTCTCTTAGACCAAAAAAAAAAAAAAAAAAAGAGCATTTGAATGGAATAATGATAAATTGGTATTAATATGAAGAGGTTTTGTTACAGTGCAGCAAAGGACTATGCAGGTCAAGAGTCAGAGACACGTGTGAATGATGGGGGGCTTTGCCTCTGTGTTGAAGGGTCTCAGGAATTTATTAGCTGAACTGTTCACTCCATCTCAAGACCACACAACACTTTTTAAAACAGAGAATAAAACCTTGAACTCAAGCTTCTGTTGGCTAGAGACAAGGTTCCCACCGAACATACCGCCCTAGGTTGCACACAGTAGGTGTTTAGAAACAAAGGGCTTCCTGGAGAATAAAAGTGTGGACACTATTCTGGCAGAGGGGTAAAAAATAGAAAAGCAGATCCTGACTATTCTTTATCCAGACGTCAGAGCTGATGCTTGCTCTCAACGGATTTCTCTGTCCCCAGCCGGACCGTCCGTCTGCCTCCTGGAATTTCATTCCACGGCACCACCGGCAAACAGTCACCTTCACATTTGTTTCCATTTAACTGCCCCCACTCCCGACCAGCATGCAGGTATGCAACACTGCGGAGGAATGTGAAAAACTTCCCTCAGCTTCTTTTCAGAAGAGAAAGAAAGAAAAACTAATGAAGGGAGCAAAGGGCAAAGGTTCTAATGGGGCATCTCCCTAAGTGATGGGGTATCATTCCTGGCGAACACTTGGGGACTCTTGGTAGGCGTCTCCCGGCAGCAATCAAACGCTCTCTGAAGTCCTTAGGACCCAGAGTCTGTAAACCTGGAACATAGCCGTTTATCACGCTTCTGAGAGTTTACTTTGGACAAGTTGACTCCATGGGGGGGAGGGGAGCTGAATTCACCTGAAAACATAGTACCAAAACACCCGGTCTACACGTGACTAAACTGAGCAGAGGCTAGACATTCGTTCACTCACATATCCTTTTATTAACAGAAGTTGGAAACCAGAAAGTAGCTATAAAAAGCAAACCAAATATTTATCCATCAGAACTCTCTAAATGGCTACACGCCCAACTGTCAGTCTTCCATGGAGAGACTTCCCTGGTGATTCAGGAGTTAAGAATCTGCCTGCCAATGCAGGATTCGATCCCTGATCAGGAAACTAAGATCCCACTTGCCACAATGCAGCTAAGCCTGCCCACCACAACTAGAAAGTTCATGGGTTGCAATGAAAGATCCTACATGATGCAATGAAGACCATATCAAGTTTTCAATAATTTTTTTTTAAGCACTTAGGACAGAACTTGTCACAGAGGAAGTGCTAAATGGATGCTGGCTATAGTTATTTTGCCTTGAATTTTTGTAGAGGGCTAAAATAATCTGGGTCAGGAAGATCCCCTGGAGGAGGGCATGGCAACCCATTCCAGTATTCTTGCCTGGAGAATCCCATGGACAGAGGAGCCTGGTGGGCTATAGTCCATGGAGTTGCACAAAGTCAGACATGAGTGAAGCAACTTAGCATGCATACATGCAAGAATATGCATGAAAGTGTCTGTGAACCCTGCACAAACGTAGGCCCTTAATGTGATACAGGTCGATAGGTTCTTGAAAATGCAGGAAGGCCCTTATTGTCACTGTTTCACCTGAGACTTGCTTCTCACAAGTGGATACCAACACCACTTTGAGAGAGACTTCCCTGTAATTTTGGAAAATGAAGGTCCTTGCTGCCATACGTCATCAACCAAAAGTGCCACGGACCTGCCATCTTGGTGATTTCTTACCTGAACAAGAATTCCTGCTATTCTCATTTCTTAAACAAACTTCAAGGCACGGAGAATACATGCCATGGTAACCTAGTCATGGGTCAAATAATGATGCAGACCAAGCATGTCTTCATCATGCCCTTATCTTTTGCCTCTGGGTGTTGAAAGCATCTTCTTCCATGTTCCCGTTCTCTCCCAGGTCTCACGGTAACTTCCCTGGCCAGAGACTAACTGGTCAAGAATTTACCCTTGAAATGAGCTAATTTATACTAAAAAGTGAGTGACTAATTGCACTCCCATTTTCCAAAATTATTTGCATCCTAATAGAGGTCGACAGAGCAGGACAGTGATAAGTAAACAACCTCTGATACTCAGGAGCTTTGTCAATTTGAGGCTGAGGGCACTTACAGGGCAACCAGCTCTCCAAGTTTACATGGGGCTCAGGAGAGTCCCAGCACATGGCGCTGTCAATACTGAAACTAGGACGAGTTGGCCACCCCCGCTTTCTTGGCACATATTCTGCCCAGCCATGCCGGGGTGACCAGCAGAGGTGAAGACCTCCTCCTTTGTGTTTGACCCTCACACATGCTGCTGGACTTCCAGGGACATCTCTATACCTTCCTTCACACACGACCCTTACCGACTAATTCCTCCACATTCTTTGCCATACAGTTCAGTGATCACTTCCTAGAGGCAACTTTTCCAGCCCACTCCATCCCAGGCAGGACGATTTCCCTTATGATGTGTTTTCAGGTTCCCTGTACTTTTCCGCCCTAGCACCTAAGCTGTAATAACAGCTTTGAGAAGTCAACATATGTGTTCATGATTGTTTCAGGGATGGCTTCCTCTCCAGACAATAAGCTCTACAAGAACAGAGACAAAGAGTGTAACCCCTCGTTCAACTACGAGGAATCTAATTCTCCTGCTGACTCAGGCCCAAACCAAAGAACCGAAAGGAATCATGGTAGGCTTCTTTATGCGGAAGTGTTCCCAAGTTCAGATGCATACAATGCCCAAGTCAATAAATGAGACCATGAATCCCAGGGCTGCCCCCGTGCCTCTCAGCCCATCTGGGCTCCTGCATGGCTCTCACCAGGGCAGGCAGAGATTCTGGGGAAATTCACTGAAATCCAACCCTGCAAGCATGGAGCTCCTCTGGTCCGAGTCAACCCTGCTCCCCACAGCTGCTCCAGGCTACAAACCCAGGCTTTCCATAGGAATTAATTGCATGGTGGTTGCCTGCAATCACAAATGAATGAATGAACTGATAAAATAAATGTAAGTAGGTGGGTACGTGGGTCATGGTGGAGAGGTCTGACAGAATGTGTTCCACTGGAGAAGGGAATGGCAAACCACTTCAGTATTCTTGCCTTGAGAATCCCATGAACAGTGTGAAAAGGCAAAAAGATAGGACACTGAAAGATGAACTCCCCAGGTCGATAGGTGCCCAATATGCTACTGGAGATCAGTGGAGAAATAACTCCAGAAGGAGTAGAGGGATGGAGCCAAAGCAAAAACAATACCCAGTTGTGCATGTGACTGGTGATAGAAGCAAGGTCCTATGCTATAAAGAGCAATATTGCATAGGAACCTGGAATGTTAGGTCCATGAATCAAGGCAAGTCGGAAGTGGTCAAACAGGAGATGACAAGAGTGAACATTGACATTCTAGGAATCAGCGAACTAAAATGGGCTGGAATGGGTGAATTTAACTCAGATGACCATTGTATCTACTACTGTGGGCAGGAATCCCTTAGAAGAAATGGAGTAGCCATCATAGTCAAAAAGAGTCTGAAATGCAGTACTTGGATGCAATCTCAAAAACGACAGAATGATCTCTGTTATTTCCAAGGCAAACCACTGAATATCACGGTACTCCAATTCTGTGCCCCAACCAGTAACACTGAAGAAGCTGAAATTGAACAGTTCTATGAAGACCTACAAGACCTTCTAGAACTAACACCAAAAAAAGATGTCCTTTTCATTATAGGGGACTGGAATGCTAAAGTAGGAAGTCAAGAAACACCTGGAGTAACAGGCAAATTTGGCCTTGGAATNAACAGTTCTATGAAGACCTACAAGACCTTCTAGAACTAACACCAAAAAAAGATGTCCTTTTCATTATAGGGGACTGGAATGCAAAAGTAGGAAGTCAAGAAACACCTGGACTAACAGGCAGATTTGGCCTTGGGGTATGGAATGAAGCAGGGCAAAGGCTAATAGAGTTCTGCCAAGAGAAGGCACTGGTCATAGCAAGTACCCTCTTCCAACAACACAAGAGAAGACTCTACACATGGACGTCACCAGATGGTCGACACCAAAATCAGATTGATTATATTCTTTGCAGCCAGAGATGGAGAAGCTCTATACAGTCAACAAAAACAAGACCAGGAGCTGACTGTGGCTCAGATAATGAAATACTTATTGCCAAATTCAGACTGAAATTGAAGAAAGTGGGGAAAACCACTAGACTATTCAGGTATGAACTCAATGAAATCCCTTATGACTATACAGTGGAAGTGAGAAATAGATTTAAGGGACTAGATCTCATAGACAGAGTGCCTGATGAACTATGGACGGAGGCTTGTGACATTGTATAGGAGACAGGAATCAAGACCATTCTCAAGAAAAAGAAATGCAAAAAAGCAAAATGGCTGTCTGAGGAGGCCTTACAATTAGCTGTGAAAAGAAGGGAAGTGAAAAGCAAAGGAGAAAAGAAAAGATACATCCATTTGAATGCAGAGTTCCAAAGAATAGCAAGGAGAGATGAGAAAGCCTTCCTCAGCAATCAGTGCAAAGAAATAGAGGAAAACAATAGAATGGGAAAGACTAGAGATCTCTTCAAGAAAATTAGATACAAGGGAACATTTCATGCAAAGATGGGCTCCATAAAGGACAGAAATGGTATGGACCTAACAGAAGCAGAAGATATTAAGAAGAGGTGGCAAGAATACACAGAAGAACTATACAAAAAAGATCTTCATGACCCAGATAATCACAATGGTGTGATCACTCACCTAGAGCCAGACATCCTGGAATGTGAAGTCAAGTGGGCCTTAGGAAGCATCATTATGAACAAAGCTAGTGGAGGTGATTGGAGAAGGCAATGACAATCCACTCCAGTACTTTTGTCTGGAAAATCCCATGGATGGAGGAGCCTGGTAGCCTGCAGTCCATGGGGTAGCTAAGAGTCAGATATGACTGATCGTCTTCACTTTCACTTTTCACTTTCATGCATTGGAGAAGGACATGGCAACTCACTCCATTGCTCTTGCCAGGAGAATCCCAGGGACAGGGGAGCCTGGTGGGCTGCTGTCTCTGGGGTCACACAGAGTCTGACATGACTGAAGTGACTTAGCAGCAGCAGCAGTGGAGGTGATGGAATTCCAGTTGAGCTATTTCAAATTCTAAAAGATGATGCTGTGAAAGTGCTGCACTCAATATGCCAGCAAATTTGGAAAACTCAGCAGTGGCCACAGGACTGGAAAAGGTCAGTTTTCATTCCAATTCCAAAGAAAGGCAATGCCAAAGAATGCTCAAACTACCTCACAATTGCACTCATCTCACATGCTAGTAAAGTAATGCTCAAAATTCTCCAAGCCAGGCTTCAGCAATATGTGAACCATGAACTTCCTGATGTTCAAGCTGGTTTTAGAAAGGGCAGAGGAACCAGAGATCAAATCGCCAACATCTGCTGGATCATCAAAAAAGTAAGAGAGTTCCAGAAAAACATCCATTTCTACTTTACTTACTGTGCCAAAGCCTTTGACTGTGTGGATCACAATAAACTGTGGGAAATTCTGAGATGGGAATACCAGACCCCCTGACCTGCCTCTTGAGAAACTTATATGCAGGTCAGGAAGCAACAGTTAGAACTGGACACAGAACAACAGACTGGTTCCAAATAGGAAAAGGAATACATCAAGGCTGTATAGTGTCACCCTGCTTATTTAACTTATATGCAGAGTACATCATGAGAAATGCTGGGATGGAGGAAGCACAAGCTGGAATCAAGATTGCTGGGAGAAATATCAAAACCTCAGATATTATGCAGATGACACCACCCTTATGGCAGGAAGTGAAGAACTAAAGAGCTTCTAGATGAAAGTGAAAGAGGAGAGTGAAAAAGTTGGCTTAAAGCTCAACATTCAGAAAACTAAGATCAGGGCATCCGTTCCCATCACTTCATGGCAGATTAGATTGGGAAACAATGGCTGACTTTATTTTTTTTTGGCTCCAAAATCACTGCAGATGGTGACTACAGACATGAAATTAAAAGACGCTTACTCCTTGGAAGGAAAGTTATGACCAACCTAGACAGCATATTAAAAAGCAGAGACATTGCTTTGTCAACAAAAGTCCGTCTAGTCAAGGCTATGGTTTTTCCAGTGGTCATGTATGGATGTCAGAGTTGGACTATAAAGAAAGCTGAGCACCAAATAATTGATGCTTTTGAACTGTGGTGTTGGAGAAGACACTTGAGAGTCCCTTGGACTGCAAGGAGATCCAACCAGTCCATTCTGAAGGATATCAGTCCTGGGCATTCATTGGAAGGACTGATATTGAAGCCGAAACTCCAATACTTTGGCCACCTGATGCAATAGAGCTGATTCATTTGAAAAGGCCCTGATGCTGGGAAAAATTGAGGGCAGGAGGAGAAGAGGATGAGATGGTTGGATGGCATCACTGACTCAATGGACATGGGTTTGGGTAGACTCTGGGAGTTGGTGATGGACAGGGAGGCCTGGCGTGCTGTGGTTCATTGGGTCGAAAAGAGTCGGACATGACTGAGCAACTGAGCTGACTGAACCAGGGTGGGTACAAAGGCAGATCTTCCTCTCTACACCCAGCTTAAATTTGCCTCTCTTTTAAAACATACCCTTTGACCTCATCACTTCCTTCCTAGAAATCTGTTTTCAAGAGAGGCAGAGAAAGAGCAAATATTTTATTTTGTTTGGGACTCTATCTCCAGATGCAGGCATCTAATAGCAATTAACTAAATTATTTACACAGTATGACAATAACCTTGGCTGAAACCCTTCCATATCTATGCCTAAGGGAAAAATAAGAGAACAAAAACGTATTTACAGATGGTTGTTTGAGGTGGTGAGGTTGGCATAAATGTTTTCTTCTTTCTGTTCTTCCCAAATTATCTATAATATGCAAGATCGATTCTATTTTCAAAAAATAAATGAAGGAATATAAAAATTGTAGAGAGTTTGTTGATGCTTGGTTTTAGCAGATAGATGTCCAGGAAAGCTGTGAAAGGGTAAGGCTAATAAGTCTCAAACAGTGACAGCCTCACAACCAGCACCCCTCAATTACTGCTCCCTCAAAACCAGCCTCCTGGTATCTTGCAATCCAGACACAAGTTACCTCATCTACCAGGACAAGCTCCTTCCTCAACAAATCCCTCTTCCTCTTTCTGTGCAAAGTTTTTCCCGACTCTTTGCAAGCCCATAGACTGCAGCATGCCAGTCTTCCCTGTCCATCACCAACTCCCACAGCTTGCTCAAACTCATGTCCATTGAGTCAGTGATGTTATCTAATCATCTCATTTTCAGCCGCCCTCTTCTCCTTCTGCCCTCAGACCTTCCCAGCATCAAGGTCTTTTCTAATGAATCAGTTCTTCGCATCAGGTGGCTACAGAGTATTGTCACTTCAGCTTCAGAATCTTTCCTTCCAATGAATAGTCAGGGTTTATTTCCTTGAGGGTTGACATATATATATTTACCAGGTGGCTCAGTGGTAAAGAATCCACCCACCAATGCAGGAGACACAGATTCAACTCCTGCATCAGGAAGATACCCTGGAGAAGGAAATAGCTACCCACCCCAGGATTCTTGCTTGGAGCATTCCATGGACAGGGGAACCTGGCAGGCTACAGTCCATGGGGTCACAAAGAACCAGGCATGACTGAGCAACTGAGCCATACACACACGCATGTGTTTTGCAAGACATGTATATCCTGAAAAAAAGAAAAAACTTGTCTGCTTCATGATTATTGAGGAGATGGGTCTTATTTACATCCAACTTGGCAAAGATGAAAAGGTGGTCATGTGGGAGGAGTGAAAATACAGGAGAAAGTGTTCTTCAAGGTAAGGTCAACACTCCTTCAACTCATTTGTCAAAGGACACATGGCAACTGACTTCAGGAAATACAAGAACTGGTTGAAAAGAAGAAAAGACTATTCATTTCCAGATCTTGCTAGGAAAGGTCATTTGAAAACCCATGAGCCAGAAGAAACAGGCATATGTAAACAAGAGACGGAATTGTATTCTAGATTCATTCATTATTGCTGTTTATTCTAAGAGTCACCCTCAGCCTCCTTGCAGCTCTCAGTACTTGTCCCTGAATATCCCAGGGAACAAAATGAACTAACAGTCTCGTTCTTCATTGCCAGATTAAGAAATTGAAGGGTTTTCTTTCTTTTTTCTTTTTAATAAAAATCTGTGAGGGCACAGAAAGCTTTGAAAATCTAATTTAGAACCATTTAGACTCCAGGCTTTAGAGCACTTATTTAATTAACACTTATTGGATACCCACTAGGCGGAGGGTGCAATGGTAGGAGCAGAAGATGGTTAAGACACAGTGCCCGCTCCCCAGGAATTTTGCAGTCCAGCAGGGTGACAGTCTGACAGGACCACTGAGGAGAAGAGGGAAGAGGTGCCCAGGTGAGCCTGCAGAGTCTCCATCGCCACAGCTGCCTCCCCTCTCTGCTCACACTGGTCCAATTCTGTGACCTCTCCAGGCCTTGGTTTTCTCAGCTGTAAAATAGAATTGAGGGGCTTCCTCAGTGGTGAAGAATCCACCTGCCAATGAAGGAGATACGAGTTCAATCCCTGATCCGGAAATATCCCACATGCCTTGGAGCAACTAAACCCATGAGCCACAACTACTGAACCCGTGCCATAGAGCCTGGGAGCCGCAGCGACTGAAGCTGGAGTGCCCCAGAACCCGTGGTCTGAAATCGGAGAAGCCACCACAATGAAAAGCTTGAGCACCTCAGCTACATCTTAGTCTCTGCTTGCCACAACTAGAGAAAAGCCTGCGCAGCAACGAACACTCAGCACAGCCAGAAATAAGTCAATACATAAAATTATTTAAAAAAAAACCAGAATCGAAACCTTCCCTCCTTGCATGGGGCTATAATGACAGCAAATGAGATACTAAGTTGGAAGGTAGCCTGATAATAAGTTTACAGCGCTATACAAATAGAAGACAGTACCATTATGTGAAATTCTTGATTCCTACCCCTTCTAGAAAATACTGCAAAAAGGCTTTTATTTTTCTCCTTGTGGGCGCCATCTTCCTCTTAGAATGCCTTTGAATGTAAGACAGTGTCACACTGTGAAGAAGAAAATAAATGACATCTTACTTCTGACTATTTTCCCTCCTGAGAAGGTGTCGGTGTGTCCATCACCTTCTCTTTTATGAAAATGCCTTTTATTTTAAGAGTAAAGGAATTTACAAATCATCGACTTTGGTCCCTGGAGAAACTTCAACAAGGTGATTTAAGGAAGAAATTCTTGAGTCATTTTCTTCTAAATGTCTCTTTCTGAAACTGAAAGGACTCAGTTCAAGGACATGACAGTGAAGTATTGACTGTTTACATAACTCAGAAATGGTTTGAAAATGGAGAAAAGTAGACATTAATTCAGCAGCTTACTGAAATTCCTCAAACATTCTATTTCACCTTACCTCAATCTACAAGTTTAACTTTTTTCTTTAGGAATTCTGTCATTGATTGTAATTTAAAAAGTAGGATTGGGCTACATCAAGACAACCCAATTTCAACTTCTGTTTTTTGCTGTTCTGGTTTCTTTATCACTTGACTGACATGTGACTTGAGCTAATCAAGAAGAGATATGGCATATTTGTAGGACATATATTAACCTTAAAAATGCATTGCAATATACATTAGGTGTAGACAAATACTGTCTGATTCCACTTATACAAGATACCTAGAATGGCCAAATTCATAAGAGTTAGAAAGCACATTGGTAGATGCCAGGGGCCGAGAAATGGGGAGTGAGGAGGGGGAATGGGAAGTTAGTGTTTAATGGGGACAAAGTTTCAATTTAGGAAAGTGAAAAATTCAGGAGATGGATGATGGCGAGAGTTTCACAACAATGTGAATGTACTTAGTGCCACTGAACTGTACAGTTAAATCTGGTTAAAATAGTAAGTTTTATGGTAAATGACTTTCACTACAATAAAAAAATTTTTAATTAAAAAAAGAAAGAAGAGATATGGCAGTGTGAAAGGAAACAGGGTGATGGCCAAGGCTTTTTCAGGTTCGGATTCCCTAGCAGGACGTTCTAAGCCCCGAACTTCAACCTCTCGTATATCTCCTTTGCGGACCCCATATCAACCCTACCACTGCCACCCCACTACTGCGGTCATCAAATGTAGTACACGTTTTCCCCACCTGTGTGCCTCTGCTTATTTTACCCTCTCTGCAACACCACTTTGACATTCAACTGTCAAAATCTTGTTGCAAGTCAAGGGCCAGTAAAAATAGCACCTCCCTCAGCTGGTCTTCCCAGATTGTTGTTATTCAGTCGCTCCTACTCTTTGCAACCCCATGGACTGTAACACACCAGGCCTCCCTGTCCCTCCTATCTCCCAAAGTTTGCTCAAGTTCACGTCCATTTAGTCGGTAATGCTATCCAACCATCTCATCCTCTGCCACCCCCTTCTCCTCCTGCCCTCAGTCTTTCCCAACATCTTTTCCAATGAGTTGGCTCGTCACATCACGTGGCCAAAGTATTGGAGCTTCAGCTTCAGTATCAGTCCTTTCAATGAGTATTCAGGGCTGATTTCTCTTAGGATTGACTGGTTTGATCTTCTTGCTGTCCAAGGAACTCTCAAGAGTCCTCTCCAGTAACACTATTCAAAAACATGCCTTCTTTATGGTCCAACTCTGACATCCGTACGTGACTACTGGAAAAATCATAGCTTTGACTATACAGACCTTTATCAGCCAAGTGTGTCTTTGCTTCTTAATACATTCACTGCTTCCCAGATTACTCCAGATTGTATTCCCTAGTCTATGTTCCCATTGTTCTTTCTCTGTAATTCTCTTCATAGTTATTGCATTTTGCCTAGTTTTTATTTTTAACTTTTTATTTTGCATAAGGGTATAGCTGATCAACAATGTTGTGATAGTTTCAGGTGAACAGTGAAGGGACTCAGCCGTACATATACATGTATCCATTCTCACCCAAACTCCCCTCTCATCCAGGCTGCCACATAACATTGAGCAGAGTTCCCTGTGCGATACAGTAGGACCTTCCTGGTTATCCATTTCAAATACAGCAGTGTATACAGGTCCACCCAAAATTCCCTTGCATAGTTTTAATTACTTTTTAAATATGTAAAAATAATATATGTAAAAATAAATAGCAGATCATCCTGCTGAAGGTGTAACCTATGTCTTGCTCTTCACTACTTTAGCAAGAGGGGACATAGAGATTATTCCTTCTCATTCTTTGGGGAGCAATTCATCCTAGAATAGAGAAGATATTTCTCTCAAGTGAAGGAGAGCAGTTGTTTTGTGATTCTGAGGTCTAGGAATATCTGAGAGTCAAGGCAATTGATTAATGTGTGATAGGGAATGGATGGAGAGAGTAAGAACTTCTAAGTGTTTGGGGGTTGAAAAGAAAAGTAAGGGTAATGGGTTCCCCAGGACTGGAAAAAGGAAGAGCTTATGAGTCCAGCAGTGGCTGAGTGACCTTTTCTGGCAAAGGTCCTCTGAAGTGGGGAGACTGTTTAGTCACTAAGTTGGGTCTGACTCTTTATGACCCTGTGGACTGTACCCTGCCAGTCTCCTCTGTCTATGGCATTTCCCAGGCAAGAATGTTGCCATTTCCTCCTCCAGGGGATCTTCCTAACCCAGGGAGCAAACCTGAGTCTCCTGCATTGGCAGGCAGACTCTTTACCACTGAGCCAGCAGGGGAGGAGGACTGTGTAAATAACCCAAAGGTCTGGGGAATGAGCTGTCAGCTAGGAACTCGATGAGAACAGGCCACAAGACATAATGCTTGAGAAGTGGAATCACCTGGCATTTACCCTCCCACAAAAAGCTACTTGGGCCTCTGCCAACATTCAACAGTGGCACCACGTGGCTGTGAGAAGCCATGGCCAGGGCAAGGGAAGATGGCAGACCTGCCATTTTTTCCTTTTTCTCTTTGGCATTGTTGCAGCATGCAGGCATCTCTAGTTGCAGTGCGTGGGCTTAGCTGCCCCATGGCCTGTGGGATCTTAGTTCCCTGAAGTGAAGTTGCTCAGTCGTGTCCGACTCTTTGTGACCCAGAGGACTGTAGCCTGCCAGGCTCCTCTGTCCGTGGGATTCTCCAGGCAAGAATACTGGAGTGGGTTGCCATTTCCTTCTCCAGGGGATCTTCCCGACCCAGGGATTGAACCCAGGTCTCCCACATTGGAGGCAGACGCTTTAACCTTTGAGCCACTAGGGAAGCCCTGACCAGGGATCAAATCATGTCACCTGCATTGGAAGGCGAATTCTTAACCTCTGGGGTACCTGGTCAGACCTGGGATTCTTAGCTGTGTGCAGGAGGTGCCAGGAGGGCTTCCTTCCTTCGTGGGAGGAGTTCCCATGCAAAGAGAAGCCACCAAAATGGGAAACCCATGCACACAGCTAGAGAGTAGCCTCTCGCTGCAACTATAGAAAGCCTGTGAAAAGCAACAAAGACTTAGTGCAGCCAAAAAATTTTTTTTAGCATTAGCCAGTTGGTCTATAGAGATTATTTCCCATTAGTGTCTAGGATTTAAGCTTTGCTGAACTGTGATGCTCACCCAGGACCTAATCTTCATCTTCTTAAGATGTTCCCTGCTAAGTCATCCCTGACCTAGTAAAGGTACCAAAGCAGAACCCAGTTAGACCACCTCGGGTCACTGGTAAAATAAGTCCCTGGATTTTGGGCACCACCATCCTTCACGTACACTGCATCAGACGCAACAGCATTCTTTTCTTCTTTATAAGCTACATTGACACTTTCAGCTCATGACGATACACTTCCACATTCTTTGAGAGTAATTTTTCACCGAGGACGGCATCCTTTTCAGGTCATCCCCAACCTCATTCTGCATTGCATACACTTATTCCCCACTAAATTCATGGTCTCAAAACTATTTTCAAGGAGACAAGAGAAGTGGGGCTTGAAATATAGAATAGATCACCATCTCCTCTCGCATGATAAATAGCTGCTCTGCTCATTTATTGTTCCCATGTTCCCAAATCTCAAACTGCTTTACAGATGTTCTTTAGCCAAGCTGCCCAACATCTGTGTAGGGAAGGCAGGGTGCAGAGTTACCAGCTCCATTTTGCAGATGAGAATAGTTACGGGAGGCCCCAGGGACGGCAGCTTGACATTTTTAGGACGCTGTGATTATAGTTTATTAGCTTTCCTCGTAACAGGTTGAAGCAGCCGGCAAATAGTGTGTATCATTGTCCAGCCTGAGGTCATTCTATAAAGTCGAAAAGAGCGAGAAACAGAACCCAAGATGTGAGGACTTCCTAGCTCAAGTTGCAGTCACTGTTTTCCTGCATTAAAGAGATATGTATAAATACATGCACATAGACCCAGAAGGGGCTTCCCAGGTAGCGCAGTGAAGAATCCGCCTGCCAATGCGGGAGACACAAAAATGCAGGGTCGATCCCTGGATCAGGAAGATCCCCTGGAGGAGGAAACGGCAGCCCCCTCCAGTATTCTTACCTGGAGAATCCCATGGACAGAGGAGCGGGCTACAGTCCATGGGGTCACAAAACAGCCAGGCACAACTGAGCAACTGAACTTATGAGCAGACCCAGAAACAAGAACACACATCACTCAACTCAACAGAGTGACTCACTTCACTTTCCAGAAGCAAAAGCAGCCCACTCTGTCTCCTACTCTCTTCTCCTGCATAACAACTGACCTCAGTACAGTCAGTGGGCCACCCAGAGACGCGGTCCCTAAGTAGGGATATTTGTCTTTTGAGCTCCTGATGTCCCCAGTGAGTATAAAGTAGGGCTGCACTCACACTGCTTGTCATTGGAGAGTCTCCAAATAAGAATCAGATGGAAAAAAATAAAAGATAATAGAGCTTTACGCTGGGATTTCCATATCAACACTTCAGAGATAGTTACATGTTCTCTCAATTTTTTCCTAAATGAAGTCTATTACCTCAAGGTATTTCCCGAGGTGCCGATATCTATTGCCTTTGTGAGGACTGAGTTCTTACAAGGCCAGGGTTTGGGCCACACAGTGCAGCTGGCTGGAAACTGAATTAACCTGTGTTCCCTGGTGAAAACAGCAAAGCTCCCTGGAAGCACCTGAGGATAGGCCACATTTCCAATGATTTTGCCCTTCCTTCTTAGGTGGGTCAGGAAGGTCCCCTGGAGGAGGGAATGGCAACCTACTCTAGTATTCTTGCCTGGAGAATCCCCATGGACAGAGGAGCCTGGTAGGTTACAGTCCATGGAATCACAAAGAGTCAGACGTGACTAAGCAACTGAGCACACACACACACACACACACACACAAACACACAGAGAGTATAGGCCACTGAGTGAATGGGGATGCCTTTTGTTACCCCATAATTTAAACAGCAGACTTACTTTATTATGTTACATCCAACATGAAAATATGAACATACAGGTCCAGTCAAGAGTCCCACTTCCCAGCTCTTCCTAGAGCTTGCCAGTGCAACCACACTGAGGAATGTGTGCTTTAAAAGGACTTAAGTGCAGGACTTCCTGGTGGTGCAGTAGATAAGAATCCAGCTGCCAGTGCAGGGAACACAGGTTCGATCCCTGGAAAGATCCCACATGCTGCAGAGCAGTTAAGCCCATGCACAACTCCTGAGCCTGTGCCCTAGAGCCCGGGAGCCACCGCTACTGACGCCTGAGCACCCCAGAGCCCACGCTCTGCGGCGAGGGAAGCCGCCGCACGAGGGGAGTGGCCCTTGGTCGCTGCAACTGGAGAAAGCCTGCGAGCAGCACTGGAGACCCAGTGTAGCCAAAACTGAAGAAACAAATCAAACTGTGGTTCTTGAGAAAAATTTTTTAATAAAAGGACTCAAAAATGTAAAAAATAATAAAAGGAGTTAAATGAAGTGATAACCAGCTAGGTGTAGTTTGGCCCCTTTTTCACACTTTCTTCACCATTCTTGGTGATTTCATCTAACGTTAATTTATCCTCAATTTTCATTAAAATGCTTGTTTCCTGTCTTACCACGAAACGTTCTCTTCTAATGAAATCATTTCTAGGAAAGAAATGTATCAAGCTATTTGGCATTAAAGCCCTGTGTGGCGCACAGTGGCTACTGCCCAAGGAGTTTTCTGCCTCCCCCAGGTTCCCTCCCCACCCGCTCAGCTGTTGGGGAGAAGTCAGTTTCCTCTGAGAGTCAGGATGGCCTTGGCTCTTCTGCCAGGGGAGCCACCACCTCCTGCAAGTGAGGCGCAGAAGGACATTACCTTGCCTGTATGTGACATTATCTTTCCTTTTTAAAAAAAAAAATCAAGAGTAGATCTTTTTCTGTTCTCAGATTGAACAGATTTTCTAAGAGAAGCCAACAGTGGTTTCATCACTGTCCCCCGAAGCAAACATTTCAGAAAAGTTCCCTCTGGTTCTTTGTCAGTTGCAAAACAAACGCCAGAGGTCAATTGCTGCTTTCTCTGGTGACCTCAGCACACAGATGCTCTTGGCCTGCACTTACCCTCAAGGCTCTGGATGAGGGGGAGATTTCTGTGGTCTTTGACTTTGCACAGGGGGGTTTTAAGAAGATTTCTTCGTTACTTAAAATAATTTTTTTTTTTTTTTAAAAAGCAGCTTGATAAACCTATCCTTCTATCAGGGAAAAAAACGTTCTACTCCACAGAGGTCAGAGAGAAGCCATATTTCAAGTGTACCATGGGAACCCAGGAACGTGATACTGGGTCTGCCCCATGGACTCCCACATTCCCCTGGCATCCACAGACATCACACTCCTTCACCCCTATCATGCGTGGACGGTGCAGGCAGAGCGACACGCCTGCAAGAAATGCTCTTGGTTACGAAAAAACCTGGCCACAGGAGAACCCAGCTTTCCATACAGTACAAATAACTGAGACAGAAAATTATGTTGTTGAAACGTCCTTAATTCATTAAGATATTTGGCATCTTGGCAAAATCACGGGGAGGAAATTTCTCTAAGTGTCCTCATTGTGCTGTCTGCTATTCCATTAGAAAGCAAAGGTTAAAAAAAAAAAAAAAAAAGAATGAAAGAAAGCAAAGGTTGATTAGAGTCCTTTGGTTGAAGTGAATGTCGTTCGGCTGTGTTCGACTCTTTGCGATCCTATGGACCATACAGTCCATGGAATTCTCCAGGCCAGAATACTGAAGTGGGTAGCCTTTCCCTTCTCCAGCGGATCTTCCCAACCCAGGGATTGAGGAGATTAAAATGGGGGGGTGGGGAATAAAAATAAAACATGACTTTCCAGAATCTGCAGTTAAAAGTGCTGAAAAACTGTTAAACTTAAGAGCCAAAAATGTTTCCCTCTGATTAGGAAAGCAAATGCATCCAGCTTCCCTTTTGAACTCACCTACAGCTGGCTTCTCTGGTGGCTCAGACAGTAAAGGATCTGCCTGCAATGCAGGAGACATAGGTTTGATCCCTGGGTCAGGAAGATCCCCTGGAGAAGGAAATGGCAAGCCACTCCAGTATTCTTGCCTGGGAAATCCCAAGGACAGAGGAGCCTGGTGGGCTCTAGTTCATGGGGTCGCAAAAGAGTTGGACATGACTGAGTGACTTTCACTACAGCTGCCAGGCAGGTAGGGATCTGGGGATGATGTGGGGACAGGCAGAGCTGGACCTGGGCTCAGGAGATCTGTGGCAGGAAATCTGACTTTGTCTTAAAGGGAAAAACTGTCCCACGGAACAAGGTTAGAATCTCAGTGTCGTCTGCAGACATCTGGCCTGTGGAGAGATGATGCTCTACTTTCAGCTGTGGCCCTAAAGCATCAGTTTGGCCAGAAATGACTTGAGAGAAGAAAGAGGGAGAAAGATACATGGAAAGCACCAGGGTCTTATCTGAGGATTCAGAGCTTTCCCAAAATAAAACCACTGTCCACCCGGATTATGGATGGGTTCACAGTTGAAAACTGAAGCAATTTATCTACTACTTTTCACCAAAGAGCAGTAATGCAAGTGGTTGTTATTTAGTCACCAAGTGATGTCCCACTCTTTGGGGACCCCTTGGACTGCAGCCCACCAGGCTCTTCTGTCTACGGAATTTTTCATGCAATAATACTGGAATGGGTTGCCATTTCTTCCTCCAGGGGATCTTCCCCATCCAGGGATCGAACCTGTGTTTCTTGCATTGGCAGGAGGGTTCTTTACCACTGAACCACCAAGGAAGCCCAAGGCAAGCATAGAGGTTTGCAAAATAAGCATGAACAGACTACTGGCATCTTCTCTTAGAAACATTTCATCTAAGGGAAGGCTGAACACTCCTGAAGGCAGCATTCTGAAAACCTCTCTTCACAGTTCTTTTCCTTTTTCTCTCTCCTTTTTCAATTTTTCTCGTACTCTTCATCTAATCCCCCTCTAAGATTTGAGCCTCAGGGAACCGGAGAGAGCCCTGATACGGTCTGGGAAGAAAACCTTGCCAATTTCTGGTCCTGGCCATGGAGCCTGAAGAGTTTTGAGGCATGAAGTCATTAACCTCTCAGCACCTCTGAGTGTTTAAAGACATCTACTACCTTTATCTCCCATTTTATACCTGGCACAACAGAGGCAAAGCACTGCCCTTGTATATTGGGAGTCAATAAACAAGCGAGAAACACACACCCTCTTCTGCACTCACTACTCACTTCCAATCGACTCATTTATTGTCAAACGCTGGCTTGCTTTGTTTGGTTTTAATCCCCATGCCATTAACATGGGAGCCTGGAACATGTTGGCTTCTTAACAGCTCACAGAACCACAATCATTTAGGATGGAGAGTAAACAGCATCTTATCCTTGGAAGTGGAGACAGGAGGGAGGTCGACAGAGGGGGAAACCACAGTCATGAACTGGGCAGCATGAGGCAGGCTGGATACAGAGATCTTGCTGATGGAGCCACAGAATGCAGGCTGGGGTTCTGCTCTGAGATGCTCTGACTAATCTCTACATTATCTCCATCCTCCAGGTCATCTCTTGGTTACCAACAAGGGAAGCGTCGCTCAGACACCAAACCTCGAACTGTCCCTCATTTTGACCATTGAGCAAACTCCCTTATTCCTCCTTTGATATCAATACCTATCTCCCATATTCCAAATTGTGGCCAAAGGTAATGAATGCTTAATTAGGAAAACAAAAAAGAATGCAACCAAGATAGGATTTAGAGTTAGGCACACCTTCTGCAAATTCCAATTCCACTGCTCAATGTAGCTCTACACCTAGAGGGCAATGTAGCTATACACCTAGAGGGCAAGTCACGAGGACTCTCAAAGACGCACTTTCCTGTCCGCTATGTGGGGATCACAATGCCTAGCACAGAAAACCACCCTTTAGAATAAAGGCTGAAAGGTGTGTGTACACCTGTTACCATGTGCCTGGCACAGTCCAGGAACTCAGAGCTCCTTTATTTTCCATCTTGCATTGAAACATCAGACTTGAGGGGCTTCCCTGGTGGCTCAGTGGTGAAGAGTCTACCTGCCAGTGTGGGGGACATAGGTTCCAACCCTGGTCTAGGAGGATCCCACATGCCGCAGAACAGCTGGGCCCGTGCGCCATAACCACAGAGCCTGTGCTCCAGAGCCTGGGAGCCTCAACTGCTGAGCCCACACGCTGCAACTACATGCAGCCTGCGTTCCTAGAGCCTGTGTTCTGCAACGAGACAAGCCCGAACACCGCAACTAGAGAGTAGCCCCTGCTCACTGAAACTAGAGAAAAAGTCAGAGCAGCAAGGAAAACCCAGCACAGCCATAAATAAATACACAAAAATGTTTTAAATCAAACAATTAATTGTATCCAATGCCCCTGGTACATTATCCTGCTGCTGTTATTAACAGCTAAGAAACAGCATTCTACAATATTAAAATTACAAAAAAGGAAGGAAGGACGCCAGGAAAGAAAGAAGAAAGGAGGAATGGAGTGGGGAAAGATAAAGGAAGGAAGGCGTGACCTAGTGCAGGCCTGAACAGCGGAGAACGCCAGGACTGAATGTGGAGTACGACAACAGAGCTGGCCATCTTTTTTCCTTGTCTTTTCTTTTTAATTTACTTATTTTAATCGAAGGATAATTACTTTACAATATTGTGATGATTTCTGCCATACATCAAAACGAGTCTCGTTTCCTAATACACGCTACTTTGGTGACCTCAGGCAAGGTACTTACCCTCTTCTTTGGCTTTCTTATCTTTAAAATAATAATAATCTTAATAATAATAACGCCTACCTCATAAGATTATTTTAAGCATTCAGTGTAATAACGGACATGAAGACATCTAGCATAGCGTAAGGCAGCTGACAAATGTAAAAAAAAAAAANTTTTTTTTTTTTTTAACATTTCTTTTTTGTGTGTGGAAGAACTCTCTTGTAGATTTCCTGCCTGCCTGCCATTGTTACGCAGTGGGTAGATTTTCCTTCACATTCTTTTTGCATTATTGCAACAGACAAGTCTAAGACACTGTCTAATGTTAATGCTACACACTGCTGCCAATTATAATCAGAGCTAGTCAAAATAAACAAATTAAACAAATAAACATGTCAAAACAACTCTGAGTTAGCGAAAATAAGCCAAGTCTGAACTCTCCCAGTGTTTCGGCATAAATGATGGGCTGCGGGTTGTAAAAAGCTCCATAACATTTTTTCACCTTTGCGAGGGGGAAGGTGGGTCAGTTTAGAATTACAGTGCCGCTCGACTTTGAGAAAGGGGTCTGTGACTGAAAGCAAATCAAACCCAAATGTTGCTGGCTTCACCGGGGGTAGTAATGATCTGCGGCTTGCTCTCAATGCCTGAAAAAAGCAAGAAGGAAAGAAAGGAAAAGCAGTTGATTCTTCGCTGACATGACGCCAGAACCCCTAAATCACTGGAGAAGTTGGGCGCAACGCAGGTGAGACTCACCAAAGGCGGATGTACATTTCAATTGGAAACGCACTGTCCCCGTGACACTTCCCAATCAGCACATTTAAAATACTAGGCAATTAAGTGAGAAAGCTCTGTTGCCTCCAAGAAGGGATATAAAAGATGACTTTGCTACCCAAGCATGGTATCTTGGCCAGAGTCTGAAATAATGTGAGGAGGTATAAAGCAGAAGTTGTGTGTGTGAGTGTATAAAACTATGGAAAGAGGTTAGGGGAGAAGGCTGTCACTCTGGCAGGTGGTTTTTCATAAAAAGGTCATCTCCTGAAGTTCAAGAAGCTGAAAAATATCTACACCTACTCCTGGGAAGCTTGCCACAAAGCGAGTAACTCGTGCAACCCGCCCAGTGTTCTTCATTCGATGGATACTGACTAGCACCAACCCCATGCCAGGCGCAGGTCAGCCGAGGTGAACAGGGCTCAGTCCATGTCTTAGGCATCGCCCCTTGGTCCCCCCTAGGAGGCTGAGATGCTACGTGTCAGAGGGAAGGGGGTGATGGGCAGCAAGGAAGAGCAAGGGAGGCTGACATCACTTACTATTCCAGTTCCACCTTTCACTTGTCAAGGAAGCGCTTTGGGTGAGGTTACCCTCCAAGGAGAGGGGTCTTGCAGAGGAGCGAGAGGAGTGACGTTCACTCCGTCCAGAAAACTTGATTACTTCTCTCGTCTCCCATGACTTTTATTTTTAATGTGCACTGCGTTTGGAAGGAAAGGGGCTGGGGGTGGAAATCACTATGCCTTTGAAATGTTGTTTTCTGAGGACAGTCTATAGAATCTTGGTTATTAACAACCTCTCACAAGACAGTTATTTTTGGAGTGGCCTCTTAGGAGGCAACCTCTTGGAAGTGAACTCATTTATTTTGCGTCTCACTGTCCTGCCATTTCCTGTGGAGAGAGGGGAAAAGTGAAACCACATGTTTTGAGGAGCGAACGGAGGAAATCCCTTCGAAGACAAATGACGACTCCTCTCCCCTGGCAATTAGTCAAACCTGGGCTTCAGGCCAGCCCAGGTGTTCCCGACAGTGTATAAATTTGCCAAAGAACAATGAAAATAGCAGCTGATTGTGCTGACAGATTCTTCTGGTAATTTCCTGTTGTTTGGCATCTTCGGGTTACTTTCCCACAATTACGGCTGCTGTTGAAGTCTGGGGCCCTTGGAAGTCATTTTCTAACTCTCTTCTTGCCCTTTTCTGTCATCCCACCAGGCAAGCAGCCTCTCACCCGCTGCCTCTAAGAAACGGGACAATCAAAGTCTGAAAAGTGAAAAAAGTAGTTCGGGAGTTGTGGATATTCCTCCCACCCGCACCCCCCGCCACCGGCCTTTCCCAGATGTTTGAATTTAATCCCCTCGCAAAATACATATTTTAATGAGTCTGAATTTAAAAGAGGGGGAAAAATGATTTGCACCTGCATCATATAGAGTTTCTTGGCAACCGCCAGCCAGAATTCTGGTTCCTTCTGATTCTCCAACGTACAAGTTGGAAAACTTCCTTGTGTTGTCCAGGAATATCTCATCTCAGTGAAGTTGGGTCAGCTGGTTCTCCTGCTGGGATTGATTGACTCCAGTTGAACAGGGACCAAGAGGAGGCAGTCCCCAAACAAGATTGGGTGTCACTGCGATGTCCCTTGCCTTAAAAAAATGCCTCTGCTTCCCAGGTGGTGCTAGTGGTAAAGAGCCCGCCTGCCAATGCAGGAGACTTAAGAGACGTGGGTTCAGTCCCTGGGTGGGGAAGCTCCCCTGGAGGAGGGCATGGCAACCCACTCTAGTACTCTTGCCTGGAGAATTCCATGGCACATGGTGGGCCTCGGTCCATAGTGTTGTAAAGAGTTTGGCACGACGGAGGCGACTTCGTACGCACCACTACTGCTACCTGATCCCACTTGCCAGTTTAAGAAAGTGAAACTACTATTATGTGTGGATGGAAGCTGTACTTGCACCCAAAGTATTTGGGGGTGAGATGAAAATAAGGCGAGTTGCACAATTTTCTCAAATCTCCGCATTATCCAATCTGTCAGGAAGCTATGCATATTTTCTTGGTTAGAGCAACTATGGAAAAAAAAAAGTTTTTTTTTGGAGGGGATGGGGAGCTGGAGCTATTGTTGAGAAGCTGCCAAGAAGCTGGTTTCTTTCTTTACACCCGCCACCCCCCCTCTCAACTCCTGGCCCCTCAAACCCCCAGAGGAGGGGTCCAATGTGAACATTACAATGTGGAGCTTGCAAAAGAGTTGCTCAGGATGTCTTCGACTAGAGCATAATGTATTGAATTTTTCTAAACAAGGCTTCATGTCCCCTATTAATCAGGACTTCTAGTCAGGAGAATTGCAAACCAAATACAAAAATTCCACGATAATCCACAGCATTTGAGAAGAGGGTAAAACTCAGAACCTATCATGTCTGACGAATGTTCTGGAGATTGGCTTTGGAAGAACTGTCAATCTAGCCTGTGCTGGATATATTGTTGCTAGAAACACTGCATTTCTTTCTCTTTTAAGGTGAGAACATGGAAAAAACTCAGTGAATGTATACAAAGTCCAAAGGCANAGAACGCAGGAAGACAAAGGACAGATTTTAGTCTTGGTAAATTGAGGTTTCGATACTGTTTTCATGAGACTCACCCAGAAAAATTCTCCCTCTGTTTATTGACCACTGCAGGGTTATAGGCCTGCCATAAGCTGTCGAAATGGCAAACTGAAAAGGAAGCAGCATTAAAATAAAATCACACTACCACAAGTATTTACTGAATGTGTGTGCGTGCTAAGTTTCTTCAGTCCTGTCCAACTCTGCAATCCTATGGACTGTATCCATCCAGGTGGAAGTAGGCTTGGGGCTGTCAGAAATGATGTGGGACATGGAACATGCTGGTTATTTGATAACCTGAGTCTTGATAAGTTCCACCTCCATTAACATGCCCTGTTACAATATGTTTGGTGATGTTGATAAATATCACTAGTTTTATGTTCTCAGAAAAACACCTTTAATTCATGTTATTTTTTTGTTCCTTTCATCAGGAAAGTTATTCATAAACTTGTTTTTTAATTCATTAATCTATTTATTCACTTCTTGTTCAGTCACTAAGGCATGTCTGACTCTTTGAAAACCCATGGACTATAGCACACCAGACTGCCCTGTCCTTCACTGTCTCCTGGAGTTTGCTCAGATTTATGTCCACTGAGTCGGTGATGCCATCCAACCATCTCCCCGCCTCATCACCCGCTTCTCCTACTGCCTTCAGTCTTTGCCGGCATCAGAGTCTTTTCCAATGAGTCGGCTCTTCAAACCAGGTGGCCAAAGTATCGGAGGATCAGCTTCAGCATAAGTCAAGAACACTGGGGTGGGTTGCCATGCCCTCCTCCAGGGGATTTTCCTGACCCAGGGATCAAACCCACATCTCATGTCTCTTGCATTGGCAGGCAGGTTCTTTATGCCACTAGTGCCACCTGGGAAGCCCATGTACTGAGCATCTACTAACAACTGTGCTCTGTGCTGGGCTATGCTGTGTTTAGTTGCTCAGTCATGTCTGACTCTTTGCAACCCCATGGACTGTAGCCTGTCAGGCCCCTCTGTCCATGGGGATTCTGCAGGCAAAAATATTGGAGAGGATTGCCTCCATGGGGATCTTCCCAACCCAGGGAGCGAACCCTGGTCTCCTGCATTGCAGGCAGATTCTTTACCATCTGAGCCCCCAGGGAAGCCCAGGAATACCGAAGTGGGTAGCCTATCCCGTCTCCAGGGGAACTTTCTGACCCAGGAATCAAACCGAGGTCTCTTCCATTGCCGGCTGAGCCACCCAAGAAGCCCAACAATTGTTCTCAGAGGGAAAAGTGTATGGTTCCTGGAATCAAGACGCTTGTAACCAGGCCAAAGAGTAAAGGCTAATAAATACAGAACAATGAAAGAGAGAAACGGTATATAATTAAGCACAACGTTAGGTGACTGGAGAAGAAAAGGCAACGCACTCCAGTATTCTAGCCTGGAGAATCCCATGGACAGAGGAGCCTTGCGGGCTACGGTCTGTGGGGTCACAAAGAGTCAGACACGGCCAAGCACGTAAAACTCGTATAAGGTGACTTCCACTGAAAACAGCCTGCATGTCCACCGTCCTCCCCTTTGTCCATCCTCCATACCTTGGGTAGTCGCCCTTCCACAACACAAATCTAATGGTAGCGCTTCCTGTTTAAAGCACTTCAAAAGCTCCGCCTCTGATGAAGCCCACATTTCTCACCGTGGTCTCAAAGGCCATTCAGGATGGAGCCTCTGCTTACCTCTGGGGTCTCATTTCTCCTCACTCTCCTTCCTCCCTAGTCCTCTATCCATGCCAGAAGTTTGCACCATTTCCAACACATTCAGAAGTGAGACATCACCCCCACATCCTTTGTTCCTTCCCCAGCATACCTCGCACTCCTGCTACTCCCGCTGCCTGGAACGTGTACACGCACACCCTTCTTGCTGACCACTGCCCATCCTTCAAGTCTCAGCTCAAACATCACTACCCACTGGGGCCTCTCCTGTTGCTCCCACCACAGCTTCTGATCCTCCTACATCACAGGATTTAGTGCGCCATACTGTAAGTATTTGTTTAACTGGCTGTTGCCACCATTTTACGTTAAGACCTATGAGGCAAGGAATCGGGTTTATCTTAACCCACGTAGTATTCCCTCCTCCTAGAACAATGCACATTTTAGGAATCCCCTGGTGGTCCAGTGGTTAAGATTCTGAGCTTCCAGAGAAGGGGGCACAGTTTCCATCCCTGGTTGGGGAACTAAGATCCCACATGCCAAGCAGTACACCAAAAAAAAAAAAAAAAGGAAAGAAACAATGCACATTTACGTGTTCATTCAGTAGGTTTGAATGAACCTGTACTGTGGCTAGTTAGACAAAATGGAGATGAATAAGGACCAGAATGTAAAGAAAGGAAGACTGCATGGAGGAGGTACTGCTTAACTTGGAGGTTATAGGTGAGTAAGATTTTGGAAAAGGCAAAAGGAGGTGAAATTATGGTCAATAATATAGTGAAATACTTTCAACTACATCCAACAGCTGAAAGGTATTCAACTAATTGTAAACTAATGACTAAAAGCTTTTTCATACCTAGACAGTGTATGAGAAAGCAGAGACATCACTTGGCCTACAAAGGTCCATATAGTCAAACCTATGGTTTTTCCAGTAGTCGTGCACGGATGTGAGAGGTGGACCATTGAAGAACTGATGCTTTTGAACTGTGGTGCTGGAGAAGACTCTTGAGGGTCCCTTGAACAGCAAAGAGATCAAAACAGTCAATCCTAAAGGAAATCAACCCTGAATATTCACTGAAAGGACTTATGCTGAAGCTGATCCTCCAATACTTTGGCCACCTGGTTTGAAGAACCAACTCATTGGAAAAGACTCTGATGCCGGCAAAGACTGAAGGCAGTAGGAGAAGGGGGTGATGGAGGGGAGATGGTTGGATGGCATCACTGACTCAGTGGACATAAATCTGAGCAAACTCCAGGAGACAGTGAAGGACAGGGCAGTCTGGTGTGCTATAGTCCATGGGTTTTCAAAGAGTCAGACACGCCTTAGTGACTGAACAAGAAGTGAATAAATAGATTAATGAATTAAAAAACAAGTTTATGAATAGCTTTCCTGATGAAAGGAACAAAAAAATAACATGAATTAAAGGTGTTTTTCTGAAAACATAAAACTAGTGGTATTTATCAATTTCCCCAAACATATTGTAACAGAGCATGTTAATGGAGGTGGAACTTACCAAGACTCAGGTTATATCAAGTAACCAGCATGTTCCATGTCCCACGTCATTTCTGACATTCCCAAGCCTACTTCCACCTGGATGATTTTTATTACTTTTAAGAGGTCCAGGAATCCAGAAAAAAATGGCTTCCAGTTGCCTTTGGACTTTGTATATATTCACTGAGTTTTTTCCATGTTCTCACCTTAAAAGAGAAAGAAATGCAGTGTTTCTAGCAACAATATATCCAGCACAGGCTAGATTGACAGTTCTTCCAAAGCCAATCTCCAGAACATTCGTCAGACATGATAGGTTCTGAGTTTTACCCTCTTCTCAAATGCTGTGGATTATCGTGGAATTTTTGTATTTGGTTTGCAATTCTCCTGACTAGAAGTCCTGATTAATAGGGGACATGAAGCCTTGTTTAGAAAAATTCAATACATTATGCTCTAGTCGAAGACATCCTGAGCAACTCTTTTGCAAGCTCCACATTGTAATGTTCACATTGGACCCCTCCTCTGGGGGTTTGAGGGGCCAGGAGTTGAGAGGGGGGGTGGCGGGTGTAAAGAAAGAAACCAGCTTCTTGGCAGCTTCTCAACAATAGCTCCAGCTCCCCATCCCCTCCAAAAAAAAACTTTTTTTTTTCCATAGTTGCTCTAACCAAGAAAATATGCATAGCTTCCTGACAGATTGGATAATGCGGAGATTTGAGAAAATTGTGCAACTCGCCTTATTTTCATCTCACCCCCAAATACTTTGGGTGCAAGTACAGCTTCCATCCACACATAATAGTAGTTTCACTTTCTTAAACTGGCAAGTGGGATCAGGTAGCAGTAGTGGTGCGTACGAAGTCGCCTCCGTCGTGCCAAACTCTTTACAACACTATGGACCGAGGCCCACCATGTGCCATGGAATTCTCCAGGCAAGAGTACTAGAGTGGGTTGCCATGCCCTCCTCCAGGGGAGCTTCCCCACCCAGGGACTGAACCCACGTCTCTTAAGTCTCCTGCATTGGCAGGCGGGCTCTTTACCACTAGCACCACCTGGGAAGCAGAGGCATTTTTTTAAGGCAAGGGACATCGCAGTGACACCCAATCTTGTTTGGGGACTGCCTCCTCTTGGTCCCTGTTCAACTGGAGTCAATCAATCCCAGCAGGAGAACCAGCTGACCCAACTTCACTGAGATGAGATATTCCTGGACAACACAAGGAAGTTTTCCAACTTGTACGTTGGAGAATCAGAAGGAACCAGAATTCTGGCTGGCGGTTGCCAAGAAACTCTATATGATGCAGGTGCAAATCATTTTTCCCCCTCTTTTAAATTCAGACTCATTAAAATATGTATTTTGCGAGGGGATTAAATTCAAACATCTGGGAAAGGCCGGTGGCGGGGGGTGCGGGTGGGAGGAATATCCACAACTCCCGAACTACTTTTTTCACTTTTCAGACTTTGATTGTCCCGTTTCTTAGAGGCAGCGGGTGAGAGGCTGCTTGCCTGGTGGGATGACAGAAAAGGGCAAGAAGAGAGTTAGAAAATGACTTCCAAGGGCCCCAGACTTCAACAGCAGCCGTAATTGTGGGAAAGTAACCCGAAGATGCCAAACAACAGGAAATTACCAGAAGAATCTGTCAGCACAATCAGCTGCTATTTTCATTGTTCTTTGGCAAATTTATACACTGTCGGGAACACCTGGGCTGGCCTGAAGCCCAGGTTTGACTAATTGCCAGGGGAGAGGAGTCGTCATTTGTCTTCGAAGGGATTTCCTCCGTTCGCTCCTCAAAACATGTGGTTTCACTTTTCCCCTCTCTCCACAGGAAATGGCAGGACAGTGAGACGCAAAATAAATGAGTTCACTTCCAAGAGGTTGCCTCCTAAGAGGCCACTCCAAAAATAACTGTCTTGTGAGAGGTTGTTAATAACCAAGATTCTATAGACTGTCCTCAGAAAACAACATTTCAAAGGCATAGTGATTTCCACCCCCAGCCCCTTTCCTTCCAAACGCAGTGCACATTAAAAATAAAAGTCATGGGAGACGAGAGAAGTAATCAAGTTTTCTGGACGGAGTGAACGTCACTCCTCTCGCTCCTCTGCAAGACCCCTCTCCTTGGAGGGTAACCTCACCCAAAGCGCTTCCTTGACAAGTGAAAGGTGGAACCGGAATAGTAAGTGATGTCAGCCTCCCTTGCTCTTCCTTGCTGCCCATCACCCCCTTCCCTCTGACACGTAGCATCTCAGCCTCCTAGGGGGGACCAAGGGGCGATGCCTAAGACATGGACTGAGCCCTGTTCACCTCGGCTGACCTGCGCCTGGCATGGGGTTGGTGCTAGTCAGTATCCATCGAATGAAGAACACTGGGCGGGTTGCACGAGTTACTCGCTTTGTGGCAAGCTTCCCAGGAGTAGGTGTAGATATTTTTCAGCTTCTTGAACTTCAGGAGATGACCTTTTTATGAAAAACCACCTGCCAGAGTGACAGCCTTCTCCCCTAACCTCTTTCCATAGTTTTATACACTCACACACACAACTTCTGCTTTATACCTCCTCACATTATTTCAGACTCTGGCCAAGATACCATGCTTGGGTAGCAAAGTCATCTTTTATATCCCTTCTTGGAGGCAACAGAGCTTTCTCACTTAATTGCCTAGTATTTTAAATGTGCTGATTGGGAAGTGTCACGGGGACAGTGCGTTTCCAATTGAAATGTACATCCGCCTTTGGTGAGTCTCACCTGCGTTGCGCCCAACTTCTCCAGTGATTTAGGGGTTCTGGCGTCATGTCAGCGAAGAATCAACTGCTTTTCCTTTCTTTCCTTCTTGCTTTTTTCAGGCATTGAGAGCAAGCCGCAGATCATTACTACCCCCGGTGAAGCCAGCAACATTTGGGTTTGATTTGCTTTCAGTCACAGACCCCTTTCTCAAAGTCGAGCGGCACTGTAATTCTAAACTGACCCACCTTCCCCCTCGCAAAGGTGAAAAAATGTTATGGAGCTTTTTACAACCCGCAGCCCATCATTTATGCCGAAACACTGGGAGAGTTCAGACTTGGCTTATTTTCGCTAACTCAGAGTTGTTTTGACATGTTTATTTGTTTAATTTGTTTATTTTGACTAGCTCTGATTATAATTGGCAGCAGTGTGTAGCATTAACATTAGACAGTGTCTTAGACTTGTCTGTTGCAATAATGCAAAAAGAATGTGAAGGAAAATCTACCCACTGCGTAACAATGGCAGGCAGGCAGGAAATCTACAAGAGAGTTCTTCCACACACAAAAAAGAAATGTTAAAAAAAAAAAAAAGAAACGTAACCTCAGTTTTCAATTTTATTTAAAAATTTACACAACTGTACAAATGATATCTGAGCACTAATTATTTCCTTTATTCAATAAATCTGCCCCTCTGCTAAGAGACTTAGACAACAGTGACTAAAAGTGGAATTTTTAAAAAACTCTAACCTTTGGAATTAGTTTTTTTGAGATTTTTAAAAATTGTTCTGCTCTCTGGGCTCTTTAACAAATCAAAGCACAATAATGATTTGATAATGTTGTTGTAATATTGGGTGGTATCCAATTGCATGGTATCCAATGCAGTTTATGGTTGAAGATATACTTTCTGAATTCTTTGACTTAGACTCCCTGAACAATGAGATCTCCATCGAAAACGAAGAGGCTTATCTAAATTAGGCAACTTCTGCTGGATTTTTCTCATATTTGCCAAAACAATGGTCATATCACCTTAGCTTCCTTCTTGGGGCCTGCAATGGTCTACACAAAGCCCATTTCACAGGGCTGATCCACATTCTGTATATATAAAAATATATATAATCCATTTTTAAAAGAAAAAAAAAAATCTGTGTTCATTGTTCAGCCAGACCACACATGGAAGTCCCAGTGTCCTTTACAAGCATGAGTCCTTAAGCTAGTTAACAGCATCTTGTTCCACCAACCTCATCCCCTTAGGCAGAACCGAAGGCTGTTTGTGCTCCTAGGCACAAACTGTAGGGGCATCTGTAGGGGCATCTGGCCACAGTTCCTTAAAGGGGACAATTAGGAGTCAGTTCATCTACATATTCTACTGCCAATTATGCACAGAGCACAAACATGCTCTGCTCACATTTATTATCCCATAAATATTTTCCCCATGCGCAGTATGGTACATTGCTATCTGTGATCCTGACTCGGAACACCATATGCGCTCTGAGACTGGGGCCAAGTTCAGGTTGCCGAATCTACGCCAAGCAGCCCAGGGGTCTCTGTTATGGAGTATTTGCTCTAAGAAGCCTGGAGACTCTGAACCACTGTTTCCTCAGCTTCCATTTCCCTTTAGCTTAAATCAGACTTCTTTGGGGGCAAGAAACCCCACCCTAAGAACACAGAAGCAGCCAGTTACAGTGCACTTCCCCTGAGGGGTTCTCCTCCCGGGCTGTGTCTAAGGAACCAGCTCATGCTTCTGAAGGGGACGGGGAAGACAGATTTCTCTTAGGAGGCACTGGAGTGTTCTTTTCAGGAAACCGTAAGTGTATTATTTTTCTCCCCCAACTTCACTGACAAATAAAGGAATAGTGCAGGGCACAGGCCATAAATTCAAGGATCAGTTTAAAAAAAATACAGTATGTGACTTCCCTGGTGGTCCAGTGGTTAGGAATCCACCTGCCAGTCCAGGGGACATGGGTTCAAGCCCTGGTCTGGGAAGGTCCCACATGCTGTGGGGCAGCTAAGGCCATGCGTCACAGGGACTGAGTCCCAGAGCTTAGGGCCCATGCTCCACAAGGGAAGCCACCACTATGAGAGGCCTGAGCACCGGAAGTTCAGAGCAGCTCCTACTCGCCCCAGCCAGAGAAACCCCAGCACAGCAATGAAGACCCAGTGCAGGCAAATAAACTAACTTAGAAAATACATTGTGGATATACACATCCAACTTGCTAGGACACCAGATCGTAATTCTTCCCACCACAAAAAGGAAATGATTCTGTGATGAGATGGAGCTCTTAGTTGACACTCCGATGACAATCATATTGCAGTACGTACATGTGTCAGATCAACTGAGTGTATGCCCTAAATGTACTCAACCTTATATTCAAACCTATTTCTATTTATATAGATATAGAAAAAGAAAGAGCAATGCAAGGTGCTACCTTTCCTAAGCTACATTCTGAGTTTTCTCAAGAGAAGCACAAAGCGAGTATATAAGAAGGACAGCAGTCTCCGACTGGCAGTGTGCAGTGCCCAGCAGATTCTCAGACACTGTTCCCATACTCCAGGCGCCTCTTCACTATGCTAGACCCTTGTGAGATGAAGAGACATCCAGCCAAGCCTCGGGAAGAACTGGATTAAGGGGAGGAGAGAAGAGGGGCCAACAGCAGGTAAATGGCAAATGCATGCAGTTCAGTATTCGGTGAAAACACAGCCCATACAGAAACATGCATATATATGGCTGAGTCCCTTTCCTATTTACCGGAAACTATCACAACATTGTTAATTGGCTATACCTCCAATACAAAGTGTTTCTGGTGTTAAAAAAATTTTTTTAAATAAAGTTTATTAAAAAAAAAAAAACAGCCCATACAAAGATCAGAACATGGTCATTCCTATTTCTCAGGTTTGATGTATCAGCAATTCGGACAGTAAGGAGCTACCGTCTGGTCAGAAAACTCTGATAGCCCGGGTCCTCAAGGAAAGTCAACCAGGGGCTCCAGACTTTAAAAGGACATACAATAAGCATTGAAAAGAGAAGGGTTTACAATGAAACACTGACTTAACTTTTTGCTTCTGAGAACTGAAATGCCTCACTCACTCCCTGGGCACTGGGTTACCTGGGACCTCACCACATGTCAAGTTCTGTCCTGTCTCTGCCAACATCTTAGGAGAATCAGCCAGGACATAAAGATAAAGCAGTCAGCCTACATCCAGAAGCACAGGCACGAGTGGGAGACTCTTCCTTTTTTACTGAAAGAAAAAACACAGCCCAAGATTTATAACAAGGAACAAGAGAAAGTCCCCTTCCACTTTGTAACAATCTACTGCCACCATACTCATCACCAGTGCTAACAGGAGGGTGATAGGAGGTGAGTCAGATATTCGATCTCTGACTTCCACTCTGCCCCCATTTTACTAGGTATCTAAGACCAAGTGGGCTTCCCAGGTGGCTCAGTGGTGAAGAATCTACCTGCCAATGCAGGAGATTCAGGTTGGATCCCTGGGTTGGGAAGATCCTCTGGAGAAGGAAATGGCAACCCACTCCAGTATTCTTGCCTGGAGAATCCCATGGACAAAGGAGCTTAACAGGCTACCGTCATGTGTAAAAGAGTTGGACACGACTGAGCGACTAAACAACAACAAAGATTAAGCATTTGCCTTATCTGTTCTTTATATTTCTCCAGTAGTTCTGTTGCTCAAATTGCTTCTAGCTTCTTGGAAGAGAAACGTGTCATGCAGACAAAGTGCTATTCTTATTACCTATCTCAAAGGGCGTGCTTCAATTTGTTAATATGAATTGGGTTGACTTTCCTTGTGGTTACACTAAGTAATGAAGCATGGGCCATAAGTGTTTTTAAGCTCCTTCGATATATAGGTTATATAAATACAAAGCAATATTGAAATGAAACTTCTTCAGGGCGTTTGCCAAGGGACCCAGTGTTTAGGAATATCTTACAGGAGAAGATTAAATGAGGGATAGTGTAATGAAGTCTTACTGCTGGAGGTTCCACGAGGGCCAGTTTCAAATCCCGCTGGACGTCTGGGTGATTTAGAATACGGAGAGCGACCAGAAAGGGGTGAACCTGAAGAAGAGCTTTAAAACCATTTCACGGTCTGCCAGGGTAGTTTCTATAAGGCTTGGGAGATTTCCCAAACTCATTACACTGAAAATTATCAAGACGAATGGAATCCTTCAGGATGATAAGATCTTATATATTTTCACCTTAAAAAAAAAAGTATTCCCTCTTCTAATCAGCAGGTAAAAACCTCTGACTATGAGAAATCAGACTCCTTTGCAATGAGCAGAAGTTCTTAGAGTCTGCTGCCTAAGATACACAAAAGGGGCATCCAAGCGACTTGAACAATTGTCCTCATAGAAGAGAAGCAGCAAGTACCCTCTGGCCAGGACTATGAATGTTAGGGAGCTGGTTCCAGAACTGAGAGACGGACTCGCCTATGGTTTTCCAAGCTCCAGCCCTGAAGTCCTCCCCCGCCCTAACTATCCCCTGCTGCAAGCACAGCAAGGGAAGATAATGGGACATTGTGACCCTTCTTCCAATGTCATATGCTCTGGTGTCCCTTTATAAAGAAAGTGGAGAACACCAACGAAGCTAATGAAGACAATAATGAGAAATATATACTTAATAAAGCACCTTATAAACAAAAATAGGATAGCTTGAAAAATACATAAAAATAACTGTTTAAGCTAAAAAGTAAAACAAACAGTTGATGGGGAAACCAGAAACCTGACTTCCACCCCATGCATTTAGCACTTTACAGGTGATCATAGATAAGGCACTTAATTCTTTCTGGGCCAAGACATCTGCACCTGGAGAATTAGGACAACTAATCACTCTTTCCCTTAAATGGCTTCCCTGATGGCTCAGCAGGTAAAGAATCTTCCTGTAATGCAGGTGCTGCAGGAGACTTGGGTTCAATCCCTGGGTTGGGACCATCCCCTGGAGGAGGAAATGGCAACCCACTCCAGTATTCTTGCCTGGGAAATCCCATGGACAGAGGAGCCTGGGAGGTTACAGTTCATGGGGTCGCAGAGAATCAGACATGACTGAGCACACCAGGACACATACACAGCACGGTTGCGATGTGGAGCAAAGCAGGAAATGGGTGTGACATGCTATGAAACATGTAAAGTTGTTGCATATACAGTGAGTCTCCTACATACGAACAAGCTCCACTCCAAGAGCATGTTCGTAAGTCCAACAAAGTTAGCCTAGGTACCCAACTAACACAATTGGCTATATAGTACTGTACTATCATAGGTTTATAATACTTTTCACACAAATAATGCAAACAAATACAAAAATAAAACATTTTAATCTTATAGTGCATGCTCAGCTGCTTCAGTCCTGTTCGACTCTTTGTGACCCCATGGACTCTGGGGGTCTATGGCTGATTACATTCTGGCTGATTTTTCTAAGGTGTTGGCAGAGACAGCATGGACTCTGTGCGACACGAGGCTCCTCTGTCTATAGGATTCTCCAGACAAGAACACTGGAGTGAGTTGTTATTCCCTTCTCCGAGATCTTCCCAACCCAGGGTTCAAACCTAGGTCTCCTGCACTGCACGTGGACTCTAGCCTGAGTCACCAGGGAAACCCATTCTATAAGGCTTTATCAACACAAAGAAGTGTTATTTGATTCAGTTTGTGATTACATTCAATTTGATTTAACAGATGTTGCAGACAAGTCCCTGCCGTGAAGAATCAGGGCGTCCCTACCCATGAGTCTTCTGAATATTCGCACTCTGGCATTCAGGCAGCCTCCCTTAGCCTCTTCTTCCTCCTTTTCTCTGTCTTCATACAGCCCTCTTCAGCCTCTCCTGCTGGTCCAGACCCTTTGGAACTTGCACAGTCCTGCTCAAGTTCTCCACTAAAGAGACACTGCCCTGGGTGTGTCCTCTGACCCCTACTCTGAGCTGCAGTCCAGGGGATCTGACAACTATGCATCCATCAGTCAGCCAGCCTGTGGCCACTGGGACTTCCCAGAGGTCAGAATCTGACTCTTAGAGTGCCCCACACACCCTGGGCAGAGAGCCGGGTGAGTGGCCACTGACCCCAAGGCAGAAGGCTCTGGGGCTTCCAGCTGGGGTTGTCTTAAATGGCGACCTACATCAGGAGGATGTCCATCACTTTTCCACTCAGTCTTTCTCCCTCTTCCTTTCTGGTCTTCTTTTTCTTCCTTAATTCTCTCTCTTTTTTTTTTTTTTTTTAACATTTATTTATTTGGCTGTACCGGGTCTTAGTTTCAACACACAGGTTCTGCAGTTGCAGCATGTGGGATCTAGTTCCCCGACCAGGGATCAAGCCTGAGCCACCTGCACTGGGAGAACAAAGTTTCAGCCACTAGACCACCAGGAAAGTCTCTCTTTTCTCCTTTCCCTAAGTGACAGGCAAACCAGTGGCACCAACACCCATCACACTCGTGGTCAAAGAGCTTTCTGACTGCTTTGAATTTGCTGTGTGGCTCCATCAAGAAGCTGCTCTTTTCTCTTCCCACCCACTTCCTTCTCAGCAATTCTTTTTGTTTTTATAACATCATCGATTAAGTCCCAGGAGAGCATCAACCCCAGCAGGCCTTTGCTGCTGTTGTCCAATTGCTCAGTCATGCAGGGCTCTTTGTGACCCCATGGACTGCAACACACCAGGCTTCCCACTCCTTCACTATCTCCCAGAGTTTGCTCAAACTTAGGTCCATCGAGTCTGTGATGCCATCCAACCATCTCATCCTCTGTCGTCCCCTTCTCCTCCTGCCCTCAATCTTTCCCAGCATCAGGGTCTTTTCAAATGAGTCAGTTCTGTGCATCAGGTGGCCAAAGTATTGGAGCTTCAGCTTCAGCATCAGTCCTTCCAATGAATATTCAGGACTGATTTCATTTAGGATTAACTGGTTTGATCTCCTTGCTGTCCGAGGGACTCTCAAGAGTCTTCTCCAGCACCACCGTTCATAAGCATCAGTTCTTCAGTTCTTCTTTTACGGTCCAACTCTCACCTCCATACATGACTGCAGGCCTTAGTGCTGGCCCTTTACAACCCAGACTGTCTCTCCCAGGAGCAGGAAGCCCCTGGACATTACTCAGTCTCTTCTCACACCTCCCACAAAACCTCGCAATGCCCCCTTGCTGGCCAAACCAAGCCAGGAGTCACTGACTTTCCCAAGGCCAGGGGATCAGGTCAAATTGTTGTTTGTGAGTAGGTGGCAGACGATTTCATACCCAGCAAGGCTGGCTATTTAATTCTTCATTGAATCAAACCAACAAGAACAACAAAAAAGACTTTCAAAGAGTAGCAAACCCTCTTACATAAAAGAGAATGTGGACAGCGTTGCTTGGCACTTTCCCTCAGAGGCTAAAAAACAGAAGCGACAATATATACACAAATCTATGCTTCGTATGTGGGGAAGGCAATGGCACCCCACCCCAGTACTCTTGCCTGGAAAATCCAATGGACGGAGGAGCCTGCAGTCCATGGGGTCGCTAACAGCCGGACAGACTGAGCGACTTCCCTTTCACTTTTCTCTTTCATGCATTGGAGAAGGAAATGGCAACCAACTCCAGTATTCTTGCCTGGAAAATCCCAGGGATGGGGGAGCCTGGTAGGCTGCCGTCTATGGGGTCACACAGAGTCGGACACGACTGAAGTGACTTAGCAGCAGCAGCATGCTTCGTATGGGGCTTCCCTGGTGGTTCAGACAGTAAAGAGTCTGCCTGCAATGAAGGAGACCTCTGGAAAATACAGCTGAACTTGAAGTTATAGGATAAATGCACAGGGTGAGAAGGTAAGGTCTAAACAGCCAACAATCAGCCATCTCTTAAGCGAAATTCTTGGTATTGTTCCATGCAATAGAGGGGATTTTAAACTTCAGCAGCTTGGAGCTGAAGTTCAGCCAGGAGCCAGGACATAGGCATAGACGGCTCTCTGTTGCCATCTAGTGGATGAGTACTGCATGATCTCAAGTGTCTTCACAGCTGATTTAGTGCCAGCGACTTCAGCCTACATCACGTTATCTCCTCTAAAGAATTACCAAAGCTTCCAGAATGATCCTCTACTACTCCTAATCCTCCTACTTCCCCTCATTAGCTGCCTCTGTTTATCTTTCAGATAGAAAGATCTTGGCTGGCCGCTCCTTGTTGACGGAAAAACTCAATACTTGGCCCTTGCACCAAATCTTCAGTTCCCCTAATTGGTTTAAAAGATGGGAAAGAGGAGTGTGGAGAGAGAAGAAATGAGAACCAGGGAGAAAGTGAGCGACTCGGCCTTCAGCTGAGTACCAAATGGGAAATAAGCCCTTTTATGGACTCATTTGGCCTCAGTCCTACAAAGGCTTCTTAATTGAGGGAGGAAGCAGACGGAAAAGGCCGTTTTAAGTGACATTCGATTCTTCCTGAGGAATGCTAAGGTTTGTCGCTGATCTGGAGAACAGATAATAGGGACTTTCAAGTCACTCTTTAAACCCACCAGTTAGTTAACCCAGAATGAAGAGTTTAGTTCAAATGATGCTGGAATTTTTGTTTCAAGCACATACCTGGCTTTCCCCTCTCCCCATCTCCAGATTTAGGTTCTGATGCAGCTGATACAAGCCCAGGGGCCACGGGTCTGTCTTTCCAAATGGATGGGTCCCCTGTAGGCGTGAGAGCCTGAAGATATATTTCAGGCAGTTTCAGACTGCGCATCTGAAAGGTAGGTTGCACTGTGTCCCCACAAATGTTTGAAAGTGAAAGTCACTCAGTCATGTCCAACTCTTTGCGACCCCATGGCCTATACAGTCCATAGAATTCTCCAGGCTAGAATACTGGAGTGGGTAGCCTTTCCCTTTTCCAAAGGATCTTCCCAACCCAAGGATGGAACCCAGGTCTCCCACATTGCGGGCGGATTCTTTACCAGCTGAGCCACAAGGGAAGCCCTCACCAATGTTTAAGTACCTTTAAAAATTGTTGCTGTTGTGTAGTCACTAAGTCATTTCCCACTCTTTTGCGATCCCATGGACTGTAGCCTGTCAGGTTCCTCAGTCCATGGGATTCTCCAGGCACGAATACTGGAGCGGGTTGCCATGCCCTCCTCCAAGGGATCTTCCCAACCCAGGAATCAAACCCGAGTCTCTACATGGGCAGGTGGGTTCTTTATCACTGTGCCACCAGGGAAGCATCTTTAAAAATTACTACTGCCTTAAAAACAGAAGTAAAATGCAGTACCAAGGGTCTTTCATGTCAAACGCTAACACATCAGGACGCCAGTAAGTTGACTTGCGCATCCGGACTCTTTAAGAATGTAGGCCCTTGTGTGTCTCGTCATGTAAGACTGTGCACAAGTGTTCCTTTCACATGCACTGGCTGGCTCAGGCCGTGCCGGGCCAGGCTCACGCCTGTCTGCTCAGAGAATGCACTCTCCTAGCCTGTGGTCACTTGCAGAGTAACCAGTAAAGAGATGACAAGACGTGATAACAGCACATTACAGTCTCAGCATTTGTTATACATTTTGGATGCTTGTTTTACTTAACATCTCTGTGATAAATGATATTAACAGATGTTAAATACTGGTGGTCATTCAACTTCATTTTTTTTTTAACAGTTCAAGTCTTCCTTTCTAGAGCTTTTAATCAATTTATTTGAAGAGTATAGAGACTGCAGCATGAGCTCATTTAAAGCGTACCATTTGCAAATACTTATCTGTAGGAATTAGAATTGTCCCAATACTGTTCTACTTGAACAAAACAAATATATATTAATAAAGCCAGGATACAGTTTATCATGTAGATTTTATTAACAAAGACAAATAGTAGATTTCTATTGTCTCAAAAGGATTTCTATTGTCTGAAAAAGAACATAAACTTTGGAGTCTGTTATGGGCTGAATTGTCTCCCCAGATTCACATGGTAAAGTCATAATACCCAGTAGCTCAGGCTATAATCATATTTGAAGATAAAGTCTCTAAAGAGGTGAATAAATTAAAGTGAGACAATTAAGGTGAGGCTTAATCCAATGGGACCTGTGTCCTGCTAAGAAGAGGGGATTCTGACACACAGAGACACCAAGGATGTGTACAGAAAGAGAGACTGTGTTCAGGTGCAGGAGAAGGTGGCCGTCTACAAGCTAAGGAGAGAGGCCTCAGAAGAAGCCAACCCTGTCAACACCTTGACCTCAGACTTCTAACCTCCACAACCATGAGAAAATCAACACCTGCTGTTTAAGCCAGGCAGGCGTAGTATTTTGTTACAGCACCTCTAGCAAACTAATACAGACCCTAAAACAATTAGGTCGGAAATTTCCCCCTCTACTACATGCTGCCTGTATGGTCTTGAAAAACAAACAAACAAAAAGCTTACTGAAATATAATTTACATATCCTTGCTGTTGTTGTTGTTATTTGCCAAGTCATGTCCAATTCTTTGTGACCCCATGGACTGAGGCTCACCAGGCTCCTCTGCCCATGGGATTTCCCAGACAAGAATTCTGGAGAGGGTTGCCATTTCCTTCTCCAGGGGATCTTCCAGACTCAGGGATCAAACCTGGGTCTCCTGCACTGGAGGCAGATTCTTTACTGTCCAAGCCCCCTACATATCCTAGTGTGTATCTATTTTAAGTACACAATTCAGTGATTCTTTAGTATATTTACAGGGTTGTGCAAGTATCACCATAATATCTGTGTAACCATGAGAAAGAGTTAACCTCTCCAGGCCTTAATTCTTCATGTGTAAAATGGGACTAATATAATATCTTTTGCATGGGTTTGAGAATTTAATGACACAACAAAAACACTGGGCACATGTGACTGTTTCCTTCCTTCTTCAGTCATTCTTAGGACTTGGTGCCCTTCTGCCCTAACCCACTGAGTCTCAAATCCCTGATGCTTGCTAGCTCCAACTTTCTTGTCAAGGCTCCAGGACTTGCAAAACTTGACACGTAACACCCTTCACTTCTACTTACCACCTCCTACCCCAAGGGCATAATAGTTAACTTTGGGTCCCCAAATACAGTGTTCAACTCTGTGGCAGGCAGCCACTATGCCAATGGTCCAAACCTCCTGTGTTCCTGTGTGCGTGCTTAGTCGCTGAGCCATGTCCCACTCTTTTGTGACCCATGGACTGTAGCCTGCCAGGTCCCTCTGTCTATGGGATTCTCCAGCCAAGAATACTGGAGTGGCTTGCCATTTCCTTCTCCAAGGGATCTTTCCAACCCAGGGATCGAACCCACATCTCTTGCACCTCCTGCATTACAAGAGCATTCTTTACCACTGTACCATCGGAGAAGCCCCCTGGTATTCACATCCTTGCGCAATTTCTTTGAGTCTGAATGCCCCTAGTGACTCACTACTAATATAGCAGAAATGATGGGACATCATTTCTGAGATGACAAAAAGGCCCATGGCATCCCCTCTGGCTCTCTCATTTACTCACTCATTTTGAGTGAGATAAGCAGCCATGTTGAGAGTTGCCCTGTGGAGAGGCCATGTGACAAGGAACTTGTGCCTCTTGCCAGCAGTTAGTGAGGCTAACTGTTGGCCCTACCAACAGCCATGTGCATGAGCTTGGATGCAAACCCTTCCCCAGGAGAGCTTTGAGATGACCAACGACCAAAACCTTCCCTACAGCCTTCCAAGAGACCACAAGTCAGAGGTCCCCAGCTGGGATACCTGAACCACAGCAACTCTGAGATAATAAATGCCTGATGTTTTAAACTGCTTCAGAGGATCGTTTGTTACATAGCAACAGATAACCAATACACTCACTTTACAGTATTCCATTAAGAAAGATAGTCAAACCAGGCTGACTACTCTGGAATGGCATCTCCTCTCCTCAGTGCCCAAAACACTGCAATGCCCAAGTAACTAACAAATAACAGCCTACATGTGGCCTCTAAGAATATGTTAAAATGTCCATTGCTTCTGGCTGTTACCTCTTCTTCTCATGCCCTGCAAAAAAGCACTAGCAGTTCCTGTGTGCCCATCTTCTGGAAGGGCCTTACGACACTTCCTACCCTGGAATTCAGTTTGAGTTTCCTTGTGATCACAGCTCTCTCCTGGGCTGAAAAAAAAAAGTTATGATTTTATAGATTACCCAGCTTTTCTCCTTTGTTAGGGCAGAAGCAATGTTCTCGAGTGACTTTCTACATCTTAAGAGGAAGGAGAATCCAAGACTGGGTTTGCATTTTGATCTCTCTCCTCCTTTCCTTCTGACCAGGGGCTGTGACACAGGCTCTAGAAAACCCACATGACCCAGACAAGGAGGCCTGAATTCATTCTTTCAGTCCCAGGTCTGCTGCTGACTGGCCCCAGCTATTCCATTAAGCCTGAGCAGCCTAGACAGCATATTCAAAAGCAGAGACATTACTTTGCTGACTAAGGTCCATCTAGTCAAGGCTATGGTTTTTTCTGTGGTCATGTATGGATGTGAGAGTTGGACTGTGAAGAAGGCTGAGCACCGAAGAATTGATGCTTTTGAACTGTGGTGTTGGAGAAGACTCTTGAGAGTCCCTTGGACTTCAAGGACATCCAACCAGTCCATTCTGAAGGAGATCAGCCCTGGGATTTCTTTGGAAGGAGTGATGCTAAAGCTGAAACTCCAGTACTTTGGCCACCTCATGCGAAGAGTTGACTCATTGGAAAAGACTCTGATGCTGGGAGGGATTGAGGGCAAGAGAAGAAGGGGACGACCGAGGATGAGATGGCTGGATGGCATCACCAACTCAATGGACGTGAGTCTGAGTGAACTCCGGGAGTTGGTGATGGACAGGGAGGCCTGGCGTGCTGCGATTCATGGGGTGGCAAAGAGTCGGACATGACTGAGCGACTGAACTGAACTGAAGAGCAGATAAGCCTATTGATCTGAAGGTGAGAAGAGGGTTGCAACAGGGTTTGTAGACCATCAAGGTTGATCTTCATCCATCGGTTGAACTTCCCACCATCAAAACCAGTGATGGGTTGGATAACAAATCTGTTGAAGGTGGTTTAACACAAGAAAAAGTAGTAAACTTGGGTGTAAGAGATTTGAGACTTTTGTTCAGTTACCAAGTGGGTGATTTGTCTTGTGCAATTCACTTCAATTATCTGTGACTCCATATTCCTATCTTTTAAAGAAGAACCTAGATGATATTCCTTCTGACTATATAAAAGGGAAATTCCAAATGATCAGGAAGAGATCTCTTTTCTCCTCTGACATGCATCTGTATTACTCTGGGCTTCTGCAGAAGATTTCAGTGTTGTGCTATGCTCTAAACAAACCAATTAGGGCTTCCCAGGTGGCTCGGTGGTAAGGAATCCTCCTGCCAGTGCAGGAGATGCAGGTTCGATTCTTGGGTCAGGAAGGTCCCCTGGAGCACAAAATGTCAACCCACTTCAGTATTCTTGCCTGGAAAATCCAATGGACAGAGGAGCCTGGCGGCGTACAGTCCATGGGGGTCACGAAGAGTCAGACACGACTGAGTATGCATGCATGCAAGCAGACCAATTAAGCTTCAGGGAAGGTTATGGAGAACTGCAGTAACTTATTCTTTGCACATTTCCCATTCCTTTTTTAAAAATCACATCCCTTAGAGTGGAGAACCCGGTGGGGGTGAAGATGAGCTTCAGATCACAGTGACACCAAGGACGTCTGTGTCTGGGCGACCACCTACCACGAAGGTGAGCTCCGAGGGGACAGGATACTCCTGCAACAGGCAGTGAAAGATGGAGCGACTGGGCTTCTTACGAGGTCAGCTTGGTGGGACGCCGCATCGCCATGGCTCGAACCAGACAGCCCAGCCGGTACCCACGATGAAGCGTCCAGTTCTCGAGTGGGAGCCGGTCATCCACGTTGGTGCCCACGAGCCGGCAGCCGGGCTGCTACAGGTAGCGCAGCCTTGGAGAGCTTCATGGGACTGAAGTTGAAGGCCAAAGCGCATCTCAACAGCACACACCTTGAGCTCTGGAGCCTTGTCCAGTCAGGCGCCAGGGCGGTTCACCCGGCATCGGCCTGGGCTCCACGCCCCAGGCGTCCAGCACGTACACCTGCAGCCCCGCGCGCCTGCCTGGCACTGGCGCAGGTGGAGCGCGATGCAGCAGAACTAGCCAGGGTACTTGCCGCCAGTGCCAGATCCGCAGGGCAGCCGAAGCCCCGGCGCTGATGCAGGTCCAAGCCATACGCCTCGAGGATCTCACTGCTGCTGTTGGTGATGAAGCCTAGAAGCTCCTTGGAGGCCCAAATGCCATCAGACGCTCAGACGCGCCAGAACCCGCGGTCTCATTTGCATCAAAGCGCGCACGGCGCACGGCGGCAGCGTATCAGCGTCCGCAAGCGGCGCCTGGGCGGGTACAAAGCTCAGCCCCACAGGTCTCTGCCTCCTGCTTCCTTGTTAAATGCACACCAGCTACAGGCGTGGAGGCGGCACCTGGACCTCCAGTGCTTTAATCCTCAGCCAGGAATCTTTGAGACCGAGGAGAACCCTTCAAAATGCCAGAGAACATTGCTGTCCTATTTTTGCTAAGCCAGGAGGATGTGCCTTGGGCAATGCTGGCTACCACGTGGAGAGAAGCTTTCTGCACAGAGAAGCCAAGACAAGGAGTGGGGGAAGGGAAAGATGGCCGGGTCTCTGGGAGGGCCATGTTTCAGATCCAATTTCTTTCTTTTCTTTTTACATTTTTTTCCATTGTATTGGCCTTTAGCGGATTCCTTCGTGGCTCAAATAGTAAAGAATCTGCTTGCAACGCAGGAGGCATGAGTTCGATCCCTGGATTAGGAAGATCACTGGCGAAGAGAAGGGCTACCCACTCCAGTATTGTTGCCTGGAGAATCCCGTGAACAGAGGAGTCTGACAGTCCGTGGGGTCCCAAAGAGTCAGCCATGACTGAGCGACTAACACTTTCACTTTTAATATAGAGGATAAACAAGGTGACAGTAGAGGTAAAGAATCCGCCAGCAAGAGACCCAGGAGACATGGGTTGGATCCGTGGGTGGGGAAGATCCCCTGGAGTAGGAAATAGAAACCCACTCCAGTATCCTTCCTGGAAAAATCCCGGGGACAGAGGAGCCTGGCAGGATACAGTCCATGGGGCTGCAAAGAGTCAGACACAACTGAGCACAGACACACACAACGTTGTAATAGTTTTAGATGAACAGTGAAGGGACTCAGCCATACACACCCATGTATCCTCCCTCAAACCAGTTTCTAAGACTGATTCCTGCAACTCTCCTTTAGAGTCTGCGAACAGACCTAGTACTCTTCCCAGGTATGTGAATCCATGAGTTGAGTTTCATTTATTTGCAAATCGAGTGATCCTAATAAATACAGAGCTTAAGATGTGTTGGGGGCCTCCCAGGTGGCACTAGTGATAAGGAACACACCTGCAACTGCAGGAGACATAAGCAAACACAGGTTCAGTCCCTGGGGTCCAGGAAAATGCCCTGGAGAAGGGAATGGCAACCCACTCCAGTATTCTTGCCTGGAGAATCCCATGGACAGAGGGACCTTGCAAGCTGTGGTCCACAGGGTTAAAAAGAGTTGGACACTACTGAAGCAACTTAGCATGCACGCACACACGGGTGAGGACTTAAGTCCTATGATGAAACACAGAACAAAGGGCTTTAGACTAAAGGGATGGGACTCTTCAAGGCAGAGAATCCAGTGGACTCAGGTAAAACACCCCCACTTGATTCTTTTCCAAGTGTACAGGCTGGAGATTGCCAACTACTTCTTAGAAAGTGGCGAAAGAATGGAGGTTTGTTTTTTGCCAAATTGTAGTCAAACTCTTAGGCAATGGGGTTACCTGGGCATGGTTTTTTTCAAGCTGTTTTTGTCTCCGAAAGTCAATTGATGGCACCACCTGTACCCATTAAAAGGACTAACAGGGCAGTCTCTACTGTCTCTCGTGCAGGCAGCCTTTTAAGTGCAATGTGGCTCTGGAGACAATGTCCTGGCATGTTACAGAATTAACTGCCTGTGCACTCAGAGCAGAGGCACCGTGTTAGAGGGGAAAGTGGGGGGTGTTGGGTCTTAAAAGTGGAGTCAAACAGCATACTCTCACCCAGTCCCACTATGTCTGAGGGTGAAGGGTGTCACCTGGGTTTTGGAGCCGTGAGACGCTAACAGCTCCTGTGGGGTTAGAGCTGATAACCTTGGCCTTGGTCTCATTAGTACCAAGCTCAAGCCAGCTGAATTAATCACAGAAACGAACCCTTGTCTATGTAATACGCGGATTCCCAGGGCAATTAACTCCGGGTTTAAAGGGAAGTTACATTTATAGTAGCAATCCATATTTGGCTCAGTTTTTCCACCCTGCTTGCTATAATATCCAACGCCCCCCAACAAGTCTCCCCAGATGATGTCTTGCAATCTCAGGGTGAGGTGGGGTGGGGAGTTACAATAAACACAAAGCCCTGACAGTCATAGCATGGTCTCCACGTCCACACTCTTTTTACCGTCCTCTTTCTCTGCCCCTCTCAGTTCAGTTCAGTTCAGTCGCTCAGTCGTGTCCGACTCTTTGCGACCTGATGAATCGCAGCACGCCAGGCCTCCCTGTTCGTCACCATCTCCCGGAGTTCACTCAGACTCACGTCCATCGAGTCAGTGATGCCATCTGTTTACTGTCACTAAAAAGGACTGCCATCATGTCCTTCAGATGCCAGCAGTGCAGCAACACCATATCACACAGACATAGGAAAAATTCTCTTCTAATTCCTACCACCCATCTATAGGAATCACCAACCCCTAGCATTGCACCCTGTGAACACACACACATATACACACAACTGTTAGTGACAAGGTCTGCCACAGTGACCCCAAAGAGGTGGAGGTGGTGTTATTTAGTGGCTAAGTCGTGTCCAACTCTTTGCAACCCCGTGGGCTGTAGCCCACCAGGCTCCTCTGTCCATGGGATTTCCCAGGCAAGAATATTGGTGCCGTTTCCTTCTCCAGAGGATCTTCCTGACCCAGGGATCGAACTCATGTCTCCTGTGTCTCCTGCGTCTCCTGCATTGCAGGTGGATCTTTTTTTTTTTTTTTTTAACCATTTCGACACCTGGGAAACCTAAGTGGTTGTACAAAGCACCCTATTCCATTCTCATTCTTTTGTTTGTATTTCCCATGGCCCGAGGTCTGAATCCAGGATCCCGACAGGGAACCAGCCTCCATGGTAACTCCAATGCTATCCTCCAGCGAGCGCCATCGGCAGCTCAGAACTTATTCACCTTCTAAGTACGCCTGCCCTTCCTGTCACCCAAAACATCTCAGGGCTCCATAATCAATACCTGTGTTTTACTTTGATGTTTGGTTGTGTGCATGCTCAGTCACGTTTGACTCTATGCAACCCTATGAACTGTGGCTCACCATGGGATTCTCCAGGCAAGAATACTGGGTGGGTTGCCATGCCCTCTTCCAGGGAATCTTCCTGACCCAGGGATCGAACCCATGTCTCCTGCGTTGGCAGGCGGATTCCTTACCAGTGAGCCACTTGGGGAGTTGCATGCGCATAATTTCTATCTTTGTGTCGCATAATAGATCATACAGCGGTGGCTGTTGACTCCAGAGATTTTTCAAAGGAAGACTTGCCCCAGCTTACCTCAAAGAAAGGGCTCATGCTAGAGCGTTTCACAGTATAGTGAAGATGAATGTGATCAGGATTATCTGAAAAATGACAGGTGAGAATTTATTTTTCTTTCTGTTCCTCGGCTGACATCTTATGAAGAGATGTATGAGCCGTTAAGATGAAGTCGAGCTACAAAAAAAGAGAGTGGGTTGGGAATCAGGCAATCCACCCATTAGGGTAAGTCAGTCTTTAATCCAGTGCTACAAGTTTCCAGAGTGCTTGAATTTTATATTCAATTTCAAATTCTAGGTACCAAGGCTACTTCATCTTTCTTATCCTGTGTTAGGGATTTTCTTATGTATTATCCCACTTTATCTCCAGGATGAAACTGTGCTAGCTACAATATTTGAAACAAAATACACTGCTTTACCTTTTATTCTCCAAGTAACACATGTTCACTCTAAAAGAAAAAAAAATCTGATAAAAAGAGACATTGTAAAATCATCCATAATTCCCATACCTAGAGAAAAGTATTTTAACATTTTGACATGTAAGATACATATTATTCTACCATCTTTTTCTATGCATATATAACATATATAATATGTAATATATTACAATTTTAAACCTACATTTTTTCAGAACAAGATAAAAGTGAATTTTAGTCTATGACATGAAATTTAATTTTTTCTACAACATGTTAAGGTTACAGAAAGTTCCATGATACACCACACACCATCATATAATTAACATTTCTTATTGTTGGAGATTTAAGCTGTTTCCAATTTTTAGTTATCATAAAAATGCTTTGATCAACATTCTAGTAGCAAAATCTTTGCATGTAACAATGATTATTTCTTTTGGATTGATTCTTACAAGTAGAATTTTTGGGTCATAGCACATGTTAAATTTTAAGTTTTTTCTTGTGCCGAATACCCTCTAAGTTAGAGCAATTTATATGACCACAAGTGGTATAAAGAAAGTATTAATTTCCCTGCAGCACTGCCGGCATCTTTATTTTTGTCTTTGCTGAATTTTTAGAGGAAAAATTAACTTTCAGTTGTTTAAAACACGCAATTCTTGATCTTTGCTAAGGAGGTTAAATATATTTTCATAGGTTTACTGGCCATTTACATTTCTTCTTATGTAAAGTGATGTTCAGTTATTTTGTGTCTTTGAATTCATCCCTTTCTTTCTTGTTGATTTCTAAATGCTTTATTATTAAGTAGTCCATAGGCACCATAAATATCTTGTGATTAACTCTTCCATAAGTACCAAAAATAAATTCTCCAATTTGCCTTTTAGTATTTGATGTACCTAAATTTTCATGATAGATTTTTATGAAGTCAAATTATTTCATATTTTTCTTTACAGTTTTTATGTTAGTTAGAATATATTATTAGCTTTTATATTGTTTTTATATATATTTATAAAAATATAATGTGTTTACAATTGTTTATCTTTCTAAAAATATATTTTTAATATATATTTTATATAGTTTTATATATATTATATATATTTGTAGTGTTCTATTAGTTTTTATATTGTTAGGCCTTCCAAGATTATTATTTTTTAATCACTTCATTATCTTTTAGAACTAAAAAGTTTTGTTTTCACATGGAAATTTTTATTTTGGGTATGGTCTGAAGCAGAAATTCATCTTTATATTAAATGGCTAGCCATTATTAGGTAATTCTTTTTTCTTCCCATTAGGTTGAAATACTAGTCTTAGCATAAAAACTTGTATTTTTAGTCGATTTCTGTTCTATTTCATTGATTTAGCAAAGTGACTGGCATCATTCTGTGTGCTGACTTTTCCACGCATCCTGCTTCACCNTTTTGTCTTTGCTGAATTTTTAGAGGAAAAATTAACTTTCAGTTGTTTAAAACACGCAATTCTTGATCTTTGCTAAGGAGGTTAAATATATTTTCATAGGTTTACTGGCCATTTACATTTCTTCTTATGTAAAGTGATGTTCAGTTATTTTGTGTCTTTGAATTCATCCCTTTCTTTCTTGTTGATTTCTAAATGCTTTATTATTAAGTAGTCCATAGGCACCATAAATATCTTGTGATTAACTCTTCCATAAGTACCAAAAATAAATTCTCCAATTTGCCTTTTAGTATTTCATGTACCTAAATTTTCATGATAGATTTTTATGAAGTCAAATTATTTCATATTTTTCTTTACAGTTTTTATGTTAGTTAGAATATATTATTAGCTTTTATATTGTTTTTATATATATTTATAAAAATATAATGTGTTTACAATTGTTTATCTTTCTAAAAATATATTTTTAATATATATTTTATATAGTTTTATATATATTATATATATTTGTAGTGTTCTATTAGTTTTTATATTGTTAGGCCTTCCAAGATTATTATTTTTTAATCACTTCATTATCTTTTAGAACTAAAAAGTTTTGTTTTCACATGGAAATTTTTATTTTGGGTATGGTCTGAAGCAGAAATTCATCTTTATATTAAATGGCTAGCCATTATTAGGTAATTCTTTTTTCTTCCCATTAGGTTGAAATACTAGTCTTAGCATAAAAACTTGTATTTTTAGTCGATTTCTGTTCTATTTCATTGATTTAGCAAAGTGACTGGCATCATTCTGTGTGCTGACTTTTCCACGCATCCTGCTTCACCACCCAGAAACTGATTCCTTTTCTACACAAACTGAAGGCATCTGTTTTTAGATTTCGTTGAAAAACAAAAAGTGAAAATAATGATTAGCTATGGACAGTTTTAAATCAAAGTGTGTCACTCAAAGGAAATCACTGCTAAAATAATGGGCTATACTCCTAGTGTTTTTGTTACTATTACCCATTAGGAAGTGAAAGAGAAAAAAAAAAGAAAAGTCCTGTTAAAACACTTGTCTCTCCCTTTATTAACCCTTGGATTACATGGAGATCCAGTTAAAGGAAGGTGGAGGTTGCCCAGAACAGCAGTGCTCTGCAGTCCGTGTACGCGAAGCAGGGAGCAGGAAGCCATCCACATGGCCATTTTTGTCAACCGCTGCTCCTTTAACATATTGGAGTAAGAAGCCACTTACGATATGGGGTAGTGTAAATAGGCCTTTGACCCTGCCCCAAAGACCTCTATCACTCACTGTTTTGAATCTGTTTCTGGTCAACTCAGTTGGCCCCAACGCAGCTCTAATGAGGCTGAGGTCATGAGTTCAATACCAGTGTGGTCTAATTACCAATAAGTCAACTGTTCAGCGTCTTAGCTTGTACTTCTAAACCAAGCCAGCCACTTCTGCATATGCCCAGGTCTGGTCACTCAGGGGATGTGGTGAGAGAGCAGAGATAAATCAGAGCAAATCTCCCACTGTCCAGACTGGGATGTATGCTCAATGCCCTGACGTTGGCAGGTCAGTAACCGGGTTTTAGAGATGAGCAACGGGAGCACATTTTTTTTCTTTGGCACCACGGCCAGTCAGTAATTGGCATCTATTTCCTCCCACCATTTGCAGAGGCTGCCAAACTCCCCTCTCCAAGGACTTATTATTCTAATTTAGAAAAAAGAGTTTGGGGAGCAGGGGGTGCCCCACGCTTTAATGGGAATGTTCACAGTAACCATGGATGCCTAGAGTAAACCCAATTGTAAAAGAAATGAAGATATAATCTTTCTTTTTCGTTTCATTCCTGAAGAAGTCCATGGACGGAGGAGCCTGGCAGGCGTTGAACACTACGGAGCACACACACATGCACGTGCCAAGTAAATAAAACATGTTAAAGATAATTTGGAAAACAAGGAAAGAAAACATGGTCTCATCAACATAACACACATACAATTAGAAACTTTAGACCCTTACTTTTTCAACATCATTTGATGCATTGCACAAATAACATTTTATAGGAGGAACAAACATTTTTTGAGAAAATGGAGATCACCTACTCTCTGTTAAAAAGTGACTACTTAAATTTTTCCTGGGGGCTTCCCTGGTGGTCCAGTGGCAAAGAATTCACCTTGCAATGCAGGGGACACCAGTTCAGTCCCTGATCTGGGAAGATCCCATATGCCTCGTAGCAACAAAACACCTGAGCCACAACTTGCAAACCAGAGCACTTAGAACCTGTGTTCTACATCAAGAGAAGCCCTCACAACACAACTAGAGAGTAGCCCAGGCCAGCCGCAGCTAGGGAAAAGGCCATGTGCATCCACGAAGACCCAGTGCAGCCAAAACTAAATAATTTAAATAAATATTTTAAAAAAATCTTTTCCAAAAAAACAAAAAAATCTTTTCCATAGATACTCAGTCCTCATGCACAGAAACACTGTGTTTGCAGTGACTTCCCATAAATGCTGAATCCTCAGAGATCCTGGCCCACCAACCTAACAAAAGGCCCATAATTTAAATCTCCCAGGAAATAGATGACGCGTCTGTAATCTTGATACCACTTTTGATTCACGTGCTAAAGGAGTTCCTAATCACAACTATTCAGCACAGTATCATTTGGAAAACATCAAGAACGGGGAGAAAGTCCTCTTCCCTAATATGAATGCAGCAGAGTTGGTGCGCCCTTTTAGAATGTACTGTAATTTCTCATGGAAACACTTTGTGGAAAGCCAGTCATATATCGTAGCCCCTAAGTATGAAACAACGGGTCCCTCTAACCACACAAAACAGCTGTGCCCTCGGAGGAGAGGTCATCTGCTACAGTCATGTTTCTTTTTACTTTTAAAGAAATGTCAGACCATGTTTTATGCGGTCCTTATGACAGGGTGCTGTTTCTTGTATCACCAAGCTGCCATAACTTCAGGACAAGGAAACTGCCATTATTTGGAGAGTATATATCTTTCTGACTTGCAGGAAAGATGAAAATTAAGAACGGCCCTCTTTCGGAGTGGGTCTAAGTATTCTTTGACAGTCTCCTACAATATTTCAAACATCTTCGTCAGACCCATAAAACCCGACACTCACCTCGCTTGGCCCAGCTGAAGCTGCGGAGGAGGAGTTGGGACTTTTATCACAAGTGTTGTGTGAATGCTGCCACTTGGCAGATGTTTCTGACTGAGAACTTGCAATCAGCTCCCTTGGTGCCTCCAAGGACAATGAAATGTACATAAAGAAATCATAGGACATTAGGAAATAATAATGATAGCTAATGCTGACCAAGTGCCAGGCTCTGTGCTAAGCCTTCTACATGCATGACCTCAATTTGTCCTCACTTCTCTGGGGACACAACGAGAAATCCTACGACACAAGATAAGAAAATTAAGATAGAAAGAAATCAAGGGACTTGCCTCAAGGGCATACTACTGCAAAGCAACAGTGCCAGGATTCAGACCCGGGGCTTATCACCCTGACCCGTCCATGTAATCGACACATGTTGACCACGTGTTTATTCCCCAGGCGGCGTGGTCCCACAGAATATTAAGGACCATCTTCACAGTGCTTATGTGAAGTATCTAAATTGGATCTGCGACAATTCATTCTCTCCCTGTGGTAACAACCGTGTGACAGTTTGCACTTGAAATCAGATTTGTATGACCTCCAACTCCATAACTCAGATGCCAAAGTTCTTGACCTGGAGAGTTTTCTAGAGATGAGAAGTAAAGGGAATGGGAAACATTGTCAAAAACCTGCTCCAGGTCTTCATTATCCTAGGATCAATGGCAGAGGTGCTCTGATAAAGTCACTCAAACGTATTATTTAAAATCCTTGGCAAAGTCTGTTTTCAGTGTGTTTCCCTGCTCTAGCATAGGTGAAATGTTAGAACTGCCCGGCTGCTTCAGAAATCAGTTTGGATCTGGACCAAGCTTATGAGGGGCAAGCGATTACTAAACTAAGTGCAACCTGAGTAAGTTAGTCAAGCACTCCTTTCCCCAGGGTCACCCACGAGTTGTGGCATCGGAGGGTCTAGGCAAGGTTGCTGTTGATTAGAAATCACCCTGGGGATGGGGATATCATAAAATTCGGACTGAATAGGTGAAACAGCTGAAAACTTTCTTCTTCTTGAAGAAAGTCACGAGAGGGGCTGACAGCTGACACACAAATTTACTTTCCTCTCCCTCAAGTGACCTCCCACCCCAGAGTCTCCTTCTTAGCTCTTCTCCCTAGGGATGGGGAAGGGGTGGGCAGAGCCCCCTGTGAGCAATCGCAGGATAGGTGGGCTGGCTTCTAGCCCCTGCTCCAACACTCACTAGCTGTGTAACTCTAGACAAGTCGCTTAACCCATGTCTTTCGACCTCAATTGCTTCATTTTTTTTTTTCAGCAGATTTGTATTAAATGCCAAAAGAAATGTCCATATTTCATTTGTGACATGAGGAGTTAGGCTAAATGGACCCTGCATCCTTTTTCATTTTAAAATACTGTGACTCTCTCCTTCTTACGTGATGTTCCTTTTTTTACTTCCTTCCTTCCCTCTCTATTTCCTTCTTCTGGAATCTGTATTCCAGCCCACCTCTAAGTCTCTCTCTGACCCAGAAACAGAGAAACAAAGATGGAGGAGAGAGATTCTGTAGGTATACGGAATTTTCCTTCTTTTTTCTTTCCCTTCTTTCCTTTTTTTCTATCTTTTCCTTCCCTCCTTCCTCTCCTTCCTAAACCCCATGGTACCTACCTTTGACTTTTTGAGAAAATGTTTCAGGGACTTCAGGGACCACCACGTTTGATTCATTTCCTCACTCAAGCAAACATTTTGAATGTCTACAAGTGCCAGCATTTTGTTAGGCATAATCATTACAATGATTCTCGATGGAATCTGGGTAATATTCATTCACATTTGATTGCAAACTGTGATTCCTAGATGAGCAAAGGAACTGATTTGTGTTGTAATCACTTGCCTTTACAGGATTGCCTATCTAACCAGGCACTTAGACTACCCATGAAATGAAATGTTTTCTGCTTTACTCTCTATCAGTAAACAAACCTTTTCCATGCAGATCTCTGAGCCCAGGTGAAACAAAGCCAGCTATTTGGAAGCCAACAGCTACTTCCTCCCTGGTAAGGGCTGAGGAGCTGGGGGGCGGGGCGGAAGGGGGGGGCAGATGTGAGAGGAGGCCAACCACCACATTTGCTGTCTCTTACAGTAAACTGAGTATTAGTATGTGAAAAATGAAGAAAGCAGAATTGGCCCCAGATAACTAGATGCATATGAAAGAAATTATTTCAGCAAGCCCAGACGCTTGCATCTTCCCATACATAGAAGATCACTAAATCTCTTCATGTGAGAGTTTACTCTTAATTAACAGTAATAGTTTAATATTCAGACTGTTGCAAACTTGTATAGAGCCTATCTCCTTCTCTCCTCTGCCTCCTTGGAGTCAGCTCTCTTGAGATCATCAGAGATACTGTCTCCCAGGTTTGAGTCCTAATATTCCTGTCAAATAAAATCTAGCTCTCAACTTTTTGGTTGTGTATATATATTTTTTAAGTTGACATACTTTAAGTGGGACAGCTTCTGGACAAGGGCATTAAGTGCCGACCCTGTCGAAGGCATCCAGTCTTAACTGCTTGAGCAGAACTTCAAAGGTCTTGAGGAAGAGCTTGACCAGCACTGTCGGTGAGAGCTTTCATGATCAGGAAAACACTGCACTGTCTGATAAGGAAGCCATTAGCCACATGGTTATTGAGCACTTGAAATGTCAGTAATGTGACTGAGAAACTAGATTTTAATTTTTCTTCTAATTAATTATTTAAATTTAGATAACCACATGGGCTTCCCTGATGGCTCAGCAGGTAAAGAATCCGCCTGCAGTGCAGGAGACATAGCAGATGTAGGTTCAATCCCTGGGTCGGGAAGATTCCCTGGAAAAGGAAACAGCAATCCACTTCAGTATTCTTCCCCAGAAAATCCCGTGGACAGAGGAGCCTGGTGGGCTCCATGGGGTCGCAAAGAGTTGGATATGACTGAACAACTAGTACACAAGCACAGCCATGTGTGACTAGTGGCAACCGTATGGGGCAGCTCAGATACAGAACGTTAGACACTCATAGGAAAGGACATAGGTCTCCTAGACAGAATACGGCAAGTTATGTAAAATGGAAGTCAAGTATTACTGTATAAAATGATGGGATCCAGAGTATGAAATCCTGAATTGAGAGATTAAGAGGGGAAATGCCAAAACAAGTAGAAGGGAGGAATTTTAGGCAGTTTCAGGTGTTCCTGGTACAGAGTAACTTTCCAAAACTTCACTGGATGGATAAATGGTTCTGGTTAGTCTTGTTTGGTTATTGTGAGAACAGAAACTCACTCATATTAGCTTAAGCAAATGATAGCAACAATTGTAGAAAAGGTGAGCTTGTTCCACACAGAGGTTTAGACCTCCAAAGTCAGGAACTAAATAAAGCTAGGTCTGTTTGTGATTGGGTGACTTTGAAATAAATTTCAGTCATCGTGGAGGAAAATAGCATGATGTCAGTTACCTGTGAATACTTAATCAGCACTTTTCTGGGTTTTAGCATTGATAAGTGCCAATAATAATAACAACAACAAAGAATCTGAAAGCATATGTCAAGAACAAAATGGATAGAGACTTCTCTGGTGGTCCAGCGGTTAAGACTCTGTGTTTCTCAAGGTAGGGGGTAAGGGTTTGATCCCAGGTCAGGGAACTAACATGCCATGTGGCCAAAAAATTAAAAATTAAAAACTAATAGTAATAAATACTTTTTTAAAAATGAGAGGAACAAGGAAATCTTCATGGTTGGGACAGAAGTAGCTATTAATTGATCATGGATAGAACTAGAACTACTTGGGTCTAGTTTTTTTTTTTTTTTTTTT